>LFZN01000158.1:0-71474 GCA_001578235.1 Pseudocercospora eumusae | reverse complement strand
TCGGACTCCTCGTCCCCTAAATCGGACTCCTCGTCCCCTAAATCGGAATCTTTATTTACTAAGTCGGCATTTTTACTAGATTCTTCTTCTTAGGAGTCCTTATCCGTCTCCTTATCCTCCTATAAGAAGGCGGGAGCGGCTATAAGAATAAAAGAGGCGATAATAGGTTCGGATAAGTACTAACTATCCCCGAGGAGCTTACAAAGTTCTTAGCTAAGGTTGTGCTCCTTTAGAAGGGACTACTCCTATCTCTAAGATCTACGATCGAGAGGCTTATCCCCGTTTCTACGGGTTAAAGCATCCGCTTAAGAGTTCGCTTTGCCGGGTATATATTAAATAGTAAAGTTGAAACGCGAGAGGAATTTACTCTACCTTACTTGTCGACGACTTAGCATCTTACTCTTAAGAAAATAGACGAGGTTCTTATAGTCGGAACTAACTTTAATCGGCGTTACTAATCCCTCTAACTCCGGGCGCTATTCTTCGAACGCCTTTACGATAGCGAGAAGCTCCTTATCGTAAATGTCGTAGTTACATTCGGCCGCGGACATCTTCTTCGAAAGAAACGCTACCGGTAACTATGGATCGTTAGCGGTTCCCCGTTAAAGGAGAATACCCCCGGTTATCCCATCGGACGTATCTATCTTAATACGGGTTTCTTTATTAAAGTCGAAGTACTAGAGGATCGGTGCGGTCGTAAAACTGTCTCGTAACTTGTCGAATGCTGCTTAATAAGCTAGAGACTATTCGAATTTAACTCCTTTCTTCGTAAGAGCCGTTAAAGGTCGGGTAATACCGCTAAAATTCTGAATGAATCTCCGATAGAAATTTGTAAAACCTAGGAAACCTTAAACTTCTTTTACGTTCCGAGGCGTTCCCTAGTTCAAAACCGTATCGATCTTCTCCTAGTCCATTCGGATTCCGTTAGTAGAAACGATAAGGCCTAGAAACTTAACTTCTTACTTATAAAATTCACACTTGTCGATGTTAATATAAAGGCCTACTTCATTAAGTTTCGCGAGGACCTTTTTAATATGCTTATAGTGCTCTACTCTCGTTTTGCTGTAGATTAAGATGTCGTCGATTTATGCTAAAACAAATTTATCTAAATACTCCTTTAAAGTATCGTTAATGTATAATTAGAAGGTGCTCGGACCGTTACACAATCTAAAAGGCATAACTAAATATTCGAAAAGACTATAACGGGTGCGAAAAGCCGTTAACTATTCGTCTCCTTCGGCGATTCGAATGTTGTTAAAAGCCGTAATTACATTAAGCTTAGTGAACTAGCGGGCTTTCGATAGGCGTTTAAGTGTTTCCGTAATTAAAGGAATCGGGTATCGATTTTTCTTAGTTATCGCATTAAGTCTGCGGTAATCTACGTAAAACCGGAGTCCTCCTCCTAGCTTACGGGCGAATATAACCGGAGAGGCGGCTTAGGAACTACTTAGTCGTAAGAACCCCTTACGGAGGTTGTCTTCTAGATATTTCTTAAGAACGATAAGCTCGTCCCGGGACATTAAATAAAGAGGACCGTAGGGAGGCGGTTTCCCGTCGATTAATTTAATCTTATAGTCCACTCCCGGCCGATAAGGTAGGAGGATATCGGCGTTAGCCTTCGAAAATTAATAGAGTCGATGCTAGTATTCTTTCGGTAACTTCGTCTTTAGATCGGTAGGCTTCTCGTTAAATTTCTTAAGAGCCTTTTCAATGTCTTATAGCGTAGTAGCGAAAATCTCGACCTTACGGTCTTTAGCGAGTCGAGAGAAAGTAGCGGCGCCGATCGCGAACACACTATAATCCCGAGGATCCTTTAATAATGAACTAGATTCGTCTAGACACTATTCCGCATAGTACTAACTTAAAAATAATAAAGAGCCCGAGGTCTAGTCGATAACTAGGTTATGCTTTTTAAGCTAAGGGAGACTAAGAATAATAGGATGAGTTTTCGGAAGTTTCGTTAAAAAGAAGGTTATTGATTTAGAATGCGGGCCGAGTAAGATCGTCGAATAGTAGATTTAAGTTACCTTCCCGGCGGCTACTATCGAACCATCGAACATCTCGAGTTCCCTTGTGTAAGTAAGGTCTTAAAACTTAAGATTTAGCTCCTTTATATAGTCGTAATCTATGAAAGCGAAGCTAGTTGCGCTATTATTAATAAGAGTTAGAGTTTTCAAACGTTTTTCTTAATTGCCTAACTAAGATTCTACTACGAAAGGTTAGTAGACTAACTCTTTCTTAGGAGTAGGACTTAAGAAAGGGAAGGTAGCGGCGGATACTCTTAATTTAGGGACAATTAAGCCTTGTAAGCGACTAAAAGCAAGGCTTACTCTTTTCCCGTAGGAGTCGGAGTTTCGGAGGTCTCTAACACCGTAGCGGCGGCGACGCGAGGAGTAGATCTACGGGTTATAAGAGTTAGGTAAAGACGAGCAACATGTCCCTTCATACTATAGTAGATGTACTCTCCTACGGCACGACGGCGATCCTTTTCTTCTTATAGGAGCTTACTATTAACTAATGGGACCTTAGGACGAGAGGACAACGAAGTAGCACTAAGATCTATTAGGTCGCCTACTAGAGTAGGAGTCGATAGCGTAGCCGGTAAATCCTTCTTAGGAGCGGGAGGAGTACTTAGTACGGCGGAGGGCGAAGTAAATTTACCTCCGGCACTACGAGTACTACCTCGATTTGCAATTAACTTAGCAAAGTTGCGGTGTGTATTATCTAAACGTGTTAAGAGTTTATAGAACTCCTTAAACGTTAATCTATCCGTCTCTTTATCCTTAACTACGTCTAACATCTCTTTACTAAGTCTACGCTATAAAAGGAACTTAGCGATATCGTCGCCGTACTAAGCATAGCCGAGTTCGCGAACGAACGAAGCGTAGAATGTCTAATATAACTTATTGTTCTAACGGAGTTTGTCGATATTGAGACGGGCGGAAGTCTTCCGATCGGGATTACTATAACCGGAGTCGAGCGAAACCTAAAGGTTATCGACGTTTACCGCCTTAGGGTTAGTAAGGGCTAATCGACAGGTATCTAAAGCGGTTCCGCGGAGAAGAGAGAGGACATATCCGACTTTAGCGAATTAGGACTAGTAGTAGTCCGCGTTAGCTAGGAAGCGAATGTTGATCTGTGTCTTAAATTCTTCATACTTTTCTCGATCTCCGGAGAAATAATCTAGGTCCGGGAGTCTCTTTATCTTCGACTAGACTACTGTAGGAGGAGCGCTAGCGGCTATAGCCATTACCGCGTAGGCCGCTTAAGTTGCCGTTTAGGCTTCGGCAAGTTGCGTTTAAAGATTCGTAATTTCTTTATTCGTATCTCTTAAAGTATCTTAGAATTAACTATGTAACTATGATAGGTATTAAAGGGCTAGCTTACTTCCGTTTAGAAGTTCTATAAGTCCCTCCGGGTTGTGATTAAATTTTGCTAAAAGGTCGTCGAGGGTATGTAGCAATTTATAGAAAAGCGCATTAGTGAAGGGTAGTAGCTAGGTAAGATCTACCGGCTATTTATGTCCGAGAGGTTCTATAGCGGAATGCGACATAATGCTGTATTGTGCCTTTTTTTAGGTAGTTCGTAATGTTAGGGGCGTGTGTCGGGAAGGCATAAGTACGGGTGAATGGAGGGGAGGAACGAAGAACGAAGCTAAAGTCTAAATCGATATAGTAACTATCTTAATAAGACGAACTACGAAGGAAAGAAGAAGGGCGAGCTTAGAGGGAGACTCTACTATGAAATACACCTCGCCGCGCTTACTACTCTACGCTCGAACGTATAGCCCTTTATCGAAATGTCTAAGATACCTATATGTCGGTTTATATAAACCTCTTTATCTTAGACATCTACTTACTATCGCTATTATCTCTCCTATTATCTTACGTGCTCTCTAAATAAGATCTAAGACTGTTAGTAGATAGGCAAACTTTATTCTCCTTATTAAGGCGATTCGAATGCTACTTATCTAATGTCGGCAACTATTACGCTTGTCTCGTAAGACTAGTTCGCGAGTGAATAAAGAAGTAGTCGGTATTCTTGGCGTTTGTCTCTAAATGGCGGGGTAGCTGCGTTTGCACCTTCTAGGCAGCTACCCTAACAGCCAACACTAGGAGAGGCGTTGAAAAGTTTCGGTTCAATATTGATTAAGTAGCGAATAAACCCTAGCTATTACTAGCTAATGCCGATTACGACATTAGTTAATATATGACGAGCCAACACTAGCCAACACCAACCGAGCCAACACTAGCCAACACCAACCGAGCCAACACTAGCCAACACTAAGTAACACATTAGTTCAATATTTTGATGGGAAATTAGTTAAGGATAGTTATGGAATACGCGACCCGGCAAAAGGACTTAAAAAGCCGGGCTTCGTAGCTAGATATACGGGTAAGTTAAATTCCCTATAAATGTTAACGTGAAATTAGTTAAGGAATACGCGACTACGGTAGAAAGCCCGCGCGAAGCTAGAAATGTAGTATAAATCAAATTCCCCATTAATATTAATAGAAAATTAGTTAAGGAATACGCGCCACGGTAAAAGCCCGGACTTTAAACCTAGAAATGTAGGGTAAATTAAATTCCCCATTAATATTAATGGAAAGTTAGTTAAGGAATACGCGGCCCGGTAAAAGGAGATATGTAGGGTTCATTCCTAGTATAGAGGCGTTGAAAAGTTTCGGTTCAATATTGATTAAGTAGCGAATAAACCCTAGCTATTACTAGCTAATGCCGATTACGACATTAGTTAATATATGACGAGCCAACACTAGCCAACACCAACCGAGCCAACACTAGCCAACACTAAGTAACACATTAGTTCAATATTGATTAGGACATTAGTTAATATATAACGAGCTAGCCAACACTAGCCAACACTAGCTAACACCAGCCAACACTAGGAGAGGCGTTGAAAAGTTTCGGTTCAATATTGATTAAGTAGCTAATAAACCCTAGCTATTACTAGCTAATGCCGATTACGACATTAGTTAATATATAACGAGCCAACACTAGCTAACACCAACTAATACATTAGTTTAATATTGATTAGGACATTCGTTAATATATGACGAGCTAGCCAACACTAGCCAACACTAGCCAACACCAGCCAACACTAAAATTAACCTTTACCGATTTCCGTCAAAATTTCAGGTATAATAGAATAGGGCTACGCGGTTCTAATGGTATATTTTTTATTAGCATCGGATCAATATTCATTAAGATATCTATATATTAATTAGTATACCTCTAGGAACCTACTCTAGGGGCCGCTCCCCGGCGACTACCTTAACTATTAAACCTCTAGGAAGTATATCTATACGCTATAGTACGCTTCTAGCATAGATAAAACGACGTGTACGAGACATGTACGAATTTCGCTAAGTCCACGAGTTGCGCGCGTTTTAAGGGCCCTCGCGAGGTAGGGTCGCCCCCGAAGTAGGGCTTTCCTATATAAAAGTAGCCGGCGAGCGTACCTACTTTAGGAGCGGAACCGCCTTACGTAGAAATCGCATCCTAGCATGTTCGGAGGATATGTATAAGAGAGTAGTATCTTAGAGTTCGTCGACTCTACTATCTACTAGCTTTAAGGAGTACACCTTTCTAAACCCCTCCGCCAAGGGAAACTCGGCAATACTTTATAATAGCTTCTACTTAAGCGTTAGATCGAAGTTAAACGCGAGAAATACTATGTTCTAGATGTAAAACTAGATATCCGTAGTCAAATTTTGAACGACGAGGCCGGTCGAGCTTAGCGCCTTATAAGACCTGCATTTAATGCCGCGATAAACTAGCCGCGAAAAGGCAACAATCGCGACGCTCTAGCCCAATTATTGAAGGGGAAGCCCCTAACCGCTATCGGCGCGGCCGCGAGGAGACCGTACTAGAACGGGAACAAAGAAGGGCCGTAGCTCGAGAGGACCGCGAACGTCGAGCGTTACGGTCTACTAGGGCCCCGCTACTTACTTAGGGTATCGAGTCCTTCGTTTATAGCGGTTGTAAGATACTACGGCCCTATAAGGAATGCCGGGTAGTTAATTCGACGCTCTACTCGTATTGTTCTAATCCCGGCATCTCTAATGTTGCTATGGAGCTTAAGTAGTGTAAAAGAGGCTCATACTTAACTACTCGGTTTAACTTTTAAGCCGATAGTCTTAAGTTTAACTATTGCCGCGCCTACGGCGTCTTTCCTAGCCCGATTCTAAGCTCTAGTAGAGCTTCTAAGTCGTCTAGGGCTCGAATGAATCGGCGTTCTTTAAACGCTAATCGAAGACGGGAGTAAGAACCTAAACGGACTAAACAACTAGGAGAGGGAAATTAGTTAGGAGAGGGAAATTAATTAGGAGAGGGAAATCCTAGCATCGAAGGCGCGGAGACACTTAGCCAACGCCGTACTAGACCGGCTCTATGCCCTAATAACTTTAAACGGTGTACACGGTTTAGTCGGGAGGTAGATGCTATATTATGGCGTCGGTGTTAGATATGTCCTCGCCGATAGTTGGATTTTAATGTAGACCCTACGACCGGAGCTTGTAGTTCCTACCTAAAGGCTATTAGGTCTAACCCTCCTCGAATTCCGCCGTTTTCTCGGGCAAATAATATAGATCCGGGTAAGATACTAGAACACCTACCTCGGCTAAGCGATATAGAGCAGCTCTTAATCGCGAGGGTCTATACTACCGTTAATGTATTTACGGTCCGAGGCTAGTAGTATAAGTATCGCGGACATGTCGCCCACTTTCTTCGCGATTTACTACCTATTTATAAGAAACTAGCTCGCCTACCTACCGAAGTAGATGTACTTTTACTTAGGCCTCGGAACCTAGATACTAACGAGATCGCATCCTTTAATCGCGAGTTTCGCGTTCGCCGAGAGTATATTAGAGTATGGTTAGAGTATCTAAAGGATAATTACCCTAGATATTTAGATATCGAAATTGATCCTAGCTTACTATCTTAGCTTCCAGAGGATAATAGTGTAGCAGGTTAGGTCGCTTCTAAGTTAATAGAATCCGAGGATCCTACTAGTAATCGACCGGAGTACCTAGATACTACTAGCGAGGATGAGGAATTTCCTGTTGAAACTGGCGCGATTCCGAATCTAGGACATACCCGGGATCCCTACCAAACACTCCTAGATGACTTAGGGCGTGCGGAGGGTACCGGGGAGGAGGACGGGGAGGAGGAAGATGTTCCTAGATCCGGAGTCCGTCGGGGGGGCCCTAGACCCGAAGTCGGCGGGGGCCCCCCTCCACCGAGTCCGCATAGGTTTGCCTAGCCTCGCAGTCTACCACATTTGACGTGGCCCCATCTACAAGCTAGACCGATCGACGAGTGGGATGCCGGGAGTAGGCTTTTATCTCTAGCCTTTCCCTATCTCTATCCTACGGGACGGGGAGATTTCTATAGCCTTCGCGATAGGGACGTTAAGTTTAAGGATTATATCCACGCCCTACTACTATACTACGATGGCCGGTTTGGCTCCTACTCGCGTTAGCGTTATACGGTGTTTAATATCCACTACCGTAGCCTAACGCGGCATTAGTCGACGTATCTTACTCGTAGTCTCGAAGTTACTAATACTCTTACGAAAGAGTAGCTTAGAGAGGCCGTAACCAATCCTAATTCCCCCGAGTCTAAGGCTATACTAGATACGATTACTCGATCCGGGCGGTCTATAATTAGTACGAGGCCGTATATAGGTGCCCGCCGTTAAGAGTTAGAGTCGATAGTTCGATCGCTAGGATGTCCGGCGCTTTTCGGGACTTGTAGTCCTACAGATCTTTAATGGGATTACCTACTACGACTAAGTCTATTCTATAACGAGTAGAAGAATGGTACCTCCGCCGATGCTATCCGGCTAGCGAGGGAGTTCCTGAAGGATTACCCGCATATCGTTGTTGATCTATTTAAGCGCCGGTTAGACCTTCTATTTAGGCATGTCCTAGGGCCGAAGTTCGGGGTATCGGCCTATTAGATTCGGTATGAGTTTTAAGGGAGAGGTAGTATTCACGCCCACTTCTTTCTTTAGATAGATTAACTTCCATCGATTAGTGTTACTACTTTCGAGGGGCGTGCGGCCCTTGCTCGGCGCTAGGGGATGCATATAGTCGCTCTTAATCCGGATACTGGACGGCGGGGTGCCCCTATAGGACGTAGTGCTATTAATTCAGATACGTCGGAGATAGAGAATAATCTAGAGTTTCTATCGGATCTTGTTAACCGACTTTAGCGACACTCGTGTAACGAGTATTATCTACGCCGTAAGAAGGGACAAGATCCGCAGGATACTACTAGGTACTATCGTTTTTACTTTCCACGTAACGTCCTAGAGAGGGCCGAGGTTTCTAATCGATATAACGATAAATATTACACCTATGTCGCAAAGTGTAACGATAAGGACCTTAATCACTTTAATGCTCTCTTAACGATGGCGTAGAGGGCGAATACCGATCTTACTCCGTGTACTAATATTAATGTAGTATTACAATATATTGTTAAGTACTATTCTAAAGCCGAGGTTGCGACGAAGCCCTATTCGGAGCTTCTACGCGATATTCTACCCTATATATCTAATACTAGGCCCTTAGTTTCTCTCGCCGCTAAGCTCCTTAATAAGCTAGTGTCCGAGAGAGACTAGTCTGCTTAAGAGGTTTCGTTCATTCTACTAGGTCGTAATCTAGTAGATTGTTCTCGAACATTTATAAACCTCGACTATAGACCGTAAGAGGAGCAACAGATACTATTCGGGTTAAGCGACCTCGGTGGGGGGCACCCCTAGCAGACTGCGCGTAGGACGATATATATGAAATATAGCGATAGACATGTCTCCCTCGCTAATGTATCGCTTTTCGAATTCGCTACTAGGTTTAACCTAGGCTAGAATCCGCCTAAAAGGCTAGCAGATAGGACCCTAAGCCGGATCCTTCGCTATATTCCGATCTATTCTAGCGATTCGACAGATCTAAAGTACGCGCAGTACTACCGGGTTAAGGTAGTACTCCACGTCCCTTAGACGGTCTACCCGGTACTCCCCTTTCGGTTCCCTAGCTCGACGACTTCCTATACTAGTTAGCTAGATGCCTATCGAGAATTAGAGCGCCGGGAGTCGGAGTATCCGGCGATTAGAGGGGACTACTACGGCCGTCTACGTACACCGGAAGAGGACTTAGAGGATGAGTTTAAGGAGGAGGAGGAGGACCCTACTAGGGGGGAGGAGGAGGCCGAATTCAACGAGATCGGAAATAAGCATCCTCGCGATAATGCGAGGGCTACGGAGGAACACGAGTTAGGACGGCGAGCGCAGGACCTTACTGCGGATTAGAGTCCCTATTACGGTCGTTTTAAGGACTCTATACCGGAGGTCTACGACCCGCTAGCTCAGAATAACTATTAGCGTCGGTTAAAGGAGAGGTTAGATTCGAATCTAGATGTAGAGTCCCAGGCATCTAGCGCTTACCTAACGCTAAACCCCGGGTAAGCGCTTTTATATAGGGTATTTGTCGAGAACTACGAACAGTCCCTTCTAGACCTACCTAGAAGCCGTCCGGGGGCCCCCGCTAACTCGGTGCGTGCCCCGCAGCTATTAATCAATCTTAATGGCGAGGCCGGTACTAGAAAGTCGTATGTCATCGAACTACTGTCGGCTCGCCTCTAAGCCCTCGCTCGGCGTACCGAAAGTAGTAATCTAAGCCCTATTGTAAGACTTGCACCGACCGGGGCTACGGCGTTTAATATTAATAGCTATACTATTCATTCCTTCTTTAGACTTCCTATCTAGACCGACCCTACTCTAGACGAGCTTAGAGAGGAGGCTAGAAAGACGTGCCGCCGCCGGCTAGAAGGAGTGCGTTTTATAGTCATTAATAAGAAGTCTATGCTTAGTTTACGACTACTAGGCTAGATTAATTAGCGTCTATTCGAAATCTTCCCTAAAACTAAGGGCTCTACCGACTACTTTGCCGGGTTTAGTATTCTTCTAGTAGGGGACTTCTGTTAGCTCCCCCCTATCGCTGCTACCCCTCTCTTTTCTACGAAGCATTTACATAATGCTATCGATATATCTAGCCGGAATTGTTATCGAGCCTTTAGGAAGACTATACGGCTATCGCAAGTTGTCCGTCAAGCTGGACAGGACCCTATTACTCTATAGTTTAAAGAGACTCTACAAGCTATACGAGTTAATAAGGTAGAAGACGAGTACTATCGTCTTCTTAAATAGCGAACGTTTCTTCCTTTAGGGGACGCTAGGGAGAAGGATTTTAAATCCGCTATCCGACTATACTCCTACCGTTCGACTATAGAGGACTATAATCGGAAGCAGCTTCTCGCTAGTAAGCACCCTATTCTTCGTATTAGCGCAAAGCACGACTCTACTTCGAGTAGTAAGCTTAACGAGAAGGAGTTCTAAGGACTCTATTCTAAGCTATACTTAGTAATTGGATGCCCGATACTCCTATGCTAGAATATTTAGACTAAGAAGGGCTTAGTTAACGGCAGTCGGGGAGAGCTCTTTAGTATTCTTTAGGACGAGGACGTCGAGAGTCCCCGAGATACTATGCCTCGCTGTCTACTCGTTTGGTTTCCTAGCTTTCGTGGGTAGGGAATCTTAGAACAAGTCGGGGGGGGCCCCCCGACGGGTGCGATCGTACCTATCTTCCCGGTACGAAGGCCGCGTGGTACTGGGGGCACGACTGAGACTTAGTAGCGTGAAACATTCCCTATAGTAACTTGCTATACGATTACAATTCATAAGTCGTAAGGTATGACTTTAGATTAGGTCGTCGTTAATCTTCGGGAGAAGTAGGTATCTCCCGGGGCATTCTACGTCGCTTTATCGAGAGTTAGGGCCTATAACGACCTCGCTATTGAAGAGGACTTCTTAAAATCGGATATTACTTTTAGTATCTCCGAGGTTACGAAAGATAGGGAACTAGATTGGATGGCACGTGCGGCAGACGTGATACCTCTTAATCTAGCTAGTCCTGCTACTCCGCGGACACAGGACGATATCTTTAGTTCGCCTAGGGTAGTATCTACTAGGACAACTTAGAGGACCTCCTCTACTTTACGTCCTATAGTTAATCCCCCTCCCTTTCAAATTCGGCCTTCTACTAGGTCGTCTTTCTAGGGCCCTAGGCGGAGGAGTCCATTAAGAGAGCAATTTAGGCCCGAGGAACTATGGGGAGGTTCGGAATCGCTACAGTCGTCCCCTAGACTACCGGATTCTAGTCCTTTAAGCCTACCGCGAAGGAGGAGAGCACCTAAAAGGAGCCCTACGGAGGGGCCCCCGGAAGAGTACTTTATGGCTGGTAGAATAGGCGGTATGGGTCCTATACCTAATCTAGGACATGACTAGGAGGATGATTTTATACGGGACATTGAGTAACGAATAATAAGTTATGAGGAATGTATTACATAGTATTACGACGGCGTTTATATGTTAGGCAACTACTATATTTCTATTACTAAAGTGGTCGGGGGGGGGGCCCGGCATACTATAGTTTCGGCTACTTTCCTAATTTATAGTGTTTCTATTACTATTACTAGCCCTAATGTATAACTAGCTAACACCAGCCAACACTAGCCAACACCAGCCAACACTAGCTAACACTAGCCAACACCAACTAATACATTAGTTCGATATTGATTGAGACAACCCGAATGTATGACTAGCCAACACTAGCCAACACCAGCCAACACCAGCCAACACTAGCCAACACCAACTAATACATTAGTTCGATATTTGTCAGGGTAGCTGCCTAGAAGGTGCAAACGCAGCTACCCCGCCATTTAGAGACAAACGCTAAGAATACCGACCACTTCTCTATTCACTCGCGAACTAGTCTTGCGAGATAAGCGTAGTAGTTGCCGACATTAGATAAGTAGCATTCGAATCGCCTTAACAAGGAGAACAAAGTTTACCTATCTACTAATAGTCTTAGATCTTATTTAGAGAGCACGTAAGATAAGGGGAGAGATAATAGCGATAGTAAGTAGATGTCTAAGATAAAGAGGTTTATATAAACCGACATATAGATGTCTTAGACATTTCGATAAAGGGCTATACGTTCGAGCGTAGAGTAGTAAGCGCGGCGAGGTGTATTTTATAGTAGAGTCTCCCTCTAAGCTCGCCCTTCTTCTTTCCTTCGTAGTTCGTCTTATTAAGATAGTTGCTATATCGATTTAGACTTTAGCTTCGTTCTTCGTTCCTCCCCTCCATTCACCCGTGCTTGTGCCTTCCCGACACACGCCCCTGACAATATTGATTGAGACAACCCGAATGTATGACTAGCCAACACTAGCCAACACCAGCCAACACCAGCCAACACTAGCCAACACCAACTAATACATTAGTTCGATATTGATTAAGACAACCCGAATGTATGACTAGCTAACACCGGCCAACACTAGCTAACACTAACTAATACAACACTAGCTAATACTAACTAATACATTAGTTCAGTATTAATGAAGACAACCCTTAATGTATGACTAGCTAACACTAGCTAACACTAACTAATACATTACTTTAATATTGATTAAGATATACCTAAGTAGGTTTCCTCTATTTAACAAAAATTTAGTTACTATATTAATTACCTTACCTCTATATACTTTCCTATATTATAAAAACTTAGAAAAAAAATATAAAATAGAAAAAAAAATTACTAAAAGAACATTTAGATAATATTTAGCTACCTTTGAATCCTATACCCTATATAGCTAATCGCATACTCGCCCGTTAAGACCGACCGCATTACTCTTAACTACGCTAGTTGTTAAGCTTAGAATTAAGTAATTACGGCCGGGGGATTACAACACTACTATATATAGTAGCCGGATACCCCTACTCCCCCGGAGCGTTCCGGGGGCCCTTAATAAGTTCGAGTCGGTATTTTACTTCTCTCCCTATTAGCAGTATTTAATTAGCTAGAGGGACTAAATTTTAAGTTTAATATGTATGCGAGGTACGTGCGCCAAGAATGCTAAGATGGCTTAGTAGTAGAGCGCTAAGCCGAAAATTTTCGAGTATGCGTGTCACGTGAATACTACAAGCTGCCACCCTTGGAACGCGCGCGGTCCACAACACTTCCTAGTAAGCCTGGATAGTCCTTCGATCTGGGGAGAACGGGAAGCTTGAGAAAGTACATCGCTCCACATAATTGCTGTATATGCAAGTCTCCGTGGAAGGAAAGAAGATGGGTAGGTGAATTCCCTTGCGGCGAACGTAGGAGCATCAAATCTGATCCTGCATGCGGCCCCTGCATGTTGCCTGCGTCATGCGAGCATGGAATAATGCATGACATCTGCTCCATACGAACATCGAATTCGTACTTTGACTCCTCGAAACCCGGTACAGGCACAGCATCTACAGATGTCAACTGTGCGACCAGGCCTGGCCCGAGACGAGTGCTTGACTGCTGTACGACATGCAATTTCGACTACTAATGCGCCTTCGTCTAGATGCGACGAAGTTCCTTTCGACGTCTCTAACTCAAGAAGACATAAACATGCCGCTTCATCTACCTTCTGTAAGCCGCATATTTATTAAAAGTTCCTCGTAGATTCCAACAAGCACCTCATTACTTTCTGCTCTACCTACTTCTGCCATTAGTCATGGTCCTGCGCCGCTTAATAGCTGCACTAGTAAGGCAACACGAAGAGCACCCGCACTAGCACCTCCTTGAGCTACACCAACAAAACACCGTCTTGAACAGAACGCATTATGAAAGCCCGGGGGAAGTATAGGAGCGTTTGGATGGCCTTCCGCTAGGTTCACGAAACTCATGTAAGTAATTCCTTAATCTTTATTCACTACTAGCTGCCGCTAATCGCTCTCTAGCGCCATTCAACCCATGGAGTGCAAGACTAAGCCTTGTCCCACCATCCTGCGCATGTGGCTTGATGTCATGCCCCGTCTCGAGAAAACCGTTTGGCTGGAGCGAGACAGCCGGTAACTCAGTTCCGGATTTTTTCTAGGAAGAAGGAATAACTCTAACCTCTTCGCAGGACTTGGAAACGACTAGAGCACTGTTAGTGCTATTTACAATACCTACATGCTATAAGGAGACGAGTTCTAAGTACTCGATAATCTACTCTAGGCTTACGTAACATCCTTATAGCTTATAAGTCCTACGTTCGAGTACGATGATCTTACATTCCAAGTCGACGACTAAGCGACGCCCTACCTTCCCGAAGCTATTACCTCTTACCTATACTAGGTTTCTCGTCGCCGAGACAGCATGACCGAGGACTCTTTCGATAATACCCTAACCCTCTCCCTTTCTAGGCTAAACCTCGAGAGCACTAATTCTAATAGGACTTCCGAAGTTACCTACCTTACATGCGAAGTCGATAGCGACTTAAGGCCTAGAAGCATTCCGGATCCCCTCGAAAGTTTCTCCTTAGAAAAGGAGCTACTTCTACGGCCTAGTACAGTGTAGGTAGCCTCCTTAGGGCGAAGGCATAGCTATAAAGCAGCGGGATTACGATTAATATCGTCTAGAATCTAGAAGTAGCCTCGCTACTAATTTTATAAATCTAAGTAGTAGTCTAAAATTAGGTCTACTTTAATCTATTCCTAGTCTCTTCCGGCGAAGACGGCGTAGGAATTAGAGTAGACGTTTACTAATCTAAAGCTACGGTTCTAAGTCTAAAATCGTAGGTAGCTAGAGAAGAAGGTAATACCACGGAAGTTCGAGGTCCTATTCGTAATGCTATAATTTCGGGTTTTGTTGAGGACATACTAGTATCTATGCATGCATATGCGGTTCATAGCATGTCTATAATTGTACGAGGTATGGCGGACGGAGGGCACATAGGTCACGAAGCATTATGTACAAACTTTCGGTTTGTTTAGAGCATTATGTCTGTATATATACCGTTACGGCAATGATACTTGAGTCTTTTGGTAGTAGGTGATCTTCGACTGCTACACTTCCCAGTCCACAGGTGAGAAAGAGGGGTCTAAAAGCCTTCGTGTTCGTACTCTGTAAGAACGTCTCCTTCTTCATGCCCTCCACAACTTCTTATCCTCCACAGACTATATACACCGCCGATCCCAGCTACGTTCTCCCCAAGCCGCAGCACTTGCCATACTTCACTAGCATCTTCGGCCAAAGATCATCCACAGGGAGAACAAAGGCCTGAAGCTTCGTGCTAAGTATTGCTGTCGGATGCTTTTGGGACGAGGCACCTTGCGGACGGAGCTGGCAATGTACAGAAACTAAAGAGGACTCATTTTCGGCTTGATCATGCTCCAAGTGAAGAAAGTGCTCGTTCCTGAAATGTATAAGATGACGAAGGACGGGTTGAGCAAGTTAGTCAGTTAATCAGACATTGGCTATTGCTCGTTCCGCATTGCTTGAAATGATCTGAGTGTGAATGTGATGCATGATGCATTATCTTGGGCGTATGCGTGGGGGTTGGGGTGGGGGTGGGCGACGATTGTTTGGAGATGTGGACGCTGCAGGTGGAGGGCGACTTCCTATCGGCTCAGCTTGGCTTCATTCCGCACTCGGAATTCGCAAGATGATGGTCAACATTTCGGGCTTGCTACTAATATAACCAAGATTGTATACAGTCATAAGAACTTATGAGAAGCGCTGTAGTAGAGGCACGAGCTGAAGGAATGCCCATTGCTTTGTATTGGTCGTCTCCGCAGACAGCTACCAACTCGGCATGCCAAGTCATGCAGCACCATATCTCCGATACCATCGCGTACCCTTCATGCTACTCGGCGTCCATTCCAATGCGTGTTTTCATCTCTCCCGAAACGTGCGTCATGCCCATTAATAATAGATGTTATCCTTGCCAAAATTCGGTTATGGAACAGCAGCTCTTCCTGCTTTACCCCTACGTCCCCTCTTCTTCTGCGGTGCTTGGTGGTGAGTCGGAGGTACTGGGTGATCGGTGTACGTTTCCTCTGGTACCCGCACAGTATCTGCCGGAGGACGTGCAGCATAGCCTTGCGGAAAAGGAGACGGACCACCAACAAAGAGCGCATCATCAACCGACTCTTCTGCGAATGGACCTGACATTCGAGGTGTGTATGAGTTGCGGTGAGGTCGGTGAGTTAGGTGTGGTGGTGGAGGTGGCGCCGGTGATGCAGTAGTGTACGCAATGCAGCGGGCAGGTTCGATTGGTGGTGGTGCCGCCAGAGCGTATGTGATGTGGTCGGCCGATCGTGGTTGATTGTGGTGATAGTAGTGGTAGTGCTCGGGTAGGTGGTGCTCGCGAGGGTGCTGCTGCTGATGTAGAGATGGCTGTAATGCCGGAGCTGAAGGAGCTCGTGCTTGCGGTAGACGAAAGGCAGAGGGAAGTGCAGGCTGAGGCTCGTTGTGATGAGCAGGGTTACGAAAGCTTGAGGAGGCATTACCGAGGCTGCGGAAGGATTGCGAGAAGTCAAGCTCGATCTTATCCTCCCCTTGTTCCTGTAGGAATACTGATGGGGCAGCGTTTGTGGCAGGCGAGTCGCTACGAGTTTGCTGTCAGGCCAAAGTGTCAGAAGAGAGTCCACTATACTGCTTCCCCAACACATTCGTTAGACAGAGAGGAAGACTAACCACAATTTTGGTCTGCTATCTAATGTGCGCCACATAGCCTTGATACTGGACGGCAACTTGCTGATACTGGACGGCAACTTGCTGCTCACGCTCCTGCTGCTCCCATCTGGGTGGAGATTCGTAAGTAATGCGGTGGTGAGTGCGACGAGACTGCACGGAGTTCCAGCCTGGTTCAGCTTCGGTGGGAGAGGGCTTGCTGTCGACCACTACCGTACAGGCATAATGGATGTTCTTTCCTTCGCATTCGTACCACTCTTTTGTGAATGCCAATAACATGTTGAGCGTGCGCCTAGACGGGAAAGGAGGCAAATGTGAGAGAAGAAGGGGAAAGATAAGAGCTCGAAAGGAAGTACAGAGTGAAAACTTTCTTCGACCTGACCTTACAGTATGTCAGAGCCAGTATAACATGCTTGTTGTAGAAGCATGGCATACTGGGCCCAGTATACAGAAGCGACGCTGATGCGGAGCGGCTGCCACCAAGATCTGGGGTTTGTGCGCCATCACACGACAGCGAAGAATGCGATGGAGGGTAGTAGTCTCTGTAAAGATCGCGCGTGTATGCTGGACTCTTCCCGTCCAGCCATTGGATTTCATGGGTTCTTTCTCGAGGTTCGCGACTCCCCTTGGAGCGATGAAGCATGCTTGCATGGGGCTGTTGAGGCCATGACGTGAATCAACGTGTACTCGGGGTTTATCGCTGGTTTTACCTTCAGCCGCAAGAGACTCGAGAAGGATGGGCCTACATTGAAGACCGTCGCCATCTCCGGAAGAATTGGCCCCAGCCTTTAGCTCTGCCTCGTTCTTGGTGTGCGCGATTCTGAACGCTCGGATTTCTCGTGTCCTGGCCTGCCAAATGTAGTTGCTTGGGCAAATACCCAACGTCTCGCTATTGTTTTCATCGTCATGCATCATCAATCTGAGTCCATGAGCCTGCCTCTTCAGTGCTTCCATCTGCGCATCTTCCTGCTCTTCTGCTGCTGCATCTCGGAAACCTTCTCACTTCTGCACGATCTGCATGTGCATCGCTTGTGATCTGTTCTGGATGTGGAGAACATTCGGTTCGTGAGGCGCGGGAGCAGCAATGCCGAGAAAGCAGCAATCCTGCCACGTGTGGAGCGCAGCCTTCGAGTCTTCGGTGCCGGCAGGTGTGATGTTCAAGGACAGTGATCCAAGGTCAAGTCGTAGCATAGGGACGTGAATGATGTCGCTGTCGTAGAAGATGGAGACGAAGCTGCGATGCAGATGCGCGGAGGAGGCCTTGGCACGCTCTGCTGGAACTTGAATTGTCCTATCTTCCTGACATCTGCGACCTCTGCCTGCACATCATCGTGCCACCGACACCTCTTCACAGCATCGCAACACGCGCCGCAATGTCCTGGCTGGACATTCCATCAAATCTGCCGCCCGCGAAAATGGCAATTGGCCTCGAGTGTTCACCTGTACGCGCTGCATCGATACTGTCTGCGAGCCTACACCAGCACGAGCACATGCAACTCAACGAGACTCGCTGTCAGAAGCAAGCCAAGGTCGCCAAGGTCAAAAGCAAGATGCCGCAGAGGTGAATAGGTGGGAGGATACGTGGACATGCAGTCACGAGCAACTTGCGGCGTGCGGCAGGCGTGTTGGACAAGTTCCTTCAGTTGTTTCTCAAGTCTTACCTCGAGTTCGCTGTCCACAGATGTTCGGACCAGTACAATGATGCAGGCTTGATGAAGTATTGATGTCCACTGAAATCCCCCTTCACAACTGCTTTTCCTTCTCTCAACTCCTCTTCGCATAGGAACACTACTCATACGCACACGTACACCCATTGCAAACACATCCACATCGCTATCACCATCGCTATCGCCTATTATGTCGGCGCGCAAGCTTCGCTCGGTTGGTGTTTCAGACAATACACACTTACGCTCATTGCTTGGATGACCCTCGCAGTCTAAGGCTTACGACTCCGATGAAGACGACTCTGACACTGATTCCGACTGTTCTACCGACAGCGATCCAGAAGACATCGTCGCCGTCTTCGCCGGTCTAACGATCGGCCAACTTCGCGGCACATCCATCTCCAAGGCAAACGCATTATGGAACAATCAGCGTATGCCAGCCTGACTTCTCCTTTTCCAGATCAAAATAGGGTGCGGAGGTGCTGCGCCAGCATAGCGAACATGGGCGATCATTCAAAATGGTTAAGAACAAGTCAAGCGATTCGTGGGCCTCCTTGACCAAGCACGCTGTCAGACAACTGAGCCACTGCGTTGCCAAAGCTCCCAAGACCAAGAAGCCTCCTGCCACTACCTCAGTCAGTCTTCCCACGTACATCCCGAAATTCTCTACCTCTCACCACAGTCCTCTTCTATCATCGCCAGGTCAGCTCGATACACCTGTCACTCCGCAATCTCCTAGCGCACCATATCAAGGTGTGTCTCCTTCACCAAAGTATGGAGGACTCTACAGCGCTCTTTCTACGCCATCATCTTCGGAAGTGCCTTCAACTGGAACTCAGCATTACATCGACCATTCGGCTCTCCACAATAGCACGGACGACGTCACAGCTCAACTTCCTTCTCGCCACCATCTCAAGCCTTTTCTGCTGGAGCTCTACGCGTTCAAGCCATGTTCAACTCCACTCCGCAGACTCAACATCAATACCAGCCAGCTATGTCTCTACGACAGGATGAAGAATTCTATAGTGCTTCCTTCTCGCCATTATCCCAGGCCTTTTCTAGTGGAGCTCCCCGCAGCCAGGCCATGTCCAACTCCACTCCGCAAAACCCCCACTGGCCGGTTTGTAGCTCCACAATACCTGGCCGCCTCCTCTCCTACTCCACACGCACGCGCTGCTTGCGAGATGGTCGCTCCTCAACCAAAGTATGGGGACGACTACGGCGAATCTACCTTACGAGGCACGTTCACAGCTTATGGTGGAGCTCTGCAGATCCCGGCTGGCTCTTCTTGCTTAACCCAGCCAGCGACCTCTGTTAAGCCGTCAAGCTCATCCCTGCTTGACAATCCGGAGGAGTCGTTGACGGAAAGCCTGGCCGGGTGGAACTTGGGTCCAGCGTCGTCGGCGGTCAAGCAAGAAGAGCAACCCTTGCCAGCATCACCCTAGGTCTTGGAAGAGCAGCGCCTGCGGGAGAATTTCCCGGTGATCAAGTGGAACATTCTGCGCCAGAGGCGAGATAGCATTCTCCGATGTCCCTCGCGACTGACTGAGAATGTTCTATCTGCTCCTGCTGCATGCGGTCTACGGCCTTATCTAGCGAGCATTGATGCAGCTGTTCATTCTCGTCATTACCTACATCACGACTCGCAGTCTTCTCAGCCTATGCCCAAGTAAGAGAAGGCTCGCGCAGACGCGCAGCTTCAACTAACGTTCACACATACAGGTCATGCCAATCCTTCTTGCGACACTGACGAATCGAGCCATGGTTTGCAGTACTCTCACTCCGCACCCAGCCAGGAACAGCCTAGGCCAGATCGGCTGGCCCAGACACGCAACGCATGCTCAGGTCCCAGGCACTACCACTCCCCAGGGCATGCAGCAGCTGCACTATGGATCACCATTCATTCACCCAGCGTCCAAGCACGAGCAAGCTCTCCGTCATCTCACCCCTGCGCAGGTCGTCGGCACTTCGACTCACCAAGATCTGCACCAGATTTGTCACGACTCAGAGCTTGCTCACCCAAATCCAGAACAGGCAGTGAAAGACTTTGCTCTAGCTACGCCAGCCACGACAGTTGCCGCGGCGGCATCGAAGAGTGACTCTCTCATCGAGCTTGCTCATGCCATTCCTGCGCCCGGTCTGAGTGGACCATCGCCAGCTACCAAGGATGAGATCTTTCAGCAATCTGACATGCATTGCATGCGCGCCCAAGCACAGACAGCTCGATCAACGTCTATCCAGCAAGACAAACCTACTCCTCACGCCGGGGTCGATCAAACATGATGCATAGCTTCGACTTCCGTCCACAAGATACTACGCAGCCAGTCGCACAGTCACAGCAGCAAGCCTTGCCAAACATGCTTTCGTCTCAGTACAATCGTGGTCTGCATCATCCATTCCTCAACGATTACGCTGGCCAGAGCTTAGCCCGTGCTCCAACGTAGCAGACTTTAGCACTTGCTACTGCTGATCAATAGCTAACGCAGATGTCCACAAGCTTCGGTACTGGACTTCAAGAAGCCTCTGAATTGGTCCATGCCCACTATCCACGTCGGTAAGCACTAATTCCTTGTCACATACCATCTTGCCTACTGCTTCTCGCTAACACTTTGACCTCAAGTACGCCTCTGGGACAACACTCTCTGGATGGCTTCTCAGGAGGGGAACGTGTTCAGATGGGAGAGACGAACATGAACTTTGCAGGCTAAGGCAGGTTGAGGATGGTTCATCGCCTGGTACAGGGAGAGAAAAGCAATACGAACTTTCGGATGGGATACGACTCAAGTATATTAGCGAATGAAAACGGCCTTGTTTCTTTTCTGCGCATGCCATGACCTTTACTGTCCTCCAAGATGCGCACCTCAAATACGTCGTTGTCACACATCGCCGCACACTCGTACATTCGTCAAATGGTCCCTGATTCCTCCCTCGCCTCCTCCTCGCCTCCCAAAGTCTCTTCCATTATTCCGTGTATTGCCTACTTCAACTATCTAATCTCCGCTGCTTAGCTCTGCTGACTCTTTCTCAACTCCGTCACCTCCTGTAGCAGCTGCTGCTCTCTTGCCTGTAGTCTCTCCATCTTTACCTTCTTATCGTACACCTTCTCTTCCCAAGCTGCGGTCTCCCTTATACGCCTTGCGGCCTCTCGACCCAAATGCATAATGCTAATATCATCGAATGATTCTCATCTCGGAAATATGATATCAGGGAACATGACGAAATCTGACCCGGATGAACATGGCCCGACGGAATGAACATAACCTAAATGAAATGAAGGTAATGCCAAAACATAATGGCATTCAGAATTGCGATGATTCCGGTCTGGCAAGTCGATACCATACCCTTTGACATAATGCGAAAAATCACGAGCAGTGTGGACCGCAACGACGAACGTCGTGAAGTTTTTGCCGGGACAAATGAAGAATGCCGTGGCTCGAGATGCATTGTTGGTGGACCACATTTGGCGATGGCGACATGCAAGACAACAAGGATTGCGTGACGAGATGCGTGTCCGATGGTCTTGGCGGACAGTATTTGGATTTGGACGCCGCATTCACTGTCGATGGCATTTCCTCCGCGATGATGAAGATTCTAGCAGAAGGGACGCGCGAGAAGGCTTTGTAACTGGCCGTATGCAAAGATGAGGTACGACACATTTGTGGAGGGAAGCTGCATGGCGCAGACGCTGCTGATTCGGAAGGAGTGCTAGCAGCAAGTTACGCAATGATTTGAAGCCGAACATGTTGCCATCGGTTTTTCTCTGTGCTAACGTGGTAAATTCTATGAAGCTGATCTCTGCTATGACGATGCGTACCATACCAACGGGTTCTCCTGATTTGTATCCCGCGTTCGTTGGGCCGCTAGATCGGTAGGCATGCGTCTGATGAGAATGTGCTCAGGAAACATGAATCTTTCGATCAATGTGCGCCCAGTAAGCGGCCCATTTGAGCCGAAGGTTGTAAGAAGGTCCTCGCTTGATGTACACGAAGTCGCGAGTAAGCGGACATCATTCGGAGTCTCTGCTGATGGGTCGAGACATGTTCACCTTGGTCATCTCTCTCCCCCTTCGCTCAGGCAGCATACCTCAGGATGCTCGGCATCACGATGGAAATGGCACTTTCGGTGCCTCCCTTGATGGATGAAGACAACGTTTTGTCGGAAAGTGATTTTGGCGTAAAGTTTCCAGTAGACTCTGCAGTCGGAATGGCCCGAGTGCAGCGGAAGCATGATCGGTTTGCCTTCTGCGCTTTGCGTCGTGAGGGAGGTCTAGTGGAAGATGTGGGTGCCAGTAAGACAGCAACCGCAACTGGTGTCGACTGTCAGAATTGATAGCCAGGCGAACGGGCAGCGCGCAATAATTGCCTGGGTCGGTCGAGATTTGCCTTATCCCTCTTGAGGCATGTGTCACACTGGTATTGGCTTCCTGGGTAAGAGATGTCTCGCCCTTGACTGTTGGCATTGATGTTCCACATGGAGGGGTGTTCGCATCGCGGAATGGTAACAGTCTGCCCTCTGCCAGGAGTCCTGCCTCCAACAGACTTGTCGTCACGATTGCCTCGTTGAGATACCTCCTGAACGCTGAAGTATCGTCCGCCGAGATGCTGCTGCTGAGCTGCAGATGCGAGCGATGGAGGAGTTGGCATTACTCCAAGCACCTGAAGTGCTCCTTCGGCAGCATCTTCTCGCGCGTTGTTCGTGTAGCGCCAATCGTACTAGAACCGAGCATGAAACTGCCCAGCATATTCGATGTAGATAATGCAGCTCCAGGCTGTACGCCCACCTCGCTTGTCGGACACGAGCTGGAAGTTGGCTGGCCCAATGCCTTGGCTTCGGCAGAAGTTCGTCAGTCTCTCCTGATATGGCGACGGCTGCACACCGCCAGCGCCGGACTCTAGGGATGATGCAGACAGCGAAGACATGTTCGTATTTCCAAGGGCGAAAGGAACAACCGTAATCAGGGGGAGTAGTGGAGACCAATAGCTTTGCCTGGAACAAACAACGTGCTACCAAAAGCAAAGACTTGGAGGGTAAGAGTGAAACTTCAAATATGCTCCTTCGGTGTAGCTGGTTGCCGCTCCAGTGCAATGACTGGCTCCAAGCTGCCCCTTCCTCGCCTTTGTGCATATATGGATGGTCCACGAGGCCTGAGCTCTCTGCTTATCTTGGTGCTTTCGCCGTTCATGCTGCGTCGGTTGGGTTGGGTATGCTCGGCTCATGTGGAGTGGACGCCGATGTGGTGTAACAGTGCCTCCTTCACTGGCATGTAATCCAGCATCATGGATCTGTGTTTTGGGCGCCGCTCCAGTGCAATGACTGGCTTCAAGCTGCCCCTTCCTCGCCTTTGTGCATATAGAGATGGTCCACGAGGAGCTCTCTGCTTATCTTGGTGCTTGCGCCGTTCATGCTGCGTCGGTTGGATATGCTCGGCTCATATGAAGTGGACGCCGATGTGGTGTAACAATGCCTCCTTCACTGGCATGTAATCCAGCATCATGGATCTGTGTTTTGGGCGCCGCGCTGCGCCGCACAATCTGGGTTCTGCATTGCCGAACAAGAGGGAAGGGCATATTATGCGGCGAGAGCGTGATTGAGGGCGTGATAGCATGCATGAATAATGAAGCGTGTTCCGCTTTGATGTGGGTGTGGGTACCACGCCGTGTAGAACCTATACTCAGCGCTGGGAAGAATGTTGGTGCACTGTCGGGACCCTCCCCCAAATTTGGTGCCAAGCGTTCCGCTTTTACCGTCAGGACGAATTGCTTGTGAAAGGTGGCCCATCAAGCGAAGAAGTCGGAGGTCGGCACAACTTTCAGTCGCTATCGGAGATGGCCAACCCACCACAGCAGTATTGATAAGAATATGGAAATGTGATATTACTAGTGGTATACTATATCTTAGACTAGCTAGTGGATGGATGGAGAATGGTAAATTCTATTTGGAGATAAGAAAACCACCATCTTTTTCTGATGTGAAGATGTATCTGTTAGTATTGGGGAGTCTGTGTAGTTGTAGTACTGGATGGGTGGGTGTGAAGTAGGTAAGTAAATAAACTGAAAGGAGTATTATCCATCAGTACCAAAGAGTCCATGTAGCCACAGTACCAAACAGACAAGCACAAAGTAAGCAAACAAACAAACCAAAAGAAGCATCTATGAATTATTCTAGCCACATATAGACTCCTATGATTCGTATTCTAGATTAGTATTATATAGCTAGCCTTAGCACACGCACTTATAATAAGTCGCGTACTTTTACGCTTCCTTCTTCCTTTATAGATAGTCTGAAAATTCAAATACGTAACCAGAACCTATATACTATATTACAACTATCTATTGCTTTTACCTACCCTAATGCTATCGTAGTATTGCTATAGCTCGTTATTACGACTGTTAAACTACAGTTACGACGTTTATAACCCCTTAGAAGCGTTCCGAAAGCATATACTACAGATAGTAACCTTAGAAGTTACAAAGCTAGGAAGTTAAGAAGTCTTATAGAAGTTAGGAAGTTTTATAAGAAGTTAGAAAGTTAGGAAGTCTATATCGAATTTAAGAAATTGGGAAGTCTATAGCTATATAGACAACTAGGAAGACTTAATATTAGGAGGAGCGATATATAGTTTATCAGAAGATAGACTACGATATATATTTATATCTTATATTAAATATATATACAGTAGAGATAAGGACTGTTGGCAAGTATAAGCTGTCTACGTAACGATTGGTTAGGAAAGATTAAGCTTAGATCCTTCGCTTTAGCGGAGGGATCTTAGGTACTATTCTATATTACAATAACCAGGTAAATACTCAAATAGTACATATTAGCATAGTAATTACTAAGATAGGAAGAGCCCTTCTTAGATGGGACACATTGGTACAGTGTTTACTTAGATAGTAATATACTATTTCTATATTTAAACAGTTATACTTAGGATATAGAAAAGTAAAAAAAGAATGAATACTATAGCTATTTAATAATGGTTAGTTTGGTTCCTATATAGTATAGATAGGCTTATTATATAGACAGAGGTAAGAATTAGATATAACTATATCTACTTATAAGTATTCGGAACTCCTTCGATGTCTTTAAGTTTACAGGATTTATCTTTTTAGGGAGGTAGTATGCGACCTAGAAACGCTAGGTTTACGTATAAGGAAGCGTACTAATGTTTACTATCCGATTTATTCCTATGCTAATAAGCTTGCTAATGTCCCGAGATGATACTGTTTCAGAAATGCTAGCCAACGTTGCTAATCTAGTCCTATCCGAGTAATTACTATGCCAATGTGTACCATTTGAGTATTTTCCTGTTACAATAACCTAGTAGTAGACTATATATCTCCTCCTAATCTATAATATCAACTTGGCTACTCGCATTACTAACCTCCTTAACACCCGCCTAGATATAGCCTATATAGCTATATAGTATACAACTCTAATAGGACGATAACTTTAGTTTATTGCTATACCGCTAATCGCTAATTTATTCTATAGAATTGTAGTATAGCGTAGAGACACTGTTAATCGGCTAGAGCGACTAGCCTTCCGTATTGATCGCATAGAAGACGTTATAGAAGACTTCCGTTATCTAATACCCAACGAGACTAGAACTTTTACCTAACTGTACGTAATACCTACTGCCGAGATTGTAGTAATTTAGTAGTAATTCTAGTAATACCTTGCCGACGGCACGATATCTTAGAGTAATAGAGCTGCCTTAGGTAGTATTAATACTACAAACGCATCCGAATTGACGCGTTATAGCAATAGCGACATATAGGAGTAGCGTATGGTTGTAATGTTAAGAATTGCTAGACCTTCTTACCTTTCCAAATCCTTCAGGGTTTCCTTCCCACTTACCATCAATATTATCGGTTCTTATCGAACCTACTGATATCTCTTCTCAGCCACACCTAGCTTAAAACAACTAGACTCTGTAACCTATATCGCGTAGATACTACCTTTACGATATCCTCCACTAGTCTACCCTACGCAACGACTAGGCTATCCAATACTTAGCTATCTAATACTTAAGCTTTATCGTAGATACTTGCGGATACTTACCAGATATATATTAGGAAGCTATAGAATATATAAGAAGCTACCTTACTTAATTAGCTAAAGACAACGCTTATAAAGAGCCTCTTATTCGTTGAATCTGCCTAGTAAGACAGCTATTCGACAAGTACTATAGTCTTAACTAACAGACTTCCGCGTACGCTATAGTAGTACACGACTTACCTAGCTTAATAAGCGTTCGGAAGTAAACGTTAAAGCCGTATTGTTATATACAAGGTTACTATGGAAGGACTATAGCACTCGTTATAGAAGCCCTTAATAAGCGACTTCTAAGCGTACTTTTAAAGGCCTTACTACCCTCGAGTAGTAGTAAATTAAGTTTCGAAAAACGAACCTCGTTGCTACCGATAAGGACCCCTTTGAAACATCTATTTAAGCTATACCTATAGTACTACTAGTTGTTAGTAAACAGAGTAAAAATAGGCTAATTTATATATCTACTATTAGGTAGTAGGTCTAGTAACGGTCGTTGAACGTAGTACTTATATAACTCGCTATCGATATATTATCTACATTTAGTATACCCGCTAAGTTATAATAGACATTTAGCTTAAGCCGGCGTACTGTATTGTAGTAGCGCTTATAGCTTAGTAGCGACTATATCCGGATAAGTAAATACTTAAAGAACTAGTTAAGGATAGGGGTCATTATTAATATACTATTAGATTAACTAGCTTTACTAGAAGAAGCGGAAGATAATACTCTAGTAGCTAGATACGTAGTCTTAATCGTCGCTGATAGCGAGGGCGTATGGGTCTACCTCCTTCTCATTTAGAACGATTACTAGCTTGCTAATTATAATTGTAATTATATAGTTAATTACTTACAATTAGTTGTGATTGTAATACTTAGTATATAATTGTAATCAATTAACGATTAACAACTATAATACGTACCTAACGACGAATAAACAAGTAATGGGGTGGTCTGGTACTCCTACTCTGTGCCCTTAGCTAGTTACCTAGGTAGAGAAAGGACTTATAAGCTATTTAAGCGATTATATTGCTAGCCCTCTACACACAATAATATACGCCAATTCGTACGTAACCGCCGCAATTGTTTACGCTTGGAGGCCGCTTGTGATAGGTACTAAGGACTAGAAGTTAAGCGGGCGTGCCGCACAGCCGTACGTACCGCACAGATTAATAGTTCCTACCATTACAATTAATACTATATATCTTCTTCTATAATAGACTAATATAGTTATACGACAGCGGAAATTAATAGTAAGATAAGCGTAATATTTCGGCGGTAGTAAGATATTATAAAGTAGACCGGTCGACGCTTAGTAGACGCGTAAATAGCGTCGCTAGAACAGCCGCCTAAAAATACGAAAATTAGATAATTTTATCCTATTAATAAGGACGTACGCTTATCGAGTACCTTAATACCCTTTTAGAGCGTAGATTACCTTCTATACTATCGATACTTTATAACTTTATATACGATATCGCGAAGAGATAGCCTTATAAGGGTTAGGTGCCTACCTTCTATAAAAGGTATAGAAATAAGATTCTCTCTCTCTATCTCTAACTACTAGATAAGGAGTATAAGAAGGTAGATAGTAAGGCTTAATATTACGTATACTTCGAGTTAGTAAACTAGAAGATTAAAGAATGTAATATAGTACCTTAGAATATATATAATATAGATAAGAAAGGCATTCTTATCAGCTTCCTTATAAAGGTAAAGAGAGCAGTCTCTAGAGCCGCTTTAGATAGTAAGAGACTACTAGGCAATATATAGGATAGTAATAGAGAGTAACTTATAATAGTTGGTTATATTTACGCTAACAGAATATAGCTACTACCTAGCCTTATTGATAAGGTACGTAGAAGATATAGGCTCTTATTTGTAGATAGGTATAGTAGCTATATTAATATACGCTTTCTTAACTAGTATAATAAGAATAAGATCCTTATTGCTATCTACCCTCCTTACTTAATATATAGGCTCTAGCTACTTAATATGTTAGTATTTAGTCCCCTTAGCGTCTACTATAGCTAAGAACTAGACAAATTCCTTTGTAACTGCTAGGGGTTATGTAGTATTACTAAACGTAACTTCCTACGCTTATTCTAGCCTACCTAGATACAGGCTCTTAGTAAGAAGAATATTCTTAGTAGTTATAAGAAGATAGGCCTATATCTATTTAATCTACTAGAGATATTAGAGATCTTTAAACTAAAGGAGATAGTAATAAGGCCTTCTAGTAGCGACTTAGGTAACTTAATCTTATTAGCTAGCAACTAGAAGAAGCTTAAAGGTCTACTTCGAGACGTTATATCCGAAGAACTAGATAACTTTTAGTATAGGAAGGTTAATAAGCTATCTAATACTACTCTCGCTATAATAACTAAGAATACTTTACTAAAGGCTAAGAATTAGGGCTTCTAAATAGTACTTAGCCTTAGGAAGAAGAAGCGTAAGCGTAGTAGGGGCTTATTCGAAGAGTTAAGAGTAACTAGTAGTAATAGTACTACATTCTTCTTACTAAAGAAGATTAAATAGGCTCTTACTATATAAGCTCGTAGGGAATAGGAGAAAGTAGACTAATAAGTAGCTAGATAGCTTTAGAAGGAAGAGTCTCGTATAGGGGCTTAGTAGTAGAAGGTTACTATTAAGTTACGGAAAGAAGAACGCTTAAAGATAGCTATAGAGAGAGTAGCTTAGAAGCTAATAGATACTGCTAATAAATAACGTAAGAAAGAGACTAAGTAGGCAACTCGACAACTCTAAGGTAGTCTATAGTAATTAATTAAAAAGCTAAGAAGCCGTAAATAAGTACTAGTTAAGCTTCTAGTTAAGGTATTATAAAGTAGTAAGGTATAGAAGCTAGAAGCCGAGATTTAGGGTAGATCTTAACCTATATATAGTCCGTAATAACGATATAAGCTATAGCTATAATATATATATATTAGATTAAAGCCTATTATTAGAAGTGTCTACTGTTTTAATATAGACATTATATCTCTAATAGTTATTAAGAAACTATATACTAAAGTGCCTTAGTTAAAACCTCGGAAGTGTGCAGCACGTGCGGCTGTGCGGCACGCCCGCTTGACTTCTATGCAATTCCTCAGATGCCGCCTGTCAAGTGAAGGACGCCCGACTTCCCTGTGCAGAAAACTTTCAGGCGCCCAACTACCACAAGCACCAGAGAAAGCACACCATGTGCAGCTTCTGCATAATCGGGAGACATTATCGATGGGAAAGGTGCATTGGATTTCGTGGTAGCCACATTCTGCTTCATCTCGGAGTGCCAAAGCACCCACGGCCCAGCATATCTCTTCTTGCCCGTACTACAGGCCCACTAGAGCATCGGGCGAAACTCTCCATCCGATCGCGGCTGTCGATGCCTAGAGAATCACATCTCGCGAGCTTCAGCACTTGCTCGAAGTCCAGTCTCTCTTCGTCGGTCTAAATTAGGCTTCGTCCGTCAAGGCCTGGCGCTGGCGGTATGGTTAGCAAAGCTCTCCCTTGTTCGTCGTGGTCGTCCTTGGCTGGAGGACTAATGCTCATACCTTCTTCGTTGATCAGATGTCTCCAATGCCAGTTCTTCAATCAAGGTGGCAGAAGCCCGCGTATTGTGGCTATTAATCTCAATGCCTCGGGCCTTCAGCCGACACAGAGCCCGGTGGTTCCGATCCTTTCCTCTCCTCGACTTGAACACGTTGTCGTTCTCGGAGTGCTTCCAGTCATTGGACGGATCATCGTCAGCACTGTACAATGCACGATCTAGGCCCACGAGCGAAGCTCCTAGTCGGCTCACAAAGGTCCTAGGGGTGAGACTCGTGCCATGAATTGAATCGTTGTAGCATGCCGTCTTGACTGTATTCGTCGGTGTCTGTATCACTCGTACTACCTCTCGTTGGTAGGGATGATCAGCTTCTTGCCAGGCTCGGTCGTAATGCATTGTACAGGTAGCCGCAGAATGGTAACGTGAAATCCCGTTCTCCTTGTCACGCTTGTTCCACAGACTCATTTGAGCTTCGAAAACCGCCGCATCTGCTACAGACTTGTCCTCTAGGGACTGCGGAAAGCCAGCTTCTGGGGCTGGGCGAACCCACTTGTCATCGAGGAGCTCTATGTCGTAGTAAAAGAAGATCTTGTCGTCATTATCCTCGGAATCGTGCGCGAGCTGCATCTTGAAGATGACCAAGTGCTCGAAGCCTGGTGCAAAACCGGCCTTGAGTATGATCAATGGGTTCTGCAACTCCTTGGCCACCGACACGATTGACAGCGTAAGCCAAGGTGTGCAACTCCGCAATCTCCCTTGTCTTTATGGTGTAAGCTGGCGAGGGATAGATCAGGAATAGCGTATTCGAACCGTCCTTATACCTCCCACCAATGCACATTGCCTATTTGCAATCTCTCACCTTGTTGATGAACTTGATTCCAATCTCAGCATCAAAGTAGGCCGTCAGCACTTCCAATCTCAAATCCACCGCTATAACTTTGGGCAGTCGCGACCGAGTTGTGCTGGCATCGGTGCTGCGATCGACGATGATGCTACTGCTGCTACAACCAGGCGATGCCATCGGCGCCGGCCCTGCCAGACTCACATTCTGCTTTCGCTCGAGAGCGACCTTGGCCACGATTCTGTCCACGTACACATCTTCGATGTGTTTGCTGGTCTGGCTGTCGTTTGTACTGGGGTTTTCGAAGTGTAGAAGGCAGATATGGCCTTCAAAAATTCTGTACGCGGTCTCGATTCTGCTGGAACCTCTCTCGTATAGCAGAGCCCGCTGGAGCGCTTTGTCGAGAGGTAGCAGCTTGGCATTTAGTTCCATCATCGATGCAGCCACGTCGCCCATGTCAAGATCCGAGTGAAGTCGACCACGCCGCTATCGCATACTAAATCACCTCCTGACAGCACATGGAGGGTGATGCCTGGGACTAATCGGTTGGCGCTTGCCTTTCACCGCCGATGCCTGCCTATGTCTCCTTCCCAATGCATGGTTTGGCTTTCAGCGCGTCCCGCTGCGGCCCGTGTCGCGTTTATTATATGTGAATGGGAAGGCTCACCACACCTGAAAACGCAAGTGGCTTCGACCTCGGCGACAAAGAAAAATGCACGCGGACAGTAAGCAACTACGTGATGGTATCCAGTGCCTACTCCGATCATTCTGACGCGACCTTTGCAGAAATACCAGAGGAGAACCAGCCAGGAAAGGCCATCGGCAGCCAAGATGGACCCATGAGCATCGAAATGTCCTCTAACAACTCCGACAACGAAAGCGACCTGGGAGATGGCGATGACCACCAACCTCACAGACCACCGCTGGCCCGAAGCGCAACATCTCGAACTCCGGTGGTAGATCTATTCTTCGCCAACCTGCAGCCACGAACCTGCGAAGCAAAGGTGGCATTGAGAAGGCTGCTGGCGGAACATCGCGCAAGGGTGAGCTGAACCACCCGGATTATGGATCATTCTTATCGGTCTGACAGTGTTAGGCATTCAAGCCAGTCTTTTGAGGAAGCTGGAGGAGTTCGAAAAGCTCTGCGAAGAGGTCTCAGGGCTAGGCCGGCGTCTTCTGCATCACATAGAGACTGCTCAAGTGCTCCAGGGCAGATTTTCTGAGAAAGCCGCAAAGCTCGCATCGGTCTGTGACAGCATAGCCCAGGATGCAGAGCTCCACCCTGTGCCTCCCAAGGAGTTGAGTAAGGGAGAGCATGAGCAAGACCGCAGTGTTAAAGACGGCAAACTTCCGCGGGTGCTCCAGTGACAAGGAGAATCGCTTTCAAGGTGGTCGCAAGCCAGGTGGTGATGGTAGCGGCAGAGGATTGGGTGGTGCCATTCTTCGCAGTGCCACGTCTTGCTGAGATCGACGCTCCAGATCACGATGAGCATGCGATCAACGTTGGTCCGACCTGACACGAAGGCTAGCTTCAGAGCCCGATGCCATTAGCAAAAGGCAATCGATAGTGCTCTAGCAGTATCAAATCATTCGATTGGGCGCACCCAACAACCGTACAGTGTTGATCGGAAAAGTGCCTCTTCTGAACACATCACTGGACCAGTGTCCTCGTTCCCCGAAGGGCGATGATCAGTCCACATCGTGAAACGACACTGATTGCCAGGATGTCAACAAGAGCTTGTGTTTGTGGCATCTGATCCCATTCTTTAGAGTGCTTACTTACATCCAATCTATACGCAGTGCACGCTTCGAGAAGTGGCAGTTCGTTGTCTAGGAGGCGTGCTGCAGCGAAGACGGCTGGCGTTGTGCTGAGCTGCGTACAGAGCCCAACAGACCGGCACTATCGAGCCGACCAAGATTCAGACCACATCTCCGTCAATACCATTCTCTTGATATGCATGCTCTCTCTGCCCTTTGTTTCTAATCTCCAATATGATTCGATCCTCTCTATCGGTCGAGATCTCGGCTGACCAGGGCGAGTCCATTTTCGCGGGATTGCTGGGTGGTCCAGCTGGACTGCTGCCAGTTCCAAATCGGGCGCTTCACCATCGGTCATTGCATAAGCCCAGGCCTCACTGCTATCGAACTGAGAATAGACTGCAGCCCGCTATGATGTCCGCCACCACTCCGATGCACTCCGTGCTGTCCTGCTATTGACCCTAACGAATTCTGCTGCTACCAACAGCTTCCACGCTCTTCGCACAATCCATAGCCCTAGACCTTGCTTAGGGATTCAGCGGATCTCAAAGCGTCATCTCCGTTACATCTCGTGTAGCTGATATCAATGGTAGTTACAATGGCAACAGCCTGGAGTCTAATAATGTGTACCGAAGTTGCTCTTGTGCAGAAGCTCCAAACAAATAGAGTATCCATTCCCGTGTCGGCGGCAGCAGTCGAAGCGTATTACATAGCAGACCTGCCCTGCAGACGTCGGCCTGTCGACTAAAGATTTGATGCCGAAAGCGCGCTTTGCGATATCGACGAGGACAACCTGTATGTAAGTAGCCAAGCCAAAGCCTGAAGAGGTCCTAGGCTACGCCAAGGCGGGCGCAGCAGCCCGAAGGAAGATGGAGTAACACAGCAACACTGCAAATGGAGTCCAAAGAAACCGGCCGACGTCCTGTCTTCGATTAACTGGAATGGAATATGTCTGCTTGCCTACGAGCTGGGCAGCAACAACCACGCCAACCAGAACACACTCTCCATTCCAGACCTGACCAAGCCGAATCCTCTCGTCAAAGAGTCCGTCCATATCAATGGATAGATGAGGATCAATCTGATCGTGTAATAGTCATCGACAGTCCCTGCAGCCAGTTCGATAGATGGCTGTCGTCGTCCAAAATTGACACAGCCGCGTTCGCTTTGCAGTGACACCTTCAGACCAGTGGGAGTCCTGAAGCCGCATACGCTCCATGACCCAGAAGAACACACTGCACATCGAGCACATACAGCAGGATCGAAAGGAGGTCTTGGAGCGCCGTGCCTCGCGACGATGGCCATGGACGGACACCATAAATGTAAGAGCTTTGCGCGTGGAACAAGTCATGACTCTGTTGGTCCGAAGAGGGCATAGGGCAGCCGGGCCCAACGCCGTCACAAATTTCGATATGGTTGCAGCATCGACATTAGGATGACGATACTACTGTAGAAGTTGTGCGGGCGTGCCGCACAGATTTTCAAAACGGAAAAGATCTTGGCGGGATGGCGAGGCTAAAGCACCTGACATGCCCGACAGCGACTGCACGAAAGCTGATGCTCTCCATCTACCTCGCCGAGACATGTTTGAATTGCTGAAGCGCCACTCTATAGCGCTTGGCTCACAGAAGTACTACTTGTCTACGTGCGAGAGCGGAGAAACATTATACGCCGTAGAGCGGGCGTCAAATACCTCTCTGTCGATCTGCAGCCACTGAAAGAGCACATAGAGCAACTAGATGGGGCCACTGCCACCGACCTGGATGACCTGAGCGCGGCCGACATAACATCCACGATAGCACCCTTCTTCAAGACCAGCACAATTCACTGGGATCGGACTTGGCTCAACGAGAAGCATCAAGACTTCAGACGAGCTCAGACCATTGTTCGCCACTACGGGACACAGTGCAGCGCTGCTTTTGTGCGCTCAAGATCACTCCTTCTTGCAAGGCGTCATCCTCCGCTTCGATAACAACGTCGATGGCGGCTATATAGAGATGGTCAACAAAGGTGCCGGTGGCGAAGAATGGATGAATGACATCTGTGAATACAGTGTTAAATCGCAGACTTATGATGATCGCAAGGCACGTTCTTGGTTGCAGTACTACTACGACATCCCGACCGAATTAGATTGGGATGGCGAGGTCAAGGAAACCCCGAAGGCCTATCCCATCTCAAAAGAAATCTCCGAGACCCTAGGCCAGGATCCCAGTCTCAGGCCTACAGAGCAGCAGCTCATGGACATGAAACACAACTTGACCGAGGAAGAATGCTCAACACCGGCCAAGATGCGGCTAGCCTTGATCAAAGCCAGCGACATTGGACAACCAGAGCTTGTGATCAATACGAACCCTGCTCCCTAGGATTAGGAGCGAAAGCGAGACAGCTACAGATTAACCGCAGATGCAACCACCAGTGGCATCTCCAGACAACGCAGCAACGATGGAGATACATAATGGCGGACGTTCGCGACGCGAAAGCCAGCACCTCCAACCTCCGCGTCACAAGGGAAACTTTCATGTGGACCCAGGAATAGGGAACGACTACATAGGTGTGAAGTGGCAGAACATAGCATGCGCACAGCCGAAATGAAAGGGGGTCCTGATAACATTATCGAGATTTTGCCCTCAATTGGCCGTTTCTGAGATTTTTGATTTGAGAGACTGGGGGAAAGGCAACTGCGAGAATGAATCTCTGGTCGGATTGGGGGTGCACATATCTTCAATCGAGAGCGTAATACCGCTGCTGCCGATTTCCAACAGGAGCCGTTGGTCTTGGCCCGGGACAACCTGTGGAACTGACAAGGCTGGCTGATGTTCTAGCCGAAAGCGTTTGTATCCGTCGTGCATCTGCGGACCAGGTACTCATCCATCGCATTTACGACGATGCTCGACCGAGGGATGCTCTGGCTCTGCCCTAAATGATCCTCTGTACCGATGCAGTATCCTCTGATGATTGCTGAACCTACCCGACCGAGCCGCTTCGCATCGTCCTACCTGGACCAGCATACATATACACCGGCTACCAACACGAAATCGCAACGCCGTATCTGCGTAGACAGGAGAATAAGATCGTCATAGTGTCTTGGGTCGCTGAGGTTAGAGATCGAACGGTACATCAAGCAACGCAGCGAATCTATTCCGCTGCGTCGACCGCAGGCTTAGAAATATCGAAGCCACAAAACATATCGTTGACGAAGGCGCGAGAACAGACTTGAGGGGTTACGACAAATGCATTCAGTATTGTACGCGCAGCGCAGGTCAGATCCTATCGACTGTGCTTGTCCTCGTTTAAATACAATGACCCGCACAGGAAGTCATATATGCGGGCTTCGTTGTGTCCGGTAAGATAGACGGGAATACCTCAGAGTGCGCACGATCACTTAAAAAGAGCCCTTGGCTGTGCGGAGCAGGACAAGACGCTCAAACGAGCGCATTGGTACTGCCAATGTCTGGCGAGTCCGTGGAAGGGTGGTAGAGGTACCTCACAGCCTTTTGAGCTCTTTCAAAGCTGCACACTCTCACATGCCTCCTTGGGCCGGCCCACGAAGAGGCTTGACCTCCCCAGCAATCGCTGAGCCAAATTCTCCTGACCTAATACTGATGCTGCTGCCGTATGGTGTCACGACCTCTGCCAATTACATTAGCAGAGTCTTTTGAAAATATTGTTCTGGTCTGGCCGTACTTGTTTCTTGCTCTCGAAGCACCAACATACACCGCTGAGAGTGACCATGCTGTAGAAATCTGTCGATCACGAGTCGGAGGCTAATGTCGTCGGTCACTCTGAATTCAGGTTGCCCATCGTCTATCAGAATCATGGAATCTCATACGCCCACTATCATGCACAGATTTTCGAATCTTTTCTAATCAGCCTCGGACGGGCTCCTATTTCGACATCACTCGACGCCAAAGTTGTAGAAACTAGCGAAAGTGTGGTGCATCGGCTCTGCGAAACAGCAAACGACCATCTCCGAGATGTGATGGATTTTACTCACCAGCATATGCTTGGCGATCATTCAGTGCGCAACACTTCCAATCGGCAAATCTCATCCAGAGCTTCGATCGCTGGTTCTCACAGTGACAACAAGACGTGTTGGAAGACGTGTAAGTTGACTTGGACCCTGCTCTGCAAACGAATCGCCCCCCTCGTCCAATCTCCATCGCCGAATTCTTACATGACCTGCGAGCAATCTTCAACATGTACTCTTCTGCGCTTACGGATAAAGTCCGAACCCTGGAGACACGCGTAGACAGTCTACAACGCAAGGAGAGAATGCTAGAGAGAGCGAACAATGGCCTTCTCTTGCTTGAGGCTAGGATTACAGAACTTCGGTGCGCCCTGGACGAGACCAAGGTTTCTGCGTGCAGATTCCAAGCTTCCACGCTGGGTGATCTCGGTAAGATGCAGAAGGAGGTCCACAATGCTACATCGGCCACCGCCCGGACCGCCCTACAGGAGAAGGACTCTCGAATCGAGCATTTGACTTCCAGTTTCGATGCTGCTCGGGAGGCAACGAGAGAAGAACATGAACTCCTGCGATCGAATCTGGAAGCTGCAGACACAGTAGGGAGACAGAAAGATCAGCGAATCGGAGCATTGGAGCTAGAGATCAGAGCGAAGCCCGTCGTAATCGAGCGTACGATTCAGACTACCGAGTTGGCCCAGAAACAATCGATCCAGCAATGGCTATCCTAGGAGAGTGAATATGAGAGGCTTGATATGGATCATGCCGCGGCCGCCGATGCCGCGGCAGAAGCAAACCTCGGACCTCTGAGTCGACTCTCTCGTCTCCTCAAGCATTAAAAAGTGGCACTCGGAGAGAAAACCGCCATAATCTCGGCGTGGAATGATGAGAATATTGAGATTGAAGGTGCCGTAATCGTACTACGACAGGAGAGGGAAGATGAACGACAGCGGGCAGCCAGAAGCCTGGCCGTCGCAAAGCAAAACTTTGACGATCTCCTCGAGCATCAAGAAACGGCAATTAAGGAGAAAATCGCCATAATCTCGGCGTTGAATGATGAGAATGTTGAGATGAAGGGTGCCGTGACAGTACTCCGACAGGAGAGGGAAGATGAACGACAGCGGGCAGCCAGAAGCCTGGCCGTCGCAAAGCAAAACTTTGATGATCTCCTTGACGAGAATCAAACGTTGATGCGAGAGAAGACGGAGCGCAGCCTGGAGCTATTTAAGAATCAAACGACATTGAATGAGTCCAATGCTAGCCTCCGCCTACTCAACAGTCGACTGCTACGAAGAGAGGGAGTCCAGAGAAGATTGCTTGGCAAGCTCATCGTTGAGAGACGACAGTCTCGGAAATCGTTGTCGGCCCAGCAAGTTCTCGCAAAAGCCTCCATTAGCCTTCGAAAACGCGTCAGAGTTGTCGTCCATCAAATGCACCAGGAACGAAAAGCCCTCCTCACGCAACACTGTATTGTGGCTCGAGAGCTCAGTCAGAGGAAATCGGAACTTGAGGCGATATCTGAAATTATCAAGGCTGTCACTGAAAAAGTATACCTAGGTCGAGCAGCAGCTGGCTAACACTAAGACAAAGCTTGGATAGAAGCGAGCAGGATTGCACGGCCCTTAAGGACCAAGTCATTAACCTCACCGCGCAGTTGGAGGAACAATCTACTACAGCCAAGAAAGCCACTCATGATTTCCAGGCTGGAAATAATGATCTGGTACTACAGTTGCGCCGTTCACGAGATTTGGACACCACGGAGATCCAGAGGGTGGAACAGACACTCGCCGACTGTTCAGCACATATAGAAGACATTAAACGCAAGTGTGCCCTTGCAATGAGTCGTGCCAATAAGGACCTTAACAATATTCGCCGGCGGCTGTTAATGATGTGTGGCCAGAACTCTACTCTCCGAGCCGAGGTGCAGGATCTACAGCAACGATTGGACGATTTAAAGCACGAATAGGAGACTGAGTGCATCAAGTTGAAGGAAGCAAAGGACTCTCTTGAGAGCACGAACCGCGAGGTCGATAACAAGGATCGATACTTGGAGTTGGCCCGAGCATTACTCGAGAGTGCACAGACTGAGGCTCAACAGACGCGGCAAGAGCTTCAGACGCTCTACGGGGCACTACAGAAAGCACGCGAGGAAAACAAGGTCGTGAGGCAACGTCTCAAGACGGCCAAAGAGACGCTGGCGAACGCTACAGACAAGCTTCAGAGCAATGATCAATGCATTGAAAATCTCTCAGACTCGCCTCAAGGACAAAATCGACTTGCTAGCAGAGGCTGTCCAGATGCTCTTAACGCAGAGCAACGAGAAAGTCGAATTGAAGAAGCGTCTCGGCGACAAGGAAAGCGAATTGGAACACTCCAGGGGCACTATGGTCCACATATCCATTCTTGCCATTCGATACCGGGGTCTCGCCGACAGCGCTGCTGTCTGAGCAAGTCTGCTCGATCATTATGCTCTCGTACCACAGCATACCAAGCAGAAGTCGGTGCAAGCAAGCGCTCATACATTTCGCCATGATAGGTTGGGGCCTGAGAAACACCATCGACTCCACGAAAGCAGAGTCAATCCTTGTCGTGCGCATCATCGGCGTCGTATTCTTTCTAGCGAATGCACGAGCACCTTCTCGCTCTACTGTCTTGCAGTGAATCTAAGTCTGATTGACACATGGCATAATGAAAGAGCATTCGATTGTACGCGGGAGCCACACGTTATTCTCCCTACCAGCTACAATCTATGATACAACTTGATGAATGCATTCGTTTGACGAGAGAGACGCCGTAGGTACTATGTTGCTCAAGAATCAGGACTTCGGCCGCTCGTCTCCGCTCCTATATCGACCTAGATTATGCGAAGTTCATATTACCTTCCACCAAACATGAGGCGCCGTCGCAAGCAGCTCCCAGATCTTACTGTACTAGCCTCCCACGTGGAGCGAAAGAGTCCTCCATTTCTCCCTCACAGCTTCAGCCCCACCTCTATCCTCAAAATGCTCGTCGAACGGCATGGGAATCGTATAGCCCTCGTGCTCGGCCCATACATTGAGGAAGCTGACCTCCTCGAGACTCAGATTGTCTACTAAGCCTCGTATAGTGTGGACACAACCACCGAAACCAAACGTGCCGACTTCTTCAACGACCAGCTCCCTCAAGGTGCTCTTCCAAGTTTTCGTAAACGCCTCCAACACGCCTAGCTGCATCATTCCAATGCCGGTGAGATGCAGACTCTGGATGGAATTCTCAGAGAATAGATTGAACAGCAATGCTGGCACATTGCTTTCCGTCTCCCATGTGATCGCCTTGGCAAAACGCAAGTGAAGCTCCTTGAGTTCCCCAGCACATGCCAGCACCTCTTTGACAGCTTGAAACGCATCTGCATATATAGGTTATAGTCCATGAGCCTCCGTCTATCCATGCCACATCTTGAGACTCTGCACACTCAACTTGAGTATAGTGAGATTCTCCAAAAGTCTAACGTCGATGTCCCCTGCATGAAGGCACTGAATGAGAGCAGCACTACTGTAAGGCCATTGATCATATATTAATGCTTCGATAGGATATGTTGCGCGGTCGATTGCAGAAACGAAACAGCCGAAGGCCCAACCCCACTGGGCGCCTGCCTTCGTTGGAGGCTGTGCAGCGAAGAGACTGCGAATATGCTTGCGGACGATCTCCTCTTTGAGTTTAGCATCGTTGATGAATCGCCTCAGTCCGATAGGGAGTACAACCTCTGCTTCGCCAGTGGTAGTGTTGTCGCACTTAAGCCTAGTCGCAAGTTCAAGCTCAGGTGTGCGTCCCATGCGCTTGAACTTTGAGAGCGCATCGCTGATTTCCGCGTAGCAATGGACTTCGCTGCTGTCGTTCTGCCAAATGTCCATAGTATCTGGAAACTTTTGGTCGTGCTTACCGATCATGAGGTTCGATAGCTGATTACCAGTAACGAAACGCACCTTCTTAATGGCATTTAGAAATTTTGGATGGTCAAGGGTGCGGATCAGCTGCCTGATGGAGCACCTCGTGACAATGTGGGTACGAGTGCCGAAAAAGACTTTCAAGGCGTAGGGGGGTGCAATGTCGGAGAGCTGTTTGCTGGTAGTACGAACGCTGAGCAAGTCTGTCGGTTCCAGCAGCGCCACTATTATGTGTTGGACCTCAGCTCTTGCGACACAATCGTTGCGAACATGTACCACAGAAGCCGAGGTTAAGGGTGTCTATAAGATGCTGGGAATGCCATATCCCAGCCAGGACAAGCGTACGAACTGGAAAGAGGAGCCCATCATCAACGCCATGAGAAAGCCACTCTAGGCTGCCACCGCTGCCCAGCCAGAGTAGAGAAAAGCTTTGGACAGAGCTGCACAGAAGAGCATCTTGTTAGTACATGATGAGACTATGGCCATGATCAACTCTGTCTGCGAGAAGGGCAACGAAGTCGTTCGTACGACCAGGCGCATCTTGACGGCGGCCAATGCTTTTGCCCACACCTTCTACAATGCTGCACGAAGCTGTACTCAGTAGCTCGCCCAGACACTTCGTGATGAGAGTAAGTCACAGGTGGAGGCCATAGCCGAGACCATTCGGGCAGGTGTTTTGGAGGACGTTTCGATGAAGATGGAGAGTCTCGTCATTCGCGAGGCAGTGGGCACCAAAATGACTGCGACCGAGCTGAGAGCCAAGGCAACCTCGATATTCCGAGAAGCATCGGTGCTGATGGAGTCCGAATTGTATGCTGATATCGAGTGAGTGTTCGGCACGTTCGGCGTGATTGACATATACTGACTCCTTGAACAGGGCCATGGGAGTCAATATCGGCAAGCATAACAAGGATCTGAGTGCCCAGTGGTACGAAAAAATGAGCGTGGTGACCAAGGACCTGTCTGAGGCTCGAAAGGAGTGTCAGGACTCGGTTAGAGAGGCCAATAAGGGCTATAAGATCCCGTCTCCCAAGAATGGCGAGTGATGTACCTGGTGTGAAGGCGGATCATGAGCAGATTCGTGGAGCACTACCATCCTCGGGTACCCTGATTAGTTGCGTGAAGGCCGGCATACAGACATTTCCTTTTTGTGGAGTCTGGTCCTTGGCATCTGACCTCACGCCGACATTCTCACATCCGTCCCTCAACATTTCACACTTCCTGAGCTCTTTGATGCCTCACCCACGCTCTGATGCAGAAGCAGAATGTATCACGACAAGACCTGCTTCTCATGAGATCATGAGGACAGCGCCGGGCTCGAAGAGTATCCTTCAGGGGCCAGGAGCCCGTCACGTCAGTACAATCTTCCTTCTCCAGAACGCTCACATTAGCTTCATTTGCACCTAGTCCAAATGAGCCAAGTGCATTGGAGATGCACATATCTTGGACTTCTTACATGTACGCCTCTGCATCTTCAACCCCTCGCCTCACACCCAGCCACGACATTCACGCGCTGTAGTTGGCGTGGATAATGCAGATCGAAGGAAGCACACGTACCCGTCAACAAATGAACGCACCTACCTCACCATTCCAAAACACAATAACATGTGGGTATGTGGTCATTGCAGAGTGAATCGCATCTTTGCTCACACGACAGATGTCAGTCTCAACTTCTCGCGCTTTCGCCGACAAGATTCCACAGCCATAGCTGTTGATTGTTGATTAATCACAATCACGAGGTTAATATCACAATCACAATCATAGAATTGTGATTAATCACAAATCACAATCATAATAATCACATAATCACATTTGATAGAGAAGAAGGGCCTTCTCGCTAAGTAAGCAATAAAAATCTTTTGACCCACTTAGAGGAAGATAGAAGGCTTCCGGATAGAACATTCCTAGGAGGTAGAAACTTATTAAAAGGCTTCGATGACCCTAGAGTATAAGATACCCTATCAATATATAAGACGAAAGCGGTTATATAGACGTCCCTTCTTCCTCTCGAGTCTCGAAGGGTGATTATGATTATAATCACAAAATCACATACCTAAGAATCACATTCACAATCACTGTGATTGTGAGTAATTGTGTGATTATAGAAATCAACAATCAACAGCTATGTCCACAGCACACCACCTGAACCACACCATCCCCTCCCGACTTCCTCGCCTTGAGAGAGGTAACGTCTTGCCGAATCTGCATCAACCATCTCAAGCGCTCTACGACCAGATACACTATCTACGAGGCTCAGTCTTCAACATTGCCGACCACGGCATTCGTGACATAATGGCTCGCATAGACTCCCTGCCACCGGAAACAATCACCGAGATTGCTTCCCACCTCAACGCAAAGGATCTCAAGGCACTGCGGCTCGCTAGTCGTTAGTCGCGCTCAAAGAGCGTAGATGCCTTTGCCACTCAATTCTTTAGGGAGGTACGCTACTTACTACTCCCGCACGCTCTGGCACATCTCAAGGCAGCCATCAATGTCCCATACTTTCGCAATAAGATCAAAGAGATTAGTTTTGTGGACACACGTACAACTACTTCACGGAACTAATCAACGAGAACGGCCCACGAGTCTCAAGAATACCCACGGCGGGAACCTCAGCTAGCCAACGGTCCCTTCGAAAGGCTCTTCTTAACATATTCTAAGCGCTGAAGGCCACTAACAAGGTTGTTATAATCAGGACGGATCAAGGAGTCCACGAATGGAGAGGGAAAGAGGATCTGTGCCTGCTACATAGTTGGCGAGAGTTGAAGAGATGCTGCACTAGATACGGCAAATCTATCAACTATCGCTAGTTGAACCGGAGCGTTGCAAGATAAGAAGGAACGTTGGCTGAGCTTATCCTTCTAGCAATTGTAGCGAGCGGCTGTTCGATTGGAGGACTAATCTTTTTATCTGAGTCTATGGACGACATTACCGGTAGCCTCGAAGGACTTCGTTAAGACAAACGCTCAATGAGATCCTTATTATCTTACCTGCAGACACTAACTAAGCTAAGGATGCTCTGCAACAGACGTGCTGGAAAGATTAACTAGCCCTTTGAGCATTAGCTAGAATCTACATTTCACCAGCTTCCGTTGCTGCGAACGATGCACTTGATCGGCGACTCCTAGCGTACAAACACAGCAAGACGGCCAAATCGCCTAACCATGCAACCACAGAAATCCTGAAGCACATGGCGACAATGCTACAATTAAAGGTGGTTCGAGTAAGCGGTGTGTCTATTCTTCATCTATAGAACTGCAAGAATTCTTTGGTCGTTACGATCAACTTGATCGAATAGAGCTGGACGGGGTGTGTCTCGACTCCCGCAGCGATTGTATCGACTAGTGTAACTAGATCGGCCGGACCATGGTAATTAGCGATCGCGCGACGTTGGGGTTGCTGTATCAGAGGGAGCATGGGGAGTCAATGCCTTGCTGCACCACGTTGCTGAGCCCGGCCTAGTTCGCTACTCTACTGCCGAATACTGGAAGAAGTGGTGCGACTCTGATGCTGGGCACGAATGCCTATTAGGCCAGCGTTCAAGGTCATTGTTAGGTAGCACTGTACCGGCTCGATCAAGGGTTACCGAGATGCTGCTATATCATTTCAGAGCATGGCCAAGTTCTGATGTTTGTAGAGTGTGGTGATTATCCAAAGGTTACGATTGGAGTAGAGCTGGCGTTGGAGAACGGAAGCGTAGTATCTACTATACTCTAATAAGTATCCTTTCTAAGCCTCGTATATCTCTCGTCCTTCTTCGTTCTCGTACAGTTGTCTAATTAGCTACTAGCTAGCTCTAAGACATGGAATATAAAATCTCCTTAAGCTTTCTCAAAACCTGTTTCTCTTTCTTCTCTCGATTTCCTAATCCTCTCTCCTCCTCGCCTTTCCGAAGCAAATCCTCGACTTTTAGCAATCGACTGAGATACGCATCCCGTTGTCGCTCAAAGGCAACGACAAGTCTAACCAGCTTTTCGATCTTGTTCAATCGGTGGAGGAAGAGGTCTTGTTGTTGGCGATTATGGAGGAGGAGGAGGTGCTGTTCGGGGGTAGGAATGAGGAGTTCGTCTAACGGATCTGGTGGGTCTGATGTGAGGAGATCCGATGCTGCAGGGCTGGAGGTGCGGTGTGCGGTAGAGGCTGTTGTTTGATGGCGTTGCATCACGTGTGGATTTGCGCGTGCTTGTTCTTGAGCGACGACGTGTGAACTGCGGATGCTGTAGTGATTGCTGGTCGCGCTTCGCGCTGGGCTGGGCGGCTTTAGTGCGCAGTCACGGACGTACGTGATGCGATGCAATGCGACTCGATGCAATGTTGTTGGAGTTGTTGGTGTTGTGCAATGTGGAGGACTCGACTGTTGATGGCCGCGATGCAGGTATGGGTGTGTTGTCGAGATGACTGACGCAAAACGCGGGCGATCCCGTACGGCGTCTCGGAGAAAAGAGCAGCCGGCTTGCTTGCCACCTCCGCCTCCACGTTGCATCCAACTTGGCCCAAGGCACATGCAAGGACTGGTATGAGACACCACTACTGACCGACCGCCAAGCATCCAGAACGCCAAGGCAATGCATGCCTCCTCCATAATGGCACGATGGCCGGCCGTATATGCTCATCTTGGCTTCCCTTGGAATCGTGGACGTTCATCAAGGTACTGAGCCTTCACACTTCGTCAAAGTGTGAGCATGTTCGTGAAGGTTAGTTTTTTTATCCACTGGGTTTCGCCAGTGTGGCCATTGCCTCTACCTTACGGCCTCCAGCCCTCTGGAAGCTCACCGAGCCAGGTCTCCATGTCCTCGGTCACCCATTGCTGGGCTTGCTGGGCCTGCGGCGCAGGCAAACGAGCAGCGCTCTGCCCGAGCTCGCGCATGATCGCGCGCCTGATGCGGTGCTGCAGCGTGGTCTGCCGCGGCCGACGTGCTGGTGGTGGTGGTGGTGGGCTGGATGCCGGGAGGGAGGCCGGCGGGAGGGATGCAGAAGGGGGGAGAGGAGGAGAGGAAGGGAGGAGGGGCTCCGAGGGCCGGAGCGTAGGGGGGGAGGAGACGGGCGGCGGGAGGGAGGGAAGAGAGAGCGAACTCTCACGCCATGGTGGAGGCGGAGCATCGCTCAGGAAGCGCGAGCTCGAAACATCTTCCAGTCCAGGGCCAGCGGCTCGCCCTTGCTCAAGGGGCCGAACCGGGAGACGAGAGGCTGATGCGGGCACCACTCCGCGAATTGCTCGCAACATCTCATCAACATCGCCGGGCTTCAACTTGGCCACTGTACTCCCAGTGCCTCGCAAGCGAGCCCGCACATCTCTGGCCAACTGGCCCGCCAACAAATTGCCCATTCCAGGAGTCCTCTCGGCCAATTCGGCCAACTTCTCCAGCAAACCGATCGAGAACCTTTCGGGGGTATAGTCCGTACCCCCAGCAGTTCGAAAAACAAAATTAAAGCCCGCCCAGTTCTCCAGAATCTTCTCCTTCGCCTTCTTCTCTCGTCTCGCAGTCTCCTGCTTCCCAGCGACCAGCGACGACAATTGCTCCGGAAATTGTAAATTGGCTAAAAAGCCAGCGGCAGCGATAGTGTTGTTGGCTTCCAGCCACTTCCAGCAGCAGAACAACTGCCAGTCGACACGACTGGCCATGGCCAGCTTGTTCTTGATCTGCGAGGTGCAGAAATTCCAGCGGGCCTGGTCGCCATCTAGCTCCGCAAGGATCGCATCGAGCCAGTTCACTGCGCTGGTTTGTTCTGTTGCCATGGTGTGTGTGTATGTGTGTATGTGTGTGTGTGTGTGTGTGTGTGTGTGTGTGTTGTTGTTGAACTCTTCTTCCAACCAAACACTTTTGTTGTATATACATACCGTACTGGCTGGCGCCCTCCTACCTTCCCCCAATACGATCTTCGCTATAGCAACGCAATTTGGGTCAGTCAGCTCTTTCTTGCGTTTCCGTTCAGAGAGTGCAGTCACAGATTCTCATGTTCCATGGATTCTTCTTGCGACTGCCATCCGTCCGACTTCCTTTCAGATACTTACTGTAGTCGCAGATTCTCTCATCTTTCATAGATATATTCTTGTAACTGCCATTCGACTCTTTTCTGACATGCATGCATGCCTACAGCTCTCCTTTTCAAATTCTGCAGTTACAGATTCTCATGTTCCATGGATTCTTGCGACTGCCTTTCGACTCTCCTACAGCTTTCTCTTCCAGAAGACTGCAGTTACAGATTCTCATGTTCCATGGACTTTGCGACTGCCATTCGACTCTCCTGAGCTCGCTCTGTCTTTCGTCTTCCCTATGGCAACGGGTTTGGTTCAGCCTGCTTTCCTTTTCAAAGATCGCAGTCACAAATCCTCACTCATGTTCCATGGACTCTTTGCTTGCGACTGCTATTCGACTCTCCTGAGCTCTGTCTTTCGTCTTCCCTATGGCAACGGACTTGGTTCAGCCTGCTTTCCTTTTAAAGACTGCAGTCACAGATTCTCGTGTTCCATAGATTGTTGCGACTGTCATTCCGCTCTCCTGAGCTTTCTTGTTTGTTTTCCTGATAGCAACGCAATTTGGGTCAGTCAGCTCTGCCTGCTTTCCTTTTCAAAGATCGCAGTCACAAATTATCACATATTCCATGGACTCTTGCGACTGCCATTCCACTCTCTTGAGCTTTATGGTATGTTTCCCTGATAGCAACGCAATTTGTTTAGGTTAGCTCTGCTTTCCTTTTCAAAGATCGCAGTCACAAATCCTCATGTTCCATGGATTCTTGCGACTGCCATTCGATCTCCCTCTTCTGGATCTCCAATTCTTGCGACTGCAATTGGACTTCCCTCTTCTCTATCCATGTGGGTAACTGCCGTCGACCCTCTCTACAGGGCAAGCAACACTTTTCAAGTACTGGCTTGTTTGGCTCGCAAGCGCTTCTTGTGTGTGCGGAAGTCCCGCTCGGTAGGGAGGGAACTAATGTAAGGAAGAAAAGTGAAGGCTGACTTGTCGAAAAGCACCCATGGTTTGACTGACAACCGTATACCTCATGGCCGGCGGCTCGGCTTATGTGCCAAACTCCCGAGGCTCTCTTCGTAGAACCGATAATCAAGCTCGGCCTTCAGTCAAGGCTGTGCAATTGGCGTATGTCTCCTCTTCGACTGAGTATCGTCGGTACATAAACTTATCAGTATTGCCAAGCCTATCTTCATTTGCAACCATCACACCACTCTTGATACGTTTCCGCAATACTCGATCAACTGTCTCCATTTCTGACCTACAATGAGCAAAGTAATCGAGGCAAGAAAGCGGCTCTACTAAAACCTCTCTCCCACAGCTGTATATATCGTGGCCGCTTCCAAGCGCGCATCGGTGATCATGGCCTCTGGCAGAGATGGAGACATTGGCATGCGATATGGCGCTCCTTTCCGACGCTCCGTGAATGCCTAAGGTTCTGCCAAGAGCCAGCGGAACCGGAGACAAGTCCGTATGTGCTGCACGTGACCTTGGAACATCGGAATCATATGATGAGCGCATAGTTAGGCATCATGCGAAGACATGCGCTGACCAGCAGACCATGCGCCGCCCCCGAAGGAATAATCAGCCACGCCGAGCCTGCCAGCACCGACGAAGGGCCTGCCCACAAGTGGCATGTTAGCTCTCTTCCCACACATCTACAAACATGACAAGGACGAGCTCGAAGCTGAAATCAAACGTCTCAAGATGAGGCAACTAATCGATCGACACCGAAGATCGGAACGAACGCATTCACAAACTGGAGGGCCTCCTGAAAGAAGAGCAGAGTAACAGCTCACAAGTGTGCCTTCTGCGGCCAGGACTTCGACAGGGTGTGCGAGCAAGGCTTTACGCAGAGCATCAGCAGCAGAAAGCGCATCAAGCTCCATTCGCACGGCCGAGGACCGCCACACTGTCCTTGGGGGCCCCACCAGGCCACAGTTTGACCGTGCCGACCTTGGGTCAATTTGTTATGTTTGACAACGGTGGCATCCGACAACCAGGAACAGCTGGCCTGCGCGAGGAGTTTGGCCAAATGCGTGCGGCAGCAGTCAATCACGTCCCTGTCCAGGCCTCCACCTATGCGGGCACCTTTGCAATCTCAAGACCAAGCCTTGGCAGATCACCCCCCGCAGGGTTCCAGCACATGCATGCTCCGACTCGCTGTCTGCGGTACACACATGCAGCGTCATTGACAGCGACACCGATCCCGCAATGTCTGCCCTCAAGGGCTGTGCGAGCGGAGACGCATGCCATTGCGGGCAGACGACCCTGGCCAGGACGAACACTGGACATTTCACATTTCATCTGCCAAAGCGGAAGGCTTCGATCAACCCCCTGAGACAAACCGTCGATCTTCAAGACACTGCTCTTACAAGAGAGACCAACGAAACACGCCAGGGCTGTCGATGCCGGAGGACTTCAAAAGAACTAAAGCCTTTCATCAGATTCAACTCGAACTTGAGCAATGGGATTGCATTGCGGCCGCTGCAAGAATTTTGTCGGTATTGGCATTGATCGGCTGTTCAAATGATTGCTATTCTTCTCATGGCAGTTCGTTCTTTAGGCGCGCTTTGAGCACACATGGCCGCAGAGCTTGCGCTATCTGGACGACAGCTCCAGATTATTGAACAATGCCCGATCCCAAGTCGAGGCTCTGCGACTACTTCGGAGAGACTGGGTGTGAACGGCAAGGATAGGCAACATTTGGGCCTCCGAGTCGCTCAACTTTATTGGCCATTTCCAATTCTGATAGGGCTAGGCATCGAACTCATTGCCATCGGAACCTTCAATGCCTGGGTGCATCTTCTGCTTGATTCTACCCATCCTTTTTCAGCTTGCCTGGTTGTCTCATCAGGCCTGAATGCCCACCAGCCTTTCGAAAGTGTGCGTATCCTCATCGCGGACGTGCTGCTTTCCAAGGATGGCCTTCAAGATAACTCGAATGCATCTAGAGAGTTGGGTCTTGCTACCGCCGGTAGATATCCAAACTGCTGTTTTTGAAGAGGTGCTGGCTAGAGCGGTTTACGTCACTGGTCTTGAAATGTTCATCTGCGAACCTCTTGCAAAGCTTAGTATGGCCGTTAGTACTGTGTGTAGTGTGGAGCAAGTGACATCCTTTGCTTTTAGACGGACTTCAAGATCTCAGCCGTTAGAAGTGCCTGCAGGGTCGGCAATTCTTGAGCAGACTGCGAGAGCTTGGATGTGGTTATCGCAATGTATGTGAAGATGACGGGCAAAAGACTGCTCTACACTCTGCGGGTGGTCAGCGCTTCAAGGACAGAGCTGCCGCAGAGGCATTTCAAGGAGAGTGTACGAGAAGTCTGCCTCTCTGGCCATTTCAGGAACTTGATGTTCCTGGCGTGCGGGTACTCGTGGCGGAATGCTCCTGCGACCGCTTGGAAGTGTACCGGGCACCGAGGTCTGGAAGCGATCAGCGTAACACCGTTCTTGCATGCCCGGGACCATTCGTCAACTTGTATGCATATCCATTCCCACTGATTGCACTCGATTATCAAGAGATTAACAGCCCGCGGGACGAAGTCAAAGAAGGCTTTTGCTCAGAGGCCTATGAGCTTCCAAGAATTACTGGTGCGTTGAGAGTGAAGATGCTCCATCTCAGACGACACAGACCGTATCAGTAAGACTGCTGGGTCGATTTCCGCCGGACGCGTACAAAATGGACACTCCGGTCAAGACTTTGATGCAAATGGTGTCAAGGTGGCGAGAAGACTATGGGCGACTCTACTTGGGCAGGAGACTAATAAAGGAGGAATCGTATGGCAGTTGTCCTGTCCCATTTACTTTCTTGCGGGCGTAACGGCTGACTAGGGCTTCTTCACGATCCAATATCCTCTCCTGTCACTGGCGTACCGACCTTTCCGTCACCTTTCAGTCTTGCCCTCCGTGCATGCTCCCTGCCCTACACATCTTGTCGGTGATTCGAGGAAACATAGTGTCGACATGGTCGCAGCCGTCGATCACTGTGCGGCCGTTTCAAATGGTAAGAGGAGACACTGTGGTTGTCAAGAAGACGAATAGTTGCAATCACGACGGTCTAAGCCGGACAGTCTTCTCGCGTGTTACTCATGTCGTCAAGCGGACTAAGTCGCTTCATTATATGGCATGAGGATTGTCTTCGAGTGTGTTGATCATGCTTGCTTATTGCCGGTGCTTTTGACCGGATGCGTCACCGCAGATAGCGTCTGCTGATGTCGAACAACTCTGCAATGCTCCGACCAACTGCCTTCAGGGTTGGAGAAGGCAAGTCTCCGGTGAGCATCGCGTCGAAGTTTGAAGTTTGATGGAGCGTATTGAATAGTGACAGACGTGCCAATCCCGGAACGGAACAAATCGCGGTCCTTCGTATCAAGACTCGGCACTTCCGACCTCAACAATGCATCCTACTTTGACCTACCCCATACCGCCTGCCTTCGGCCTATGAACAGCTTCTGCACCACATCACTGCTAGCAGACTATTCAGCGAAGTCAGCGAAGACCTATTGCACGTCAGCGTTCTCTTCGCGAAGGGAGTATCAGGGGCATGGACTGCCAACAGCAGCCAGCGCTCAAGAATGGACCTTCTCCATTCCCCGCCCAGTAACGGTGTGCTGAATCTAATCAGTTATCATTGCAGCATGGTGGTACTATTCTGTAAGCAGACTTGCAGCAATTAGGCAGTCTGGTCTGCCAGCGATCGAACTCGTCCGACATCTTTCGCCGTTCTCATCGGCAATTCTCCCACTGGATCTCTCCATCTCCGTGTTAATTATCAGCTCCATTCTCAATGAACCCTGTCTCGCTTGGCTCTTAGAAAAGCCAGCTGGTCAGCTCTCTCGGACGCTGAGGACGCTATCAATCGTGATTCAGTCCCGTTAGTGCGCAAAAGGTCTCGCTATTCTCGCTATGTAGCAGTTACAGCAGTGTTAATCCATTCTCGGCGCAGGGCTAAAGGAAGAGTGCTGGCTCCAAGGCACTCTCTATAGCGGGCATTGGCGATTTCTGGAGATCATAAGCGCGAAAGAGGACTCCCCGGGAGTTCACGGATACGTCGCCTTCCAGAATGTTTCCTACCTATTACACCCTCCTGAATATGAATTCATCTGACGATGATCATGAGCCCAAGATCCCACCGCGACATCCTCTGCATTACCAGGTGACACCAAAGTCAGACAGCATTCCATACTCCGCGCCCCCCAGTAAGTGGCGGATTGGATACAATGAGAATGTCTAAAGGAAGATAATGGGATAGGAAAGATTTCATGAACAAATGAAGGCAAACATTATAAGACAACTCTGATACTTCCATACCAAGGAGCACTAGAACGAGCGAAGAGCAAGCATCTCCCAGCCGCCAACGACCTTAAGATTCGAGTCTTCAAGGGAGCGGTATTAGCCAGCTGCTCTCCGCCGATATGGCTGCCAGTGTTCCGATCTGGCCAAGTCATAGATGAGCGAGCGTGGCACGAAAACACTCACAATGTACCGCTGAAGTCGCAAACACTAATTGGAGTCCAATGCGAACTTAGCACGTCCGTGGAACAACTTCTCTGAGACGATGATATCCTCTTCATAAAGCTTCGTGCCTAAGCATCTAGCGTGCTACTGAATCTCGTTGCGACCAAGATGCTTTGCAACCTGTCGGCGTAGCAGATCCATCTGCATTTCTCTCATAAAAGCTTTCCAAATCATGTGCCTCGCATCCAGATATCGACGGACTTGGCATAGGTTTTAAGAAAATCGCTGCTCGTGCTTGAGAGCTCCGAAACACCCAGGGCGAGACATGGTTTTGGCCTGAGTTGCTCCTTACTACTGCCCCATACGACCGCTTGACATGTCTGAATGCTGTAATCGACATTTCTGTGCTTCAGAACGTGGCGCTATCTTAGATTGGGCAGACCAGATGAGATGAAACATCGAAGAATACGCCCTCTTCCGCGCAGATCGATTGCAGGACTCCTTTCGCTTCCAAACTCGATACCTATCTCAGCTTATCAAACTGTTATCGCCCGTCTCCGTCTGCCGCCGTGAGAGTTCATTTCGCAATCAAGTCAAAAGGTAAGCTGCGTTAGCCGCTGTATAGATAGTCCTCCAAGAGATGATATATAGAATAACCAACGCTCGAGCGCTGCGACAGCTTCACAACTCCGACGATAAGAAGACTTCGGATGCTTATCTTTCTACAAGGAGCCTGCAGGCTTAATGTAAGGCATGATGGTCTCTACGAACTCAGAATACTTTGCTACTCGAGGCAACAAGCAGGGAGGACATCGACAAGATAGGCAGGATTGGGGCGTAATGTGGAGACAGAGAAGCAAGCGTCTAGTCTGGGTCTGATTCTGCACTCGTTCTCGAGATGAAAGAATGGCCTACATTGCAAGAACTAAGCTCGATGTAATATGGGCTATAGTGATCGGTCAAAGAGGCATTTACGAGTCTTTGGTTCGCCGTAAACATGGCTCAACGTCCCGTCCTTTTCGAAGATCACGATCAACCCGCCCAACTGCAATCACTATCGACCATGTATGTTCAGAGACTACTCTACGCAAAGCCCATACAGTCTGAGCAATGGAACGTGCTGCCGAGCTTTTGTTAAGCGCTCAGAGCATCTCCCTATTGGTATAGGCCCAGCCTTGTTCGCCATCGAGTACTATACTTGCGCCGACTGAAGAACGATTGGCACTGCAGCTTGGTACACTATTTCGCCTCCATTCGGCAGCTGGCGATGGGATGAGACTTGAACAATTCGTCAAAGAAGTCGCCTTATAAGAGCTTTTAACAGTGTTATTGCTACTTTCACGTCCGAGAGACTCAAGATATCGATCGTAGTCTGCATCCCTTTAGCAGCCTGTTCGAAAGAATTCAATTGTGATCGAAGGGCTTATTCTGATCTAAGGATATCTGTTGTAGCCATCGGTTAAAGAACATGGTATTACGCAAGTTGCTGTCGTTCTCGTAGAGGGTATCGGATCCCCTTAGTGGCACGAACGTCTTATAGCTCTACTCTTATTCTAGCTTATAACTTGGTCCAAGCCTAGAGAGAAAGAAGGAGTTGAGTCGTTCGATGGTGTCTCTTTGCATTGTGAAGCTGCTATCGTTGCTCTTGAAGCATCTGCTTACCTCATCGCCCTCCGAGGAAGTTTCCAAGGGGGAGTACTTTCTCCAGAACATATACTACGTCTAATGACTGATCTTACTCATTAGCATGTTGCCATACCAGTCTAGCATGAAGAAAGATTAGTATAAAGAACTGCTGGCTAAGCCGAAGAAACCACGGCCTACTCTAACTGGCAGGACTATCCGGACGATACCAGTCTCGCGAAGAGCGACTTGCTCCGCTGGAACAATCTCATGCATCGTACCGATCGGGTTGAGCTCTATCGAGATATTAGAAAGCTGTGAGGAAGCTTAAATGTGTCCGCGCAAGGTAATGCATAGGGCATCGTCGACGACTTAGAGCCCAAGCCGCCGAAGGACCGTAAAGAAGGCCTCGGGAGGATGTGCTTAGTTGACGCAGTACCGTCAAGGAAGATACTACCTACGCGATCGACGACCGAGCCAACGTGCAGCGGAGCCCTGGGCAGTGTACTTAACGGCTGTGCTAATTTTTGGGGAGAGCTTGCCGAAGAAATTCATGCCGTATAGCATACGTAGAAGGCTTGGCTAGCAGTAAGTATAGTAGATTTGAAGCAGGCTCTAACATTAGACCTAAGTTTGGAGGACTTGTAGACTCCTTTGACGATGTACAAGTTGGCGCCTAGCTGGAGAATTCGCAATTGACGCCCAGGGCGCAGAGTCTGGATATGGACAATGACAGAGTCTCTAGGGATTTTCGAAAGGCTGACCGACCGAACGATGTAAAGAGGTAGAAGATTGAAGAAGCCTGAGCCTGCGTCACTCATTTCCTCTACTCTTTGTTTCCGCCATGGAACGAAGGACTTTGATGAGATATCTCCTTTGTGGAAGACGATGATTCGAACAAAGCCCCAGATACCGCCCCCTGCTCTTCCGCAAAACGTGCACGGCACATCAAGCTCGAGGCATCATGATTGCTCCAACAGCAAGCTTGGCATGTTCGTCGTGCAAGACCGATCATTTGATGACTACGAACTGGCCAGGCTTGACTGCAGTAGTCTCGAGCATCGTACCAAATCCAAAGACAGACTTGATGAGCCTCTTTATGTCTTACAGACTTTCCATAAAAGCGTCTCAATAACGAGTGGTTAGGATGTTACGTAGCAGGAGCAATAGCCGGGCAACCAGTACGGCGCTGGATTGTGATCATAAAAGCTCGGTCGAGCCGGTTGACTTGGTCGCGGCGAAGTCCAAAAGTCACAAGGCTGCGAAAGAACACCTGTCCCAGAAGACTTGGATATGCGAGGGAATGCCGCATTGCATGATATTACGGCGACTACTATCAGAGAAAGCGCCAGGGAAGCGAAGATATTTCCTTCTGACTCGGCGTCTTTCCACTTGTCTCGCGAGATTAGCGACAGCGAGGCATATAGGTCAGCGAATGTGAGACGTCGCGATGAAGATCTGTCCTCGTACGATAGAAGGCCCTGGGTTGAGTCTCTGCGTAATGCAAGAGCCAAAGATGGAGTCACTTGTGATCCGAGAACTGCTTCTGCTTAGGTTCATTTTTCCGTCTCTCGAAAAGCACACGTGCGAAGGTGAAGTGCTTGCAAGCATGAACGCATGGCTCCTTCATCCTATAATGCAGGCCTCATCTCTATACTCTCCCAGCGACTGGTCACACGAACGCGACTTATTATAAGGATGGATGCCCCCTTCAACTCCTGGCTCGTAGTCGAGGATGTTCCTGCCAACGCTCGATTGAGCGGCGATCATCGTGTTCGCTGGACTGTAGTATGGAATTCCGAGATTGGTTAAGCCCATGAGTTCTTGTTGTCTGATTATGTGCTTCGGAGGCCAGGTAATACCCCAAAGTGTGCACCCTGTCAGCAAGATGGTCTTGGTGAAGGAAAGCAGCCAGCTTCCCATGGACCACATTTGCCATATCCATATCGAGTCTCGGAGGATGAGCCGGAGCACCGAAGTCTCGAATTACAATGAAGATGAGTCTGTCTCTAATGGTGCCCAGGCTAGGCTGTCCCGATTACGTTGTATAGGACACCAATGCATATGGTGGAGGCAGAACTCTCTCGATAACCCACGTCGAACGTGAAGCATCGTCACGCCCTCCTCATCACTCGCTCTGACCCCAGTCCGCAACTTCCTATCGTCCATCAACTCTCCCAGGAAGTATTTCCGGGCTCAGTGGTTGCTATATACCGGATCTCAAGAGCTGAAGCAGTGTTAGGCGATCGAGAGCTCCTTCCCTCTTTCTCGCTGGGCTGCTTGCGCAAAGCTGCTACATCTGAGTTTCCTAGTGCTTCGTGTCCTGTCGCGAATGCTCTGTTTGTGCTTGAAGGCTATCCCGAGGCATCATTACTGTTATAATTGTCGCTTCTCAAGCTAGCCAATTGTTATGTGATTGGGAGCCGCGTTGCCTTCAATGAGTGCGAAGCCATGCTCAGTACAGAAACTCCTCTCACATGCTGCTTGGATACTGTATCTGCTTGAATAACGACTATGCGCGGATGCCATCGCCTCTGGCCCGGGCGAGACAGGCTGCCTGTCGAACATGCGACGATCAGATCGTTGCTGGTTGCCAGATCTTGCACAGCATTGTGTGCTCGAGCTCTCTTATAGTCGCCGTGCCGTGTACGTGTGGTACTGCCAGCATCGCGGCCGAAAGGCCGAAAGGATCGCGAATCGTCCAGTCACACACGAAAACCGGGTGAGAACTCGCTCATCCCTTCCTCAGCCATCGAAAAGCAGCAAGGATGGAAATGTGTTTGCATATAGCTTGAAGTGTGGTCTTTCTGCCGAGACATTTCAATCAGCTTGAAGCAGGATTGATCCAAACATGATTAGCATGGGCACGAGGAGTGCACGACGTGAAAGCTTGTAGCTAAGCTTTTGGATGGCATTGTTTCTATCTTGGCTCATGTGCTGCCACAGCGAAGAATTGACAATCTTTGAAGTCAATTCTGTGCCCTGTTCGAAGGTCCTACTGAAGAGCTAGGCAGGCAGCTATTGATTGAGATATCAAAGCGATTTCACTCTTCGGGCATTGGCCTCCGCGAGATTCTGCCTTTTCGTGGACAGCTCCGGATGAAACCACCTGGACACAGCAGTGCTCGGTATCGCTCGCATAGATGGACAACACTGTGATTTGTATCTGCGAAAGCCCGTGCGATCCAGTGCTCCCGGCCCATTTGCCCGTCGCTTCCAGGGCAAGTTCGCTCTTACTACTCTCGTGATGTCACCACCAACACCGACAGCAGCCGCAAGCAAACCGTCAGCACATTGCTGTCTGCAAGTTGAGAGTCATCACCCGATCCCTTGCTTCCTGCTCTTTCTCACCCGCTGATGCTTCACTAGCTTCCACTTCGAACCCACGGCGGCCAACACGAGGCACCAGGACTCCATCTGGACCACCACGCTCAACACTCCCATCGCAACGTCACGCAATGCCGTACATGTCGTGTTGGGCTTAGCAGCCTGGGCGATGAGTGCGACCACAGAAGCGCACGACTCCGCAACACTGCATCGTCAACAACGAACACGCACGTCGAGCTCGACGGCCATACGACAGGTTGACGGATGGTGTGAGTTGTGAATCTTAGATGACAGCAATCCGACCTTGCTGACTAGAACTACGCGCCTTCCCGAAAGCGGCACCGAAAGCGGGCAGGAGCTTCCCAGAAATGTGCCTGCTCACAATCAACACTTTCGACATTGCCAACCATGCACCATCCTCGCCATCACATCTCGATGTGCACTTCGAGTGTGCATGCATCTACCATTCATCGCAGCTGATCCCTTTCCGACACCGCAAAGGACGACTCCAGACAGCGAGCTATTGCCCAACCTGGACTACTCAGAGGAGGACAATGACAGCCTTTCCAGCTACACTGTCTACTCATCCGCCGCCTCTGATGACGACTCCCCTACCGCCGACGAGAAGCGAAGAATTCGACAAGAGCTGGACAATGCTGCTTTTGCTGATATGGCGAGAGCACAGCCCGAGCAGGAAAGAATGAAGCAGGGAAACGTTGAAGAGAGACAGCAGCGTCGCAGAGAGTTGTTCGGTGTTCTTGGACAATGGCTACATGTCGTCGCCGCTACAGCCCTGCCGTCTGGATCATTACTAGACAGGCACGCTCCAATCGCCCAGGAAGACCGAGTCGAGATGCTGGAAGAGTACTACTACGGTGCCGAAACTCATGAAACCTATCAGCGCAAGCACCCAGAGCATGCGAAGGCTTTGCAAAGACCTTCGGCATCGAGCGTAACTATTGGACCTCGCGGAGGTTGGGCGGAACCTGGTCCCGAGGCACTCAAAGGCCCTTCGACCAGGATGTCTCAGGATGAATTCATGGGCGTTTGCGAGCTATGCTTCTCCGTACCAATCTGCTCGATTCATGGCAAAGGAAAACAGAGGGTCTGAGCAGGCCGCATGTGTGCATCGGGATGACGGAGTAGAACAAGTAAGTGAAGACCTTGATCGCATCGGCAACTGCTCTGACACTGGCTGCTCTCTTAGACCATTATTCATATACATCGTAACGAGGTGGATATCCTTATGAGCATAAACCTCAAATTGGTTGAAATATGACATGATGCCGAGGCATGAGTTACTGGCAGCGTCGTGAGTGCAGCGGTCGTGCAGCACGAAGACGTCGCAGCCGATGGAACCAATTGAAATTTCGTCCAAAACATTTGCACACTCCACCCCAACATCGGGCACGCAACGAAAGCAAACACGAGCCTTCCGATGCACATCATCAGCAGGAAGGTCGCCGTGTCCATTGAGATATGACTCGAGAAGTTTGACGCCAGTTCCCACTCGCCCAACCACGGAAGCTGGAGTGGTCGCCAAGTACAGCTCCATCCCCACTGCAGTAGCTGTGCTTCTTGTTGGAACTACCGTGGTCGCGCAACTTGTGCCATTGCGCACGACTTCAGCTCCCGATCTGAGGCTTGACTATCATTCACATCCACCGATCCAGAAGGGCACATCATCGCAATCCGACGTGAGATCTTCGCTCCATCGTCGCCGCTTCCCAGGGCAATTATTTCTGCGGCTGCGACATATGAGCAAGCACATCGAACCCATCATCGGAGAGAGCCTCAAATAACTTCATGTCGGCTTTGGCTTCATCTTCACCCACGCTGCAGACTGTATGACAGACTCAGGCCGCCATTGCAATGCACAAGGTAATAGTTCCGCGAATGGCTGGAAGCTGCTTGGTAATCTTCGCCGAGTTAAGAGAGCAGGATACGGGTGGACGGCAGGTTGCGTAGAATGCGAAGACATGGCGAACAGCATGCGTGGCGTGGGACATGAGCGTATTGAAGAAGTTTTCGAGGTTCAAGGGAAGCAGATCAGCGAGGATATATAGCAAGTATACTGTCGCTGGCGTATGCACCTGCATACTTATCGACTCTTCCTTCGGACTATGTGAGATGCAAGTCGCGCGCGCAATATGTACTTATGCTCTAGCCAGTTGTCCTCTCATGCCTCTGCATCTACGCCCTTCATGAATCCGCCCGGCCCCAAATAAGAAAAGGCCATCCAGGACGGTCAATAAGTGGAGGGAGGGACAAAATGCAATTCCTTGCACAAAGCGTAACCTCTTCCAACCCACTTACATCGCAGAACCTAGCCTCGCAATCGTTTCTATAGCCTTCGCAGTAGGAGACCGAAAATTACGGGACCCCTGCGCTATGCTGAAACATGATGGACGTGTTGACATCTTCGCAGAGTAATTGGGACGACCGTAGATAAGGGAGGGAAAGGAGGAAATCACAATGTTCGAATTTCGGTAGGGGCGTAAAGGCGGAGGAGTATAAAGGGTAGTATTACAGATGAGGAGGGGTAGTTGAGTTTGTTCTACGAATGTTCGTGTAGCTGCTGGAGGAAGATTACCTGTTTATATCGCCGCGAACTCCTCCACTGCTGGCGAGACTGCTATAGACTCTAGGTATGGTTCATATGAAAAGTTAACCTCGAGCAATGCACTTCTCCGTCTGCTCAGTATACTCAGCACGGCTCCATCGTATTATACTCCCTCTCTCTCTCTCCAATTCGTCAGCGATGTTTGCGTTCTGCGGAAGATATACGGCCAGGTCGGCTTGTCTGCAACGCGCGTGGCGAGAGCGAACGCTGGGGCCTGTGTGAGTACACTTCGAGACACCTCCATAATGAAGTGGGTTTGCTTCTTGCGCATTGCTTTTTTTCTTTGGGAGGTCTGCTAATCAACATCCGATCTGGGATTTTCTATAGTCGCGGATTGGTTGGTAGTGAAGAGTTCAGTTGCGAGCAATGTATCCATCTGCCTCTTCAGCATGCTCGCTGGTGCTTGGCTGTACAATTCCACCTTCGACTGTATTTTGTTGGAGCGGAGTCGATTCTCAGAATGTATTAAGATCCAGGGCGATTCGGCTTGAGGTACAGCTCGCGAATTCACTGCGGTGTCTTGCGATGCGGTGAGGCAAATGAATGAGATGCTGGTAGGCGACGAAAAGCTGCGGAATGCTCTGCGGGACTTCGTTCATGATTTCGGCGTCCGGCGCTACGGGCTTGGAAGGGGTTAACGGGCAGTATAGTGTGGCGTAAGTGCTGGAAATGAAAGGGATGGGCCAGCGATGAAGACCAGAACCCTGTGCAGCTGATGGAGACCACTAGCCCGATGGCAGCGGGCCTGGCGAGCTCGGCCTTTCTGGAGTGCATGCCGATTTCCGTGGAGATTTACTCATGCCTTTGTACAAAGAATGGCCGAAGGGAGCTGGCTTGTCGCAGGTGATGCTTGCTTGCTCATGATGGTCTGACCCGCATAAACAAACACTGGCATTACTTGAACTCTTGACTTCTTCGTCTCTCGGATGCTGAGTGATTGCCACTTTATTAATCTTGGTAAAGGAAGTCTGAGAGAACGTTGCCTGGATATGAGCTTTTTCGTCAGTTCGGAACTGTCGACTTCTCCCACTTGTGTAACATGGTGGTTGTGTACGGGACGATGTTTGAGCAGCATGGGATTTGGACAAGCGTACGAGCAGCACACAGTTAGAGGGATGCTGCTGATCATTCGTATCCTCACGATTGAAATCCTCTGTAGTCGGTTCAATGTGGATTAACCCAGGCGTCCTTCCACTTCGAAGGGAAGGTGCCGCAATTGCCAGTAAACAGTAATCGTGTAAGAGAGGCCGTGTCAGATTCTCAGTCGCAGTCGATTCAAAGTTTGCCTGCTTGGCCTGTCTATAGTGACTACACAGCCCAGAGCCGATGCCGACACCAGCATGTCGTCCTCCATGATCGGTCCTTAGGAACATGCCACAATTAAGCCACCTTTCCTGCTGCTGGCCTCTGGCGAAGACTGGTAGGAGATGTTGGACTTGTACCACTCCGATGCTGGTTTTACGAATGCTGGATATCTGTGCGTGTTTTCTCTGAGGTGGCCTTGTGATTAAGCATGTGCGAGTAGCAGATCGGGTGCAGATAGAAATTCACCGGCGACAATCGTCTGAGATTTGATCATATGTGTATGCAGCACATGAGAGGGCTGAAGAGGTAATGCTTTATAGAACGCATCAACAAACGAAATGGAAAGAATGCTCAACAGTACATACTGTACTTGTTCTCGCGACAAGTTGGCAATGCATCTATCGGACTTATGCAATCTCGAATTGAACAAGCAATCGATGAAGTTTGACAGGGTGTGTAGTAGCGGCGACATTCAACGATGCTGCGAGGATTGCAAGGCGGCCGACAGATCGTGCGTGGTAGATTACTTTGCGCTTTCTCATGCTTTGTATTCATCGTCACTCCAATGCCTGCTGCATGCGGCTGATGGAGCTGCGCGTGGCGTAGAGTTCTTGTCGCGATTCATTGCGACAAGAGAGAGTGCGCAGGCGGAGGCGGAGGCGGAGGGCCGGAGGCAGTGGGATGGTGCTCGGCTAACTTTCCTGACAGTCTCTCCAGGATCTCCATGGCGACGGGCCCTTTCTCACAACAGTCTTCTTTTGTACTGCACAACAACGCCTTTCACGAGCCGTCATGCCAGCGCTGGACTCCCCGACTGCTACAACTGTCCATGAATGATGTGGAACGTGTCTGTATGGGTTGACGAAGTCGCCGCGCTCGCTGACATTCCCGAACCGCAGGAGTCTCACGAGTCTCACCAACCTCACGAACGTCCATCACCATCGCATACGCGCGTCAGAGGGAAGCGTAAGCGGCCTGGCCTTGTCGAACTGAGCGCCAACATGATGTCGCGTTCGTGTTCGCCATCAAAGAAGAGGAAGGTCGGCGGCGAGCGCGACACGGAGGTGGAAGAGACACCAAGACCACGCATCCACCAGCGCACAAGCAATGTGGACCCTCAGGCAGGCGCGCATCCGTTTACACTCAGCGAGCGCTTCGCTCCTCCGCCGACATCACCATCGCCGTGGCCACCGCTGGCAGCATCTGGACGCATGTCGACGCCTTCACGTGGGTCCGCTCGCACGAGTACAGCCTCATCGCGTTCAAGAAGCCCTGTCAAAGGTGTTACCGATCTGCAATTCGCTGACATCGCTGTCGTTGAACGCATGCGCGGTGACGTCCAAATTCCAGCCTGCGCTAATGGCTTCTTGGAGACACTGGCTCGCATAGAGGCGGATGAAGAGTGGTTGCCGGAAGATGTCGCTAAGGATATGGAGGCACACGGTGAACGACTAAACCGCTTCGTACGGAGTCATGCATCCAAAGATCCTGCGCCTTCGGACTGGGGCGAGTGGAAAGAGATCTGTCAGATCGCGCAGGAGCAGGAGCGAGACGCTGCTTCGGAGCCCGCTTGGAATAGTGAAGTTCATAGTACCGTCTTTAGATGTGCCTTTCGACGGCGATCGCAGCGTATCCGACATTTCAACATGTGAGTATCCCACCCTGCTCGCATTCATACTGACTGCTGACCTCTCGCCCTCAGCACTCGCGCCCGCCCAGCCAAGGCATTCCTTCCAACGGTTGCCAGTCAGTCCTCGGAAGCTCGTCTCGTCGACTATTCTATCAACTACATCCCCACCGAGCCAGAAAGGGACGACATCACAAGACTACTTCATGCTCAACCAGATCCGGAATTGCGTACAGTCACTCAATCGATGACCCAATCCGTGCGTTTCCGACCTTGCCTTGTCTCTATCGAGACAAAAGCAGACGCTGGGACGATCAAGGCAAAAAGTCAGCTGGGCGTGTGGGGGGCTGCACATTTTCAACGTCTGCATACATTGTTTACAAGGAGAGGCGAAGGAGATGTAACAACAAGCGACGTCCTTTCCATCCACCCCGCCATTCTTGTGCAATCCCACGCCTGGACCTTGTTTCTCCTGGTTGCAAGAGCAGGGTGTGAAGCATCCGAAGTGAGTTCACAACGACAGCGTGGCTCGATCGATATCATTGATCTCGACATTTGTTTGGGAGGAACCAAGAACCTTCGCCAAATCTGGAAGCTGCGGGCCAGTTTGCATGAGCTTGCAAGATGGGGAGAGGAGGAATATTGGCCTGCATTTCACAAGCTGCTGCAGCAGGAGCTTGCAGATAGCAATGACATCTTGAGTGAATGACTGGATAACGATCAAGTTGCATCGTACCACAATTGTGCAGAGATGTTCCACGCCGATACTCCGCCGCCTTATCTGGTCAACCTGTCTTTGCTCTGCTAGTGCAAAGCAAATGCGTCGCCCTTGACCAAAATGCGAGCCTGTCACTTCTCTTGACGAGAACACACGAAACATATGAGGGTCATGTCCAGAACTGATTCCACCAACGCCAACACGAAGGCCAAAACCTGTCAAGCCTTGACCAGAGCGGAGTAAAATTGCTCTTCAACTTCCACTACATCTATCGAATCACTAGGAATGAATCGAGGAATCGGATCGTGGATGGAGGCCATACATAATTAGGTGCGTTGTGTCAATCTCGCGCGATGGAGTGCTGCTTTCGTATTCGAGTCTTGGATGTCTCGGGCCTTTGGAGTTCTCGAAGTGATGGAAACCGCAGCATGACCGGAGAGGCTGGCCACTTTGCATATGGCCTGTTGGGAGCTGAAGTTGCAGCCTGTTCAGCCAGGTCGATTGATGTCATGGTGACTGACCTGCAAGCCCAAGTCCGCGACTATATTGTACTTCAGCACTCTCGCAGTGACGCAAGAGCAAGGCGCCCGGGTCGTGTTTCTCTTTCACCTTGTCTCTACGAAGGAGACTCTGGGTCGCCACATAAGGAATCATGATGCAAGGTCGTCGCCTCCAATAAAGATGTCTCTACCAATTCCCTCCGAGCTAAATTCCTCTCCTGCCGCGCTGCCGCAATCGCGACAGAGCTTCATTGGAATGGTAATTACTACCGTAACGCAAATGGATCACCCCAGTTGATAGGTCAAAGCTCGAAGCTCTCTACCAGAAGTGAATACTCATCTCACGAAGTCCCTCCATCAAGGCTGCAAACTTCTACTTCATCCTCACACCTTTCTCAACGGATGTGATCAGCCGCTCCGGTCTCGGACTAATCTCTGAGGGCTTATGCAAAGGGATTCAAAAGCGGACCATATCTCGAATGACGAGTGCTAGGACGTAGCGTAAGAGCATACGGAGCAGACTCTATGACAACTGCCGGCAGCCGCGATGAGATCACATAGCTAAGGGAGTCTGTTCCTACGAATTCGAGAAGGACAATACTACCTATCCATTGTAAGCTGTCTCCAGACCCGATCTTCTTGGCTTTATATTTCTGCCTCTTCGACCTCGCTGTCGTCACTCCCGCTTATTGCGGCAGGCGCAACGTTATGCACGCCGACCTTGGGATGGAACGTGGCTAGGCCATTGGGAAAGAGATCGCAATAAGAAACAGCATTTGTTCTGTATGGGCAAAGCTGGGCTGCGATCGGTTCAGGGTGTTGCATTGTGCGAGCAGAAGAAGATTAGCAGCGGCAGAAGTGGGTTGACAATGCTGAGCTTCATAATTGTCGGGACGGCGATCCCCAAGGAGACCAAGCGCCAGATGAGTGTTTCAAGAAGTGGATCTGTCAACATCGATAATGACGAGGAGGAACAGCATGCAGATGAGAGCGAGAGCAGTCAGTCTGAAGGGCAGGAAACCTTGGGCCTGAACACACGCGATATCCTTCATGCATCAACATCATCGATGGAGACCGCTTCTGTCTCCGCCATCCACTAGGTGTATCGTTGCTCCTGTATCCGGCAGCAGCTCTTCAGCAGCTTTTGAGAATTTACTCGCTCTTTTGTACTCATCAGACTTCTCTTACATCTCATCCTTAACAGGACCCGGGTACTTGCACAATTTTGCATTTAGTCCCCAGACTCGGATTTGCGCCAACTCCATTTAGACATCACAGTTTGCCATGCTACCTTGAAGTCTTTCCTTATGGAGACTTTCTACTAAATCCGGAGAGGATGCGGGTCTTCGTGGCCCAAAGCTTCCGAATACAATACGCAGCCTGTTTGTGACTTCCGTTGCCCATTCGTGGTCAGGTGCTCGGCGCTAGAAATAAATCGATCTCCGGCTTCGATGTATCGTACTTATGTCGGCGAAACGTATCCGATGATTATTCTGAAGCAGCCCTTTCTAGCTCGCAGGATCCTACGCCCGGAGTTAAGTCTCGACAGGTTATCGCCCGGAAGTTGTCCTGGGTACAGATTGTAACGAGGATTAAGCAACCGAGATGACTAGCTTGAAGTGCTTGGAGTATGGGACTTGGCAGATACGGGGGTGGGTGTACGCTGCGAATGCTGGTCGACACTGTTCGCAACCACGTGAGACAACGCTTCTCTGCAGCACTAAATGAGGCTTAAGAATACGCCCGCATGATGCTCACTGCCGGTACTGCTATTCCACGTCCAATCTTGATCGACTCGCAACACGTTATTAGCTACAAGCAGTCGGAGGCATTAGGACTGCGATCGTATATGTCACATACAGCCATCAGCTCGCTATAGTTAGCAAAGATCAAAGAAATAAGGCGACCGAATGTTCCTATACCGGCCAGTGGCCTACAGTTGCTTCAGCGGGCAAGTAATGATATTACTTACCCAATATGCTGCTTTTGAAGCTCGTTTCGCTCGGTATATACAGGTACACTGCATTTGTCTCGGCGCTATATTTCGATATCGATGTTCGTTTGCGGAGGGATTTAGGTAGGTCGGAGGGATTTGGGTGGGTCGGAGGGATTTGGATGGGTTGGAGGGATTTGGATAGGTCGGAGGGATTTGGATGGGTCGGAGGGATTTGGATGGATCGGAGGGATTTGGATGGGTCGGAGGGATTTGGGTGGGTTGGAGGGATTTGGATGGATCAGAAAGGGCCTATATAAAGTCCTATACTAGCGTTCGAGCGTCTGACCTACCGAGATCTAGGGTCGTCTACTCGTACAGACTCGGTGAGATGTTAAGATCCGCTCCATAGTATGCGTAACTATAAGAAACATAATGTTCGTATCGTAGCCTATCGTCGTTGGTATATAGTACTTTATAAGCATTGAGTCGATGGACTATACGGCTTAGTTTAATAATAAATTGCGTAGAATTAATACTAATTTAATAGCTTTAGATACCTATCTAATAGATATTAGGTATATTATTAAAAATGAAGCCAAACTTTATTAGGAGGATAGCGGTATAGCGAATTTCGAGGTATTATTGCTACTTTAATAACGGTAATGTGTATTGGAGGGCAGCAATATATAAGGTATACCGCTATAGACCTATATCGTATTTAGAAGACTATTTTGCTACTTATTTAAGTGCGAGAATATAGTAGAGGGTACTAGAGCAGTCGGTAGAGGCATGTAATAGCTATAAGTTACCTCTATAGTAGCATGTGGGGGAAATCGCGCAGAGAGCGTATCTATACTAACTAAAACTGCTAATAGCGGTTCTTAATATTGGCTAGCAACTGGGTCACTGCCTGCTTAGTTAGTAAAGGCTAGAAGCTATATATATAGCCCTCCTTCTAGTTATGGTAAGATATTGTTGGTTAACCTTATTCAATATATACTTATTGCTACCTACTATATCCTTATTATAGGGTTATAATTACTATTACCATTACTACCTCTATACATCTTTCTATTGCAACCTACTAAGTATAGCTACCTACTACTAGATAGGTTATACTACCTATAGAGCCCTTATATACCTATACCTTAGTTATAGGTAGTGTTAGGTTTCGTTTACCATTAGAGCTAAAGGTAGGGCTATCTCTTCTCGATTATATATAGTAGTTAGGTTAAAAATAGCCTCTAGGTATAGATAACTATATATATATACCCTCCCCAGCTTTAGGGTTGGGGTTGGGCGTCGCAGTCGTGCGGCTAACGCGCGCGGGCTTATTAGTCGGCTAGCGAGCTAATTAGCTATAACTAGCGACACGTCTCGACTAATTAGCTATAACTAGCGACATATCTCGACTAATTAGCTAAGTTGCATTATTCACACACTACTATACTTTATCCTTTATGCGATATATTGTTTATATACTACTACACTTTATTATTAATACTAGATAATTTATGCGCTATACCGTTTATACGGTGCATCGTTTAGGTCGCACGCTATCGCACGATGTCGCATGCTATCGCATACTTCGCACGCTATCGCATACTTCGCACGCTATCGCACGCTTCGTATACTCTTATATACTTCGTACGCTATACTTTATTATTTATACGATATATTCTTTATATACTACTACACTTTATTATTAATACTATATTATTTATACGCTATACCGTTTATACGGTGCATCGTTTAGGTCGCACGCTGTCGCACGCTATCGCACGCCCTAGCACGTATGCACTACATTATAAGATCTATGCGCTACATTTTTAAGTTAATAAGCTATATTGTAAAGCTTATACGCTACATTTACATAATGTAGTATATAAAGTTTATACGCTATATTATAAAGTTTATACGCTATATCGTAAAGTTTATACGCTACATATTATAAAGTTTATACGCTATACTATAACGTTTATACGCTACATTTTAAAGTTTATACGCTATATCGTAACGTTTATGCGCCGTACTCTTTATACGCCGTACTCTTTATATACTATAGCTATAAAGCATTATTTATAAGCTACCTTCTTTATGCGCTATATTATTTATGCATACGCTATATTATTTATGCGCGCGTACCTATATATGCGTAGGGCTAGGGTCTATAGCTAGCGACATATCTCGACTAATTAGCTATAACTAGCGACATGTCTCGACTAATTAGCTATAACTAGCGACATGTCTCGACTAATTAGCTACGAGCTAGCGACATAGGTCGTAACCTAAACTATGCTCTATTATTTATATACTACCGCGCTACATTAATAATATACTACTATACGGTGTTATTTAGCTACTACATTATTTAGTTTATGTACTATATTATATTATTCGGGCGCTACATTTTTCGGGCACTACATTAATCATTCGGGCGCTATATTATCCGGGCGCTACATTATCTCCATTTATACGTAAATGCATTTACGCGCCAATTTATTTACCTATTCGCGAACCTATTTATTAACGCCCTACATCCTTTCTCTCTACGCTATATAGGATTTAGTTCATGCGTAATAGATTCTAGTGTTGCATTATTCGTACGTTACATTATCCGGGCGCTCTATTATGTACGTGTAAATTCATTTATACGCTACGCATATTAGTTATAGCTAGCGACATGTCTCGACTAAGTAGCTTTACGCTACGTCTATAGGCTATTACTAAAGTAGATAATCTACCTACGCGAGCGAATGCCGAATATTCATCTAAGTGCTACATTACACATTTATGCGCTATATCATTTACTTTATCCGCTACATTATTCTATATATACGCAACATTATTTACGCGTAGTATTATTCGGGCGTTGTTATACTCGGGCGCTATATTATTTATATATTAATGCATTCGTATATTAACTAATTTATGAATTAATTTATTTATGCGCTACGCATATTAGTTATAGCTAGCGACATGTCTCGACTAATTAGCTTTGCGCTACGTCTATAGGCTATTACTAAAGTAGATAATCTACCTACGCGAGCGAATGCCGAACATTTATCTAAGTGCTATATTACACATTTATGCGCTACATTATTTACTTTATCCGCTATATCATTCTATTTATACGTAACATTATTCACGTGTAGCATTATTCGGGCGTTATTATACTCGGGCGCTATATTATTTATATATTAATGTATTCGTATATTAACTAATTTATAAATTAATTTATTTATACGCTACGTATATTAGTTATAGCTAGCGATATGTCTCGACTAATTAGCTTTACGCTACGTCTATAGGCTATTACTAAAGTAGATAATCTACCTACGCGAGCGAATGCCGAACATTTATCTAAGTACTATATTACACATTTATACGCTACATTATTTACTTTATCCGCTATATCATTCTATTTATGCGCAACATTATTTACGCGTAGCATTATTCGGGCGTTATTATACTCGGGCGCTATATTATTTATATATTAATGTATTCGTATATTAACTAATTCATGAATTAATTCATTTATGCGCTACGTATATTAGTTATAGCTAGCGACATGTCTCGACTAATTAGCTTTACGCTACGTCTATAGGCTATTACTAAAGTAGATAATCCACCTACGCGAGCGAATGCCGAACATTTATCTAAGTACTATATTACACATTTATGCGCTATATTATTTACTTTATCCGCTACATTATTCTATTTATACGTAACATTATTTACGCGTAGCATTATTCGGGCGTTATTATACTCGGGCGCTATATTATTTATATATTAATGCATTCGTATATTAACTAATTCATGAATTAATTTATTTATGCGCTACGTATATTAGTTATAGCTAGCGACATGTCTCGACTAATTAGCTTTACGCTACATCTATGGGCTATTACTAAAGCGGACAATCTACCTACGCGAGCGAATGCCGAACATTCATCTAAGTACTATATTACATATTTATGCGCTACATCATTTACTTTATCCGCTACATTATTCTATTTATGCGCAACATTATTTACGCGTAGTATTATTCGTACGTTGTTGTACTCGAGCGCTATATTATTCATGTATTAATTCATCTACGCGCTACGTATATTAGTTATAGCTAGCGACATGTCTCGACTAATTAGCCTTGCGCCATATCCCGACCCTAACCCTCCTTTATCTACGTACTACGAGAACACCCGTATCGACACATCTGCCGCTTTATATACTAAGGTTAGCATGCTAAGAGGCAAGGGTATCACACACTTAATAAACTGCTAGGTAGCTTCTCCTTCTTTCTATTTTATTCTATATGCAATCTAATAGGTAAGAAATATTAATGTCTAGTTCTATATAGTTAGTTTACAACATCTTTCGGACGAGCGAAAAGGTCCCGCGTAGGCTTCGCTTATGAGAGCGCTAGTTTAGTCACGGCGAACAGGTTCTATAGTAAGCGTAAGTCGACCTATTACTACTCCTTAGCGAGGCGAGAAGTCTTATTCTAGTAGTATAGAGACTCTAATGCTCGTAAGACGATTTTACATTGCGAGGGCCGATTTCTAAAAGATACTACTACTAAGATCTTATGTAACCGCGACTTCGCGACGAGACTTACAGCTATAGGGCTCGTCGATAGACACCAGCGAAGTAGGGTAGTGTTTAGTAGACCCTTTCGTAGGCGAGAAGCATTGCGTCTTTACTTCTGGCTTAAATTCATCATCGCTTGGGGTGATCGGTTGGCGGACTTGAATAATTATACAACTGCGAGGGTTAGGGTTAGGGTTAGGGTTAGGAACCCCTTCACTCAAAACTGCGTTGCAAAAGTAGGACTCGAAACTGCACTCAAAGAGGAGTAGGAGAACACGATTACAAGAGTCCGAATAAAGGGTGGAATCGACAACGGGGCAGTCCGAAGAGGAACAGGTTTAGGGTAGGGTAGCTTAGGTTAGGGTTAGGGTTAGGGTTAGGGTTAGGGTTAGGAACCCCTTCACTCAAAACTGCGTTGCAAAAGTAGGACTCGAAACTGCACTCAAAGAGGAGTAGGAGAACACGATTACAAGAGTCCGAATAAAGGGTGGAATCGACAACGGGGCAGTCCGAAGAGGAACAAAGCAGTCCGACTACTCTAAAAGATAGAGTAGTTTCGCCTATGTGTGCTCTTCAGGGACTGCTTCCAGGCGACTCTATATGTCCTATAGACTCGTCGGTAATCGATCGAAAGGTTGAGGGGCTATACGAGCCTGCAACTGCCGAATATTGGCAATAGTAAGCTTATAAGGATTAAACAAGCCCGCCCCCGGCGATACGATGAGCCTAGCTGACTCGTATTTATTTCCAGGGGTAGCATGTCCCTGTATTAATGCCTAACACCAACACGGTGCCCTGGGAAATTAATACGGGACCCTCGTAAACTCGAATAGGGGCTATGAATCGCCGAAACGGCAGGGCAATCCATGAAGTACGAGAACCTTTCGGCGGTTAGGCATCAACCCATTCCTAGGCATTTACCTGTTCCGTCCGTTTTCCTATTTAGGGAAAAGGACACCGCAGAGATGGCAGGAACGACGGGAGATAAGTAGAGGCTCAGTCCTCTGCTTTTTTCCTTCTTGCTCTTTCCACATCGACCGTCCAGCCTTTCCATTCCTCTCGGGTGCCTCAGGCACTTATGCTACTTCGCAGAGGGATGACTAGGTCATTCGACTGGCCCCGGAAGGGGTGGAGCAGAGGGAGAGGGGGGCCTTTAAGGGGTTTCAAGGCATTTAGGCAAGTCCAGCATCCGATCTAACCGTTTCCGATCATTCCGAGCTACTGATTCGATGTAGATGTACCACCATTTCGACATCTCAAACCTATAGGAGAGGTAAGAGCATTTTTCGAGGCAGGTGAGTCATTTTTCGAAAACTGGTGGCGGGGGTGCCCCGACAGGGGACCCATGTCGGTGGCGGGGGTACCCCGACAGGGGTCGGACCAAACTCCGGTGAGCCCATGTACTATCTTTTGCGATTCCCAGAGACAATGGCTGACGTCAATGAGTTGCTCGCGCGGGATGGCCCGTCGGGAACTCCCGCT
>LFZN01000157.1:0-74236 GCA_001578235.1 Pseudocercospora eumusae | reverse complement strand
AAGTCGGTTACCTCGCCTATTTTACTATCCTCTATATATCTTCGGGCTTTTTCGTAAGTATCCCTACCGTAGATCTCTACTCCTATATCTTATCCCTCTTAATCTATTTCTTCTTTTCTTAGGTAGCCCTATAGTATACGTCCTAGTCCTCTTAGGAGTACGTAGTAGTCTACTTCCTCCTTACCTTTCTTACTTCCTTTACTTTCTCCGTATATTCCTCCGTCTAGTATAGTTACTAGTACTTAGATGGATTACTCGAGGGTACCGTTACCTCTATAGCTTCTTATATAGCCCGGATTAGATATTCTACTATACTCTCGATGTCGTCCTAGTTCCTAAGGTCTCTCGCCGCTATTTCCTAGGCTCTCGGTTCTAGTAATCTATTAGTCCCTTCCTAGTTAGCCCTCTTCTAGTTTAGTTTCGCTTCGGGTTCTTATTCCTAGGTAGCCTATAGGTCGATCTCCGTCTAAATTAGTAGGTAGTCTAACGAGGATTCTATATCTATATTTACTATATATTTCCGAACCCTTTCCCTAATTACCTAGGTTACGAAGTATAGGTCGATTATGCTTTTACTAGATCTCGCTTCCTACGTCGTTAGTCCCTTTAGGGTTACTATCTCTAGTCCTTCCCTTTCTATTACGTCGATTAATCTTCCCGCTAGGTAGCAGTATGCCGGTGTAAAGTCGGATCCCTAAAGTAGGTAGTAGAGGTTAAAGTCTCCGACTATTACCTACTATCGATCGTCCCGGATCATCGTTAGGATCCTTACTAGGGTATTAAGTTAAGTACTACTTCTTAATTCCGGCGGTAGGTTGTAGATGTAATAGATCTTTATCGGGCCTTAAGCGGTATGTATCCTTATCGTAGTCGAGTCCCCGTCCTCTTAGTCTATGGGTTCCTAAGAATCTATAGCGATTACTTTACTAACGTAGATGTAGGTTCTTAGTATTCCCTTCTTATATATAATTATGTAGTATCTTAGGTCCTTTACCGTTATAGGTTTTAAGGAGTATAGGTTTAACTATAGTTCCTAGATCGCTATAACGTAGTAGTATTTCGGTTAGAGGGCTTAGAGGAAGCTTCTCTATACTTTATCTTTACTCTTATTAACGTTATACTATATAATCGTTAACGTCGTCGTGTTATTCATTAAGATTAGTCCATCTAATCTTATTAGTTTTCCCCTTAACTAAGGATCTCCTCTTAGGAGGTGTCCTTATTCGTTTAGGGCACTATTTAGTTAAGTTTCCTTTAGTTAGGGTCTCTCCCTACTTAGTCGATGTGCCTCGGTCTTCCTATCTATAGGTTATTCCTTACGGTAGGGGGGGTAGTCTCCTCCTCTCTCTACCTCTTATTCGGGATGTATATTCTTTATCGGTTAGGTTCTTCCTATTCGGGGGTATAGTACCTCTACGGCGAGGTCGTTCTAGCCTCCCTCGCTCTCTCTTAGGCTCTAATTCTTACTAGGCATTCCTTAGCCTAAGATAGGTACTTTCTTCCGTAGTTTATATACCTCGCGTTTTCTTTCGGTTCCTTATACTCCTTTACTTAGTATCCTTATACATAGTAGGAGCACGTGTTTAATATCTTTAGGCACCTTGCTACTAGGTATCCGTATTACTAGTACTTATAGTACTATAGGATCCTATAGGTATTTATATAGATTTCCGTATCTATCCTTTTATAGTCCTAGAAGAGTCCCCTTTCGAGGAGCATATTAGCCTATTCTATACTCCCGACCTATACGATAAGTAATAACCTCGTCTTCTTATCTTCGATCTTTCTTTTAACCTATACTACCTTAGTAATTTATATCCCTAGGTACGTATATTAGTTTTCCTTCTAAAGCTAGGCGATGTTGTCCTAAATTTAGAATATTCTAGTTATACCGTAGGCTATAACTATAAACTATTAGCGCGAGACCTTCGCCGTCTTTCTAATCTTCGTTATCTACTCCTTCTAAGCTTCTAGCTTCCTTATGTCCCCTTCCGCTACCGTATATAGCTTAACTACTCCTCGTCCATCCTTCTTTACCCCTATAATCTCCTTTATCCCTATCTTTTAGACGATTTCTTTCCCTATTAACTTATCGATATCCTCTTATTCTTAGGGGTCTATAATGTAGACCTTAACCGCTATCTTCTTCTCCTTTAGGTTAGTAACCTAGGCCCACGTACCTTAGTTAGTTCTTAGGGCTAGAAGAGCCCCCTTCTATGCCTTTACCGTAGCCGTTCCTACTACCTTATCGACTATTGTCCTTATGTCGTTCTTTAGTACTTTTAACCCCCTAAGGAGTTCTACTATTATTATCTTTAGTGCTCTTTCTAGAACCTCCCTATCGGCCGCTATCGCCATCTCCTACGCCCTCTTATACGTGTCCTTCTACTCGCTTCCCTCGCCCGGGGGCCTCGCCGTCGTCGCCGTCGTCGTCGTCGCCATTTTTTTACCTTTAACGATTATATAGTATCGTAGCTACTTTATAGCCGATCGCCTTATGTAGGTAGTAGCTAATATCTTTAAGTCGGCTCGAGAGTACGATGCGTAGGTAGATGTCGACTTAGAGAAAGTACTAAAGACCGTATAGGAGATAAAGGATTAGCGACATAAGGACACGGCTCTACCGGACTTATGTATCGCCTTAAATAGTATAGCTAAGTAAGTATATGCCGACTAGGAGGCTATAAAGGCTACGAAGACTAAGAATAAGGAGGCTAAGGCGGTAAAGGAAGCCGCGGAGAAGCTAGCTTAAGAGGCTACTAAGAATCCGTAAGCACAAGGCTAGAATGCATAGCAAATAATACTAGAAGAGCGGGAGGCTAAGCTTCTTAACATGCGATAGGGCCTATACCGATCTACCTAGGCTAATACCATCCGTTAAGCAGCTATAATTAACTAGTAAATCTAAGCTAACGCTACCGCCGCCGCCGGTACGGCAGCTAGTATCGCTACTATTAATCCTTAAGCTAGACTAAGTATAGCTGTCGCCGGTGCTTCTACGGCTATTAAGCGTTCTAAGCGTAGTAGCGGTAGTACTACTAAGAAGTAGAAGTAGAAGTAGAAGTAATTAGTCGAAGCTGGCGTATCGCGCGATTAAGTCGATAACGGCTCGTCGTTATCTTCTTCATCTAAAGAGGATCTATTCGACATTACTAGGGAAGAAGCTTAGTAGCTTCTTACATAGGCATACTATACCCGTAGCGGTCGCAATATTCGCGTCCCTCGGGTAGTAGAGGGAGTATATAGCGAAGGAGCTTCTAAGAGGAGCCGTAGTAGAGCTAGTAGCCGTGGAAGTACCTTCGACGAGAATATCTTATCGTAGTACTTACTAGGTAGAGGTTAAAAAAGCCGGGTAGTTAGGTAGAAGCGGGTAGACTAGGTAGAAGCGGGGGGACTAGGTAGAAGTAGGTAGACTAGGTAGAAGTAGGTAGACTAGATACCTTAGGTTCCGTCGTTATCGTATTAATTACTTTTATTAGCGTCGTTTGCTAGAGATATACTTAATCGACTTAATTAGAGTCCTCGTACTTGCTAATTCTAACTATCTCGTCGCCGCCAATTCTAACTATCTCGTCGCCGCTAATTATAACCGTCTTATCGCCCTTAACGCGGATTAAACGCCGAGCACTTATACCTACTTAAACCTTACCTCGCTACCTACCTACTACCTAGCTTTTACTCTTCTAACTACGCTACTATAACGCTAGCGATAGTAAGGTATATTAGTACGTAGTAATTATCGCGCGATAACTAATTATAACACGAGCGCGTTCTTATCTACTATAATAGGCGAACGTATAAAGTAATATAGCTCTACTTCCGTTCTAAGTAAAGGGTTTAAGTTCTTCGGGTCTACTCTATTTAAATAGACCCGGTCCCTTCTTTAATAACGCACGTAGATTACTTAATCTTCTAAACCGAGCTAGGGTACTAAGTCGTATTTAGGCTTCGAGGGAAATATTAGGCTTCGAGGGAAAAAAACGTAGAGGGGCGTCGGTACCCTATTTAACCCGATAGTCTCGTTAGCTAAATAACTAAAAAACGTAGATCGTCTAGTTTCTATAGGTGCGGCTATTATAAGCGTAGTAGTAAGGTATTATCGAGTTATCTAACCCTCTCTTAAAGGGTTATAAAAGTCGAGGATCTCGTGTCTATAAGACTAACTCCGGCTAGCTTAGCTCTATAGTTTTACTCTAGCGCTATCTTTCTTTTTTTTTTGCCCTCTACTACGCCCTCTACTACGCCCTCTACCTCTGCCTCTGCCTCTACCTCTGCCTCTACCTCTGCCTCTACCTCTACCTTTACCTCTACCTCTACCTTTACCTTTGCCTTTACCTTTACCTTTACCTTTACCTTTGCCTTTGCCTTTACCTTTACCTTTATTTTTGTTTTTACCTTCGCCGTACCGCGTACGTAGTACGATAGTATTGCGACTTCTAGGCGCGACGGTAGTATACTATTATGAAAATTAGAGTAGAGTCGTAAAGTCGTGTCGCGATGCGTAAAAGTAAGAAGTCGCGACGCTAATCCTACTAATTAGTCGCTCTGCCGTACTAAATCCGTAATCTTAGCGGGAATCGACATCCTTATACTTTCCTCGGGTTCATCCTTCCGAACTACACCTCCTCCTCTACTAACATTTATAGCGAATTAATCTCTAATGCGACGGTAGTATCTATAACGGCAACACCTAATACACACCGAGGATTAAGTTAGGGTTAGAGATACGAATTAGGGATAGCGGAAGGAGAGGTAGTAGCTAGAGATACGAGTTAGAGTTAGAGATACGAGTTAGAGCTAGAGACACGAGTTAGAGCTAGAGATACGAGTTAGAGCTAGAGACACGAGTTAGAGATAGCGGAAGGAGAGGTAGTAGCTAGAGATACGAGTTAGAGTTAGAGACACGAGTTAGAGACACGAGTTAGAGATAGCGGAAGGGGAGAGGTAGTAGTATTATCTAAGGGTTTCTACATATAGTCTTTACTAGCCTATGCCGACGCTAAGTTTATATGCTAAGTTACATGCGGTTACTTTATACTTCGCTACTACCTAGTATAGATTCGGTTGTAGTATAGCCGCGACTACCTCCTAACCCTCCGCTACCGGGAAGTCTACCGCTAACTCTACTACCGATCGCTTAGTCGTTAATGTCGTAGAATAGACGATGTGTACTAGCTAGATTACCCTACTCTTCGTCGGCCTCCGGATCTAGTACTACTTCCTCGATAGGACCGTAATCGCCCTCTATAGCTAGCTTACCTCCGGATTACTCGATAATAGTAGCGAAACTACGGCTATAGCGCTCGTTAGCCTCGTTAAAGTTATCGATCTTAGACTACATTACATCTAATCCGAGGAGCTAAATGTCGTTAGAGAGTAGAAATTTAGCGCTACGTTACTATTTAGCGAAGCTATTAATATAGATCTTATCTACGCGGTTAAACACGTCGGTACTAGTATCCTTTTCGGTACGGTAGCTAGTACGCTAAATACCGGAGTTCTCCTTAAACATATTCTTTAAGACGCGTATAGCTTTACGATTACTAGCAACCTTCTTAAATATTATAGTAAGGTCGTAAGTAGAATTACTAAACTACTTAATATCCTCTAAGTACTCGTAGTTATATTGCTTAAGCTGCTTATTAGAAGCGACTACCTTACCCTTCTTGCCGGAGGGATTAACGCATCTAGTCGATAATAGGGCCTTCTATACCTCTAGAGATCTACCTTCGTTTAGTAACTAGTATAGGTAGATTATAAGCCGACCGTAATTAGACTATCCTACCCCGAAGAAGTAAGGGATTAATAGACCGACGACCTAGCGGAGGTAACCGACATCCTAAATACGGACTACATGCCGTATACGCTTAAAGATAGAGATCTCCTATAGCATTCGGCACATGCTAGTAAAGGCATTATCTAGCTTAGCTTCTAGGTCCATGTTATCCGGATCCGATGCTATACTACCCTCCTATGCCTCTAAGCTAAAGGTAAGCTAGTAAACCTTCTCTAGAAGGTCTAGATACTTAGCTATAGGTAGGTCGTTAAAAGCCTCCTTTACGACGTCGACCTTAGTAATCTTTCTCTCTATATTAACCTTATTAAAGTTAATCTTTCTACGACTCTCTAGTAGCTATCGAGCGATGGTAAAGACCCGAGCCTTAAAAGACTTATCTACGGTGCTCTAGCTATAGAAGAACTTAAAGTTCTTTAGATTAACCTCTTTTAGGCCCTAGAAGTCGACATCGGACTAGATTAAGGTAGAGAATAGTAGCCTCTCGCCGGCCTTATTATAGGTCTAGTATATGCGGAACACGGTTATATAGATGTTTATAAAGATGTGGAACTATATAGGGGATAGTAACATGAACTTACGCTATTCGTATAGCTCGGAGTTCTCGATATACTCGAATAGAATAGCGAGGGTACGCTTAATAGTTAGTTAGTCGCTAACGTAGATGATTAGTCGCTTCTACTAGATTAGCGAGTCGCGAGGAATGCCTATATTATCTAGGAAGATATTATTATGCATAAGCTTAGTACCCTATATAGATACCTCGTCGTTGTTAGAGATAGGCTACGAGTAGATCTTATCCGGCTTACTAGGCTTATACGAGGACTCGACATCCGGGAACGATAGTACGTCGAGGCCTACCGCCTTAAGGTTCTTAGAAGGCCTATCGCCGATAACTACCTTAATCGCCTCGTAGATCTAGAAGATAGCGACAGCCTTAGCCGTATCTCTATCCTTATTACAATTGTCGATAATATTATCGATTAATACGGGTGTAGTACGGTCTAATATGTCTTATATTAACCTATCTTCCGGCATATCTTCGTAAGTACTAATAAACGAGGTTATTATAGCCATCTACTTATTAGTGTCCCTAATAACCTACTCGCGCTTCTTCTCTTAGCGATTAAAGTTGTCGAATGCGATCTACGAGATAGGAAGTAGAGCGATCACCTTAACCTGTTAACGAGCCTAGTTAGCGTTCTTCTTTATAAGCTCCTAGATGCTATCGTATCTATTAGTAATGCCTATGTTACTAAGGGTATCGATAATATGGATAGGCGCTCTACCGCTATATACTAGGTATAGCCTAAGAGACTTCGTTATAAAGGACGAACGCTTAGCTACTATAGAATGTATAACGATGTACGTAATAGTATAGGCACGCTTCGGGATAATGTTACGCTTATCTTCGAACGATATAGTATACTACTTATACTCCTTACGAGTATTAGGTAGTAAGTTCGAGTCGAGTAGATTAAACTAGGTCGGCGCACGAGTCCTAATTATCTAAGCTATGTCCTAGAGATTCCGCGGCTATAGACTCTCCTCGCTCTTATACGAGTCGAAGAACTCCTAGCTAATAAGACCCTTTAGCTTATTACGTAATACTATAGAGCTAACGAGACCTTCGTTAGGGAATACGCGCTAAATGGTTTTTATGTTCTTACGATATGTAGTAGTACTAGGATTACTAGCCTACATTACTAGCAGCTTCTCGAATAGTATAGTAAAGGATCTTAGCTACTACATAATAGCCTTATACTTCTACTTAGGAGACATGCTAGCTACTAGACCTTCTTTATCGGCTAATTCTTACTCGATATCCTCGATGCCGCTAGGACCTAGTATCTATCTAGTACGATTATATTTATCTAGCGCATTAGACCGCATCTCGCGCTATAGCTTACTCTTACTAAGCTCTTCTTCTTCCTCGCTAGCATCCTTATCGTCGGTCTTATTATTATTATCTTCTTATAGCGCATAATTAACGACCTTGCCTTAGTACCGCTCGGACTTGCGAGGGACTAGATCGAGGATCGGACGCTAAGGCCTATTAGGTAGGCGCTAATTAGAACGAGTCGGCCGGTTACGAATTATGTCCTTAGACGTTAGTAGATCGTGTTGGCCATCGGATAAGAAAATTGCCTAACGAATATAGGCATCTTCGCTAATGTTAGAAAATAGCTCGAGACCTTGCCCCTAGCCTAGAAGCTCGGTGTTATTATCTTCTTCCTACTCTCCCTCATTATCGGCATCCTACTCTTCCTCTTCTCGGTTATTAACGTCTTACTAGTTACTTAATTATAAACCGTAGGTATAGACTTAAGCGCCTTAAGGGACTTATACTATATCGGATAAGAGCTCGGTTAGGTCGCTTGTTTCCTAGTTATTAGCTATATTAGTAGCGGCGGTCGAGAGTAGCGATAGGCGTAGTTATTATTAGTAAAGTATTAGTATAGTATAGCAACGTTCGGAGGTAGAAGGTCGGAGGTAGAAGGTCGGAGGCTTTATTAGCGCGAAGCGCGTCGCGTAAATGTAGCACATGTAAACGTATAGACCCTTATCGGGCGGGAAGATATATATTAGAGCTAGATTAACCTCGATTTATTACTACATTTCTTTTAATAATTACCGCCTATAATAATAGTACGTATGTCGATTGCTATTACTTAATAACGTGTTAACTTCTAACCGTAGATCTAGCTAGCTTTAACTCGCATCCGCTTATCGATTATATCTTAGTACTATAATACCGTACGGCTTTCTTATAAGCACGGAAATAACTCGAAAATAGCATACCTAGAACCTCTAGGTATTAGATGTTACATATTACGAGGTGCGAATTAGTACCCGCCGCGATAGCGATAGTATCTCTATAACGAGAAGTTACATATACCTATTTCCTTACTTAATATCGATCTTAAGTACTATCCGATGCTCCGCTAAGTATTATAATTATAGTTTTCTAATATTGTATTTTAGTACATATTAGTAGGCGGATAGCTACATAAAGTAGCGTCGCGAGATTTAGTCTTACATGTCGCATATATGTCGCACTAACGTGATTTTTAGATCGCTATACTCGTAATTAGTAGCGCTATAATCTCCGGGTATTGCATTATAGTAAATGTTATATCGCATTATAAATGCTATGTTACCCTCTATAGCCGTACTAATTCTAAGCGGTTAGCTAGTAGACCTCTAGGAGAAGAATTAGGTAGTGTAGTGTTTAATTAGTTGTTCGGATGCTCGGCACACTAAACCCTAATACTGAGCTATCACGTGTACGCAATTCTTCATCCAGAGGTCTGCCGTGGAGATAGTACTTCCTTCAAGAGCAATGAAACACTATAGACTTCACATACTTCTGGACATTTGTTCTTACAATACAAAATCACAACTTTCATGCCTCTGTCAGAGAACCATGCCCGCAGTTTGCGAGGAGAAATGCATTATGCCTTCACTCCAGAAATGATTAAACTTCGAGACAGGACCCATGAAGCCATAGTCAAATACAACAACGCCAACACAGCCGAGCTCTCAAGAAGGAAACGTGTAGAGCTGTGGAACAAGTAAACACTTCTTCAGTAGAGTTGAACGAGAAGGCTATACTAATGCTCTCTCAGAATAACCCAAGACCCGACCCCTCTGCCACCACAAGCTCCAACAGAAGAAGAAGACGATCTCCTCTTCGCTGAACATGCCTGGGTAGAGCCTCCCTTTCATGCAGACTACGGCACCAATATATCTCTGGGCAAGAACGTCTTCATCAACTTCAATTGTACGATCATCGATACATGTAAAGTGACGATTGGAGCTCGGACACTTTTCGCTCCTGGGGTTTCACTTTACTCTGGTTGCCATCCGTTGGATCCTGAAGTCAGGAATGGTACCAAAGGACCCGAGATGGGCGCTCCGATTCACATCGAAGAGGACTGCTGGATTGGCGGGCAAGCGATCATTCTGCCGGGTATCACGATTGGGAAGGGAAGTGTGGTTGGGGCTGGGAGTGTGGTAACCAAGGTATCATTTCTGTTGGCCAGGATCCTCACTTATCAGCTGACGTTGATTGTAGAATGTACCGCCATATACTGTGGTCGCTGGCAACCCGGCCAAGAAGATCAAGGATGCGCCTCGAAATACTCACGAAGAAGTGACGAGCGGCGCCCTGGAAGTCGTGACCAGAGAAGCTGGCGAAGATCAATCTTGGCGGCAGTACAGCGCCGGCAAGGAATGAACGTCTTGATTTTCTTACCTCTATCGACTCGAAACGTTAGAACCCTCTATACCCTGAACCTCCATCTAGGGTCTGTATCACCCTTCCATTCGCCTTCAAGGATCTCGGGCTCCAATCTTGCCTTCTCATCACGCTCTCTATTGATTTTGCTCAGCAGCCACCATAACGTGCTAACGACGACAATATTCATAATTAGGTATGCAAGCGCGACGCTGTGCCCAACGATATATCTCGGCCCATCGGTTGCACGATATATTTGCGTTCCAATTACAGCGCCCAGATTTCCAATTGTGATTTGCAAACCATTTGCCGCAGCGCGCTTGGTCTGCCCAGAAACATTCATCGCAGGCCAAGAGAGTCCGAGCGCGACTGAAGGATAAATTCCAGCTGCGGCGAAGAACACTCCAGTATACGAGACCCCTGGTCGGTGTGTGGGATTCGTGTTTCCGAGTAGAATGCAATAGCCGATAATCGCTGTTGTGGTAGAGAAGATAATGAAGGGAGCTCGAATCCCATACCTTTCCGAAACGATGGCATAGACGACTGTCAAAATGGCGGCAAGTGCATATGGTGGCACAGTCAGAAGCTGAGCTTGCCAGGTCTTGTATCCCAAAGCAGCGATGATGGAGGGCTGATCAGAAGTTAGTCATGCGTCCTCTGAATTCACGAAATGGTACTTACCAAGAAGAGTGACAAAGTGTAAAGCGGCAGACTGAGCGTATGAAAGACGAAGTTGTAAAGCCAGACCTTCGGATCCTTCAACGCAAGCACGACGTTCGACCAGCTGAAGCCTTCATTCTGCGTAGCATCGCTATCGGCCTTCAATCGAGCATTGATGAAAGCCCTTTCATCCTCGCTGACGAACTTTGCTTTCGAAGGCCAATCCGCAACAAAACAGTACGCGGAAATGGCAACAAGACATGTCAGAATGCCTTCAAGGATGAAAATCTGCATTTCCAACATGGTCAGTCGAAGCATCGAAGATCAAGTCCAGAACGGAACTCACCCATCTCCAACCTCTATATCCACCAACACCATCCATAAACGCAATCCCATACGCCAAAATCCCACCAAAAGCCCCCGCCAAACTCGCCATGGCAAAAAACAAAGCAACCCTATACTGCCTCTCCGCTCGTTTATACCACATACTCAAATAAAACACCACACCAGGAAACAGCGCTCCCTCCGCAACACCCAACATAAACCTCACTACAAAGAACCCCGCCAAACCACTATTCCCCCCATTATAGACGATCACGCCTTGCAACGTCGCAACGATCCCGAATGCCAACGTTGTTGATGGAAGCCAGAGTTTCGGGCCTATACGTTTCAGAATCACGTTCCAGAATACTTCGAAGAGGATGTAGCCGATGAAAAAGAGGGTTAGGCCGGTCAGGTATTGGTTGGGAGTGATGTGGAGATCGGTTGTCAGGCCCTCGAGGCGGGCGTTTGCTACGTTTGCGCGGTCGAGGAAGGACAATAAATAGAGGATGCAGACGGCGGGGAGGAGGTGGATGTCACTGAAGATGGGAAGTGTTAGTTAGCGGGAATCGGGGGGCGAGAGCGGCTTGGATTTGATGTACAGTTTTCGAAGCAGGGATCGTTCGTTGATGCCATATGTTGTTGCGAGTTCTTGTTCGCTGTGCGTTGATGGTGATGGGACGGTGTCTTTCTCGCCGAATGTGGCTTTTTGGTGGATATGGTCGTCTGACATTTTAGTCGAACCCTTCAAGCTATAGTAACGATAAAGAGCACCTGTGATTGTTTCAGAGAACAGGGAGCATGCTCTGCTTTAGTACGACAAGGCTCAGCACCGGGGTGATCGAGATTCCCGCACCAGTCCATGGCGTGCGCTCCATGCACGAGCATTCTTTCGGCACATGGTGAAAGCGAAGAAACTGTGTATCTTTCATAGGCCAGAGTCGTCCTTGGCTTGATGTCGTGATTAACGGTCAGCATGTCTGATGGAGCTATACCCTTTCTGCGTCGCAAGCGGATCGGAACGCGAAGTCTATTTGTGCGATGAATGAATGTTGATGCCTGAGTGAGCTTTTGCAACTGTGCGGTACATCTGGAGCCAATGTTATGATGAGTAGCACTCGATCGACACAGTAATGAATCCATATTTATAGGAAAAAAAACAATTGTTGTTGATGCTGATTTTTTTATTCATCTTCATCCTACAGTAGATTTCGTGACCGACGACCCGAAGCACACCATTCACCCCAGATTCAGTCTAGCCTATTCTGGCATATCTGCCGCCAAAGGTCCGTGCACTGGATGAACTGGAGACTGGAGTCGATACTTGCGTGATGAGATGTGCGTTCGCTTGTGAAGCGGCCTATAGATGAGTAAAGGCGCCTTCGAATGCATTGATGATCTGGGCCAGCCTGGCTTTGGACTCTTAGTTCAACCTGAGCACAACAGCAATTCTATCTCTGCAGAAGCACGGCAGGCACGCGAATGTTAATGTAGTATCATTTTCGTATTTCTCCTCTCGTATGTGAGCCTGATGTTTCAGTCCACCATCTCGAGCCTTACCATAAGAGCTCGAAGGGTACTGGCCCAGACTTGGGCGTCGACTGGAGTGCCTAAATACCAATGAGGTGAGATTGCATGACTTCACCTGACGGATAGTATAGTGAGGCTCACTTGCCCCTTCTGCTGATATCACACTCTCGCAACCTGCCACTTGCAATGCGCGTGCCAGTGATGTATTGAGCAATGTGAATGTCTGGGCGATAAAAGATTCGCGTAGGTAGTATCACCTCATACGGGACCGCAGAGCAGCTTCGAACGCAGCCTTTTCCGCATCAATCTTCAGCTGGAGCTGAACGTTCTTTTGCTTCTCGGCCAACACCTGAGTCTTGACAACCTCAATCTCATAATCCTTTTCACGAAGTGCGGCCTGGACCTGAGCGATCCTGGCCTCGTCTCCTTCGGCAGCCTCCTTCATTTCCTCGATGTCAGACTCCAATACCTCCAACTGCTGCTTCAACCTCTCGAGCTCCTTAGCTTGCTGGCCCACCCTGACTTTTTCGTCCGCAAGCTCATTCGCGAGACGCTTCACATCTTCTTGGTTCTGCACAGTGTTGACGATTTGTGCAGCAACCTTCTGCACGGTATCTTTACGCTCGATATAGCTCATCTGACGTGGAACATCAACATCTCCGACGGGAGACACAGCTTTCGGCTCTAGTGCTGGAGAATCGTCGGCATCGGCTTGTTCGCGAAGTCGAGCTTTTGCTCGGAAAGTCGCCTTCCGATCGAATGCGGAGGCTGACGTGGATCTCTCACTGCCAGCGCGAGCGGCGGCGGCCGACGCTGCTTTCATAGCCTCATTCGCAACAGAATCTCTGGCCTGGTCTTCGATGCCGCCGATCAATCGCTTTTCGACGAAGAAAGGCGTGTGGGGGGAGAGCATGTGGCTGTTTGCTCGGGGCAAAGCAGGCAGATTGTGCGGCTTTGCTGGCTTCTTGCTCAGCGATGGAGCTCCATGCTTCACCATCTTGTCCCTCGCCGTATACTGGTTGTGGCCATGAGCACGAGGATTGGCCTTTCTCTCCTCTTGTTCTTCGAGCAAAATCTCCTCAGCCTTGCGCTTGCGAGAGAGCTCTTCCTCCGTCGGCTGAGGCTTGCGAATCTTCTTGTAGACAATGGGTTCGTAATCTTTTTGGCCTGTGAAGTAGTAGATGCCCGCCTTGCCCGCCGGCTGGACACTCTCATATCGCGCATCACCTTCTGCGTTGCCGTCTTTGATGGCGGGACGGCCGATGTGCACTCGATTCTTTCGAATCTTGCCAGGCGAGCCGAAGTCGTGCGGCCACCATTGCTGAATCTTGGCCTTCGGGATATCCGACTTCGACACTTCGAACGCGGCACAGTCGTCAAGCCATACAAATCGAGGCGGATAGTTCTCTTTGACCCAGCTGATTTCGCCGATGTCGCTCTGCTTCCAGTAAGCATCGGACTCCGCGGTTTGTGCAATGTATCTAAGAAGGTACGCGCTGCATGTTGCGTGGCCGTAACGCCGCAGAGGAGGGAGGAAGGACGTTTGGGGCAACTAGGGGAGTTGACAGAGGAAAGCTCACCTGAAAAATACGCCACCGCTGTTCTGCAGACACTGGGTGGCCACGATCGTAGTATTCGGTGCCCTGATTGCCATCGCCATCGCCTGTACATCGATCAGTATATAGACGGCCTTAGCGATCAAATGCGCCGTGGAAGTTACCCGGGCGCCAAATCTCGCGCTGGAGACCGGTATGTGGATGGCGATGATATTGACGTTCGGAGTTGGCAGGATCGAGAGCGTTCTCGTCATCAGCGTCTGGAGACTCGACCATTGGAGTGTCGCTCTTCTCAATGCTTGCCATGACGTTGTCTGTGGGCGGAGTTTCTGTCCGATGGGTGGATTGCACGATATCTTCCTCGTCTGCTTCGTAACCAAGACTCTCAAAGGGCATCTATGGTGGTTAATGCGGTTAGCGCTGGCAGATGAAAGTGGCACGAGAACAGGCAGCTGCGACGCAGGGTCTTGCAAACTGTCAATGCACTAATGCACATGACAACTTCTAGCATCACGTGGAAAGATGCTTTTGTGCGTTACGAAACTCACCTCAGGCCAGGCTTCGTGTTCTTTAGCGTGCAGGTACGACAGCGGAGTTGCTCGAGAATGGTTAGCAGGCAATTCGTAGCTTGATCTCAAGAAGCCGCTCACCAAAATATTCATTCACATCCACCACACTGTCTGCTCGAAGTGGCGCAGGAGTGTGCTGCTCGTGACTGTACTCTTCGCCCTCCCGGTCCCACATGCTCCCTTTGAGATAGATGCTTCGCGATGGGGCCGCAGAAGATTCTTGCTCGAGCGAGACGCCGATCTATTCTTGGTCGGGGAAGATCTGTTGGTCCGGAGGAGATCGCTATGGATGAGCACTTATCAACCCTCAAAACTCGCTAATGCTCCAAGTGAGTGGTGCGTTGGCTCAGTGCAATCAATTTCTAACTAGTCTTTTGAAGGGATTGAACTCGGAAAGAGTTGTGCATGTGTTGAAAAGGAGGCGAGATCAAGGAAAACATTAAGCCATGGCATTGTTGCGATTTTATCTGAGGCTACACTCAAGTCTCATCCGCGCCCAATGTGATGGCGGCTTTGAAACATTATACTCATTGCCGATGAAGTTGTGTATGCGTCAAGGGGCAAGAGGCTATTCGATACACGCTTGTTTGGGACGAAGTGAAGTCGAGGACGAGAGGAGAACCTGAGATTGAGTTCGAGAACCCTGCATCTTCGAGATCTCGGAAGCAATGGTGCCAGAATTCGCGGACAGGAAAATATCCTGTTGTATTCTATTGGACCTATGGAAGACTATCGTACGTACCATAAGGTAGCTTCAACAAATGCTGCCAGAAATGACTGACATTGCTAATAATGGTGCTTGATTGATGCGAAAGACATGATCATAGTATATGGACATCACATTTGGCATTCGCTAAGCCGACCAGTAAGATGCAAGGACTGCTGACCAGTAAGAAAGCTGATTATACCATCATAGATTCGAACACACCTCGCCGTCGCCACTAGTTACTGCCGCATCCACGGCGACGAAGCCACACTCCTCCCATTGAACGCCAGCAGCATCAAGAATTGATACACAATGCTGTCCACGCCGGCTGCAGGAAAGACGGCGCTGCGCTCGTCGACCACCACATCTCTTTCCAAAACCGCCGTCCGCGCACTCACAACCACGACATCCGCGCACGCCGTATCCCAAGATGGCCAGCAGAAGCGGGGAATGGCTACAGTCCAGGATGCACCGCCAGTCCACCGACATGGCGGCCTCAAGGACCAGGATCGCATCTTCACAAACTTGTACGGACACCACGGGGCGGATCTCAAGAGCGCGATGAAGTATGGAGATTGGTACAAGACGAAGGAAATCCTCGACAAGGGTCATGAGTGGCTCATTTCAGAAATCAAAGCATCTGGCCTGAGAGGACGAGGAGGTGCCGGTTTCCCATCTGGCATGAAGTGGAGTTTCATGAACTTCAAGGGTTGGGATGAGGACACCAAGCCCAGATATCTGGTCGTCAACGCAGATGAGGGTGAGCCAGGCACATGTAAAGACCGAGAAATCATGCGAAAGGATCCACACAAGCTCATTGAGGGCTGCTTGGTCGCTGGCCGAGCGATGAACGTGAGTTCTCTGCACGCCCTAGTCGTACTGAGTGGTGGAGGAAGTACTGACCTTTACTCTAGACAACCGCAGCATACATCTACATCCGAGGAGAGTTCTACCACGAGGCCACAGTCCTCCAGCGTGCTATCCAGGAAGCATACAAGGCCGGCTTTCTTGGCAAGAACGCTTGCGGCTCCGGCTACGACTTCGACGTTTTCATCCACCGCGGAATGGGTGCCTATGTCTGCGGTGAGGAGACGTCTCTCATCGAATCACTGGAGGGCAAGCCTGGAAAGCCTCGCCTGAAGCCACCGTTCCCAGCTGCAGTCGGTCTTTTCGGATGCCCATCGACCGTCGCCAACGTTGAGACTATCGCTGTAGCACCAACCATCATCCGAAGAGGTGGTGAGTGGTTCAACTCCTTCGGTCGTGAGCGAAACTCAGGTACCAAGCTCTTCTGCATCTCTGGCCACGTCAACAACCCATGCACAGTCGAGGAGGAGATGTCCATCCCTCTTCGCGAACTCATCGACAAGCACTGCGGTGGTGTCAGGGGCGGCTGGGACAACCTCAAGGCTGTTATTCCAGGTGGCTCATCAACACCCATTTTACCGAAAAAGATTTGCGACGACCAACTCATGGACTTTGACGCCCTGAAGGACTCGCAGTCAGGTCTGGGAACTGCCGCAGTCATCGTCATGGACCAGTCAACAGATGTCGTTCGTGCAATTGCACGATTATCCAAATTCTACCACCACGAGTCCTGCGGCCAATGCACACCTTGCCGTGAGGGAAGCAAGTGGACAGAACAAATTATGAACCGTTTCGAGAAGGGCCAAGCACGAGCACGAGAGATCGACATGATGCAAGAGCTCACCAAGCAAGTAGAGGGACACACCATTTGCGCTTTAGGTGAGGCTTTTGCATGGCCTATTCAAGGTCTTATTCGTCACTTCAGACCAGAGTTGGAGGCAAGAATAGCAGAAAACGCAAAGAGGAGTGGTGGTGAGGCACTTGCTGGAGGATGGCAGCATGATGCAGTGCGCAAGGGTATGCTCGTCAGCCCAGGTCAATAAGCATTGGGAAGAGATGTTTTTGTTTATAAAGTTCAGCGCCGAGTGGTTTTAAATGTCTGCATATGTATGTACATATTCCCTTGTGTTAACCACGGGCGCAGAGGAGGAATACTCTATTGCTGATCCCTATTCATGGAGTCTCTATACCCACCTACGCACCAGCACTCTTCACAACACTCTCCATCCAAGGATACACGCTGCCATTAGCCGGAGGATATCCCATATGCAACAATCCCGTAAAAAACCTCGCTTCTTTCGGCGATCCATATTCCATCATAAGCATACTATCCTCAATCGGCATGAGTCCATCATGCGTCCCATTAATCAAAAGTAATCTACAGCTCTCTTTCTCCACAATTCCCGTCTCAAGCAAAGAAAAATCTTTCTGCGCATTCTCCATAAACTCATCTTCGGTTGCATACCCAAATTTCTCTCTCAAAGCCGGTAAAGCTGTCCAAGGGTATTCATGATCCTTAGCTTTCTCTAACCAAGCTCTAGAAAAGAAGTGATGGGTTCCTGCTCCTTGTGCCACGGAGCCGGCGAGGCGGGAGGAATGGGTATGCGCTATGCGGATGGCGTTGTAGCCGCCTGCTGATAGGCCCCAGACTAGGATTTTTTTCATGTCGAAGGAGCCTTGTTTTTCCATCCAGTCGAGCACTGAAGTCCAGAGACGATCTGCTGCTACAGGATCTCGGCGGTCGGCGGGGCAATCCGCTGTACCTGGGATGTCTGCGATCACGCTTGCCCACCCTCGGGACAGGAATTCGTTGCTGCGGACTGTGTTGTCTGGTCTGTGGCCGTCTAGACCACACATGAGAAGGACGGCTGGGACGGGGTTGAATTTGCTTGCGCCTTTTGGGAGGCGGATGTAGAGGGGGATTGTTTTGCCTTCGTCTTGTTCTGTGGCCTGTGTGTGAGGGATTTCTATGTCTTCGATTGGGCAGTCGAAGAGTGCTGCGGCTTTTATGTAGGCGTCTTTTTGGTCTTGATAGACTTTCCTTTTGAGATCGCTGTTGATGTAGGGAAATCTTGCAATTCGGTAGACGGCACATGCTCGAAGGTAGAGGTCGATGGCTTCTTGTTTGTCGCCGCTCTTGGCTTTTGCATTTGCGTCTTTTACGAGCTTTTCGGCTGTGGGTATGAACTCTGCTGTGTATGGATCTGTGTAGCCGTCGTGAATGCCTTTCTTGATCAACGTCTCGAAGACTGGTGCGAAGTCTTCATATTTTCCGTCATGGAAAGGGTATAGGCTTCGTTCACATGGAAACTTCCACTTCTTGTACCATAAATTCTCCATCGAGCCCAAATGTGGGTAGACTTGATCGAACTTGTCGCCCAAGATCCATCGTGAGCCTGTCCGAGGATCTTTCTCTGCTGGGTTCGGTGGAGGGTAGTCTTGTTGCATGGTGATTGAGCGTTTAGCTGAGATATGGAAACAAGGGAGAAAGGGATAGGAAGATATCGACACGACCCCAGCTACGTGTACCTACAAAGCTGAAGGCAATCATAGCAATGCATAGAACGAAAAGTCCCCGCCTTCCGATGTGACCTGCATTAGCTGCGGATTTTGAGCTCTGAAGGGTCCGATGCGGCCGACTTTCACAGGAGCATCTTCCTTGGGTATGCCGGTAAGAAGTCTGAGCTCCGTCGAGCGGTCCATACCAGATAGGGCGAGCTCGCTGGTAAGTGAATGTTGATGAAATAGCCGGGCGTTCGCGGTAGCATGTGAAAAGGGTGAAAAGAGGTCAGCGTAGCCGAATGATCCCAGCAATTGCCGACAGCGACTTCCCAACCCCTCCATCAACCTCGTATACGGATACAAGAAAAACAACCAAGACCCTCCGTCTCGTGACTGTACAAACATTCTTTGCCCTACACAGCATTATTGAATAAATAATAATGCAGAGTGGCCGGGACTGCTTCTTACTGTAAGACTCGCCAAGCAGAGCCGAGCCTGTATTCTACACGCAACTTCTCATCTACTACCTACTGGCGCTTTCGGAAACATCACACGCCGGAAGACATGTCAGCAGAAGGCGATCTCCCGCCCATTCAGGTCGCCGTGGATGAAGTGGCCAAAAAGAATGACACCCAAACACCACAATCAACGACCTCGCCGCCAACCTCGCCGCCAGTGTCTCCGCCCGTCGAACATCATCGTCACAGTTCGAACGAGGACTATTATGCTACGAGACCAAAGTTCGATCGTTTAGGAAACCCCATCCCGGACCGCAGCAAACGACCTAGCGCTATGTCCACCGTTTACGGTACTGCCAAGATACGACTACCAGGAGACTTGGGTGCGAAAGATCCTCGACGGCCAAAGTCGCCAGCACCGAGTGCACTACCAGGAGATCTGGGACCAAATGATCCTCGAAAGCCCAGGAGTGCAAACAGTAGTCCTGCCCCGTCTCCAGTCTTCGGTCATGGTCATGCTCGACATGCCAGTGGTGATAGTGCGAATGTGAGATTGGCTGAAGACCCGCCCGAGCCTGGGCAACCTCAGGAGAGCGATGATGATGCCGACGCAGATAACGACAACGACACAGACAGAGACGAAAGCAGTCGCGGGCGGGGTAGGAAGCGTCCTGAGCCTGGTAGAACTACTTCTGGTAAAGCGATTAATGTTCGCGAGGAAAGTGAGTCTGATTCAGAAAGGGAACCGGTCGACGAATTCGCTAGTGGCGCGAAACCGGATCCCACGAAAGGACAAAGCAAACTCAGTTTCATCAAGGAGCGAAAAGCTCAGGTCGCCGGTCGAAGCCCGAGCGGACGAAGACGTGTTCATCCTTCTACTGCATTCGATGCTGCACCTAGTGGCGCAAGCACGCCTTTGCAGTCGGACGATGAATCGCAATCGGAGTTGAGAGCTGCTCAGAAGCTCTCCTTACGCATGTCGGATATTCATTCCACTCCATCTGCGCATCGTGTAATTCGACAGATCTTGAGAGGAGACTTTGAGCACTTCCAGCGAGAAGCAGAAGAAGGACGAAAACGGCAGCGCATGTATCTCGTAGCCACTGACATATCCCCCGAGGCCGAATATGCTCTGGAGTGGACAATTGGCACAGTTCTTCGGGATGGCGACACCTTGTTCGCTGTAATGGCAGCCGACGAGGAGTCGGTCGGAACAGGCGAAAGCTTAGGTGGTGTTGAGATTGGGCATGGTGCAGAGTCTGTGAGGGATACTGCAGCCATTGTCCAAGGCCTTCCAACTGTCGCGCAACACGGCCCGAGCAATCCAGGGCCATCACCACTTGCACGATCGAGTCTTGGCGCAGGGCCAAGTGACTCTCGGAGTAGAAGTCGAGGTGTGCATGACTCTGCCGATGCTGAGCGACGAAAAGCATTGGAATCGATCACTGAGCGCTGTGTACGCCTGCTCAGAAAGACTCGTCTTCAGGTTCGCGTTGTGGTTGAGGTGTTCCACTGCAAATCGCCCAGACACATGATCACAGAAGTCATTGATTTTCTCTCGCCAACGCTTGTCATTATTGGCTCACGTGGACGTAGCGCAGTGAAGGGTGTGCTGCTGGGGAGTTTCTCCAACTACTTAGTCACCAAGAGCAGTGTCCCTGTCATGGTCGCTCGCAAGAAGTTGCGCAAGCACAGCAAGACAGCAGCGAAGCGGAACAAAGACGGCACATCGATACCATATACCAACTCTGGAAGAAGCGGCAGGTTCAGCAATATGATTGAAGCACCTAAAGGAGCAGGACTTAGAGTCAAGGACTGGGAACATGTCGGCATTGATTAAGAGCCTTGGGCTGGAGCATCCAAGGGTCGTGGTACTGTATTCTATCGAACACACTTTAGAGATCTTAGATCATTCATTGAAACTCGTCCCATATCAAGTGCGAATGCCCACCAGTCGAGTATCTTGTTGTATTGGCCATGGCGTGTGAGGTCGACGTTCATTTCAAAGCGGAACGTCAACAATTTTGGCCCCACCTTGACTAGAATATCATCACCACATCTTGTTTGGAGGCCGGAAACGACAAATTACATGAGGCATACGCTCTCTTGTAGTGAGTTGCGGCTACAATCATGGTATAACTCGTCGTTGAGGACCTGCTATCTTATCTTTTTGTGCTAATCAAATGAATATTCCAGTCAAAGCAATATCTTCAAACCCTCACCATCCCCGATGCGCATCCCACAGATATCTTCTCACTGGCCGTTACTCCTTCCCATCTCTTGACAGCCTCCGGATCGTCAAGCATCAACATCCACAGCACGAAAGGCAAGACAATCCATGCCGATACCGCTGACGACGAGAACCCCTACCCGCTCGTTCAAACCCTCGAGAAGGTGCACAAGCTGGGCTGTCACCATGTCTGCACCAGTCTAGACGGCAACGTGGCAGCAAGTGTTGGCTTCGCCGGCGATGTGAAGGTGTGGGAGTGCTTGGAAGATGGACAATGGCAGGCAAAAGGCGAGATAGTGGGTGAGAAGAAGGCTGGCGAACACTGGGCGCCAGCGTTGAGCGAGAACGGACAATATCTGGCAATCACCTCTTCCCATGGTCGCGTCAATGTCTACGATACGAACAGCGTCTCGGAAGGCAAAGCGGAGAAGATCACACAGTACGAAACCAAGGGCAGCTTTGGCATGAGTGTTGATGTGTCTCCAAATGGCGAGATGACTGCATCAGGGCACCAGAACGGTAGTATCTACATCTTCAACAACAGCACTCGACGGCTTGCACATTCTCTCAGTGGACTTATCAAGCCCGTGCGAAGCGTCAAATTCAGTCCTGCAAATCGATATCTTGCAACTGCCGGAGATGCCAGAATCATTGCTCTTTACGACACCCAGAGCGGCGAACAGGTCGCCAATCTGACAGGTCATGCAAGCTGGATCATGAGTCTCGACTGGAACTGGAGTGGCGAGTACCTTCTCAGCGGCAGTTACGACGGCAAGGCCAAGATTTGGAGTATTGAGCGACGAGAGTGCGTGGCCACGCAGACGGAAAGCGAAAAGTGCCTGTGGGCCGTCAAATGGCTCTGGCACTCTCCCACTGCGAGAAATGAGGTTTTTGTGACGGCCGGAGCAGGCAAGACTCTGGCATTCTATAGGGAGGCGAGTGGCACGTAAGCTGCACTGGAGACAGCCCTTCACGATTCGACGATTCTACCAAACGCATGATACCCCACGGCGTGGAAGGGATAGTAACTCTTCCTAGAAGACATCATAGAGATCCAAAATGCATCGCCCGCCTGAAAGACCGCGCACGAGCCACAATGCGAATTCAGTCGTATCAGGACAAGCCCATCCTTTGTTCTACAACAACTGCACTCGAACTCGTAGACTCGCTCAAAACTTCTTTGTCATTCGTCCACGAGCATCACCGAAAAGAAGTCCACAATTGCAACGCCGGATCCGGCGATGTTGAAAGGAACCGCATACGCCCTTGTATCTATCTATATTGCCCGAGACATAACTTTGACACCGTTCTGATCTCTCTCAGCTTACTTTGACTACTTCAGAGCTCCGAAATGTCGCCTACCAGAGAATATACGCCGGAACAGCGGGAGGCGGCACGATATTATTATCAGCAGGGACAGGTGGAGAGGATCCGAAGGGAAAATGAAATGCAGCGCTTCTCACACCCCGCACAGCCTCATGAGGAAGTCAATGCCAGGTTCACTTACCCTAGAGTACCATATCCTAGGCCTGCCAGACAGCCTCAAGAGGATGCCAATGCCAGGATCAGTTACCCTGGGCCTGCCGGACAGCCTCGTGAGGAAGTCAATGCCAGGATCAGTCACCCTAGAATACTAATTCCTGGGCCTGCTGGGGTTCGGAAGTCCTCGTCTCCCAAAGAGTCACCAAGGACTAGGTTAGCCAGGAATCGAGGCATCAATCAGATAGTCGAGCAACTGATCGAAAGAGGCATAATCCCCCCTGGTACAGATTATAGGATGCCCACGAGCAGCAGCTCTTCTCCCTCCCTACGTCAAGCGGCCCGGCAAGCGTCTCGTGCTTCTCAATCTCTCCAAGACCTGTCAGACACGCTCATCAATATGGCCGATGACAATGACATTGAAATGACCGACGCCGAGGCTGACGTAGAAACCGCCAGACCAGCATCAAGGCACATCTCCTGGGATGATCGGCTCGCCAACTCAACTATCGACCCTAATGCTGCACTCTTTCCCGGCCCAGCAGACCCTCGCGCCACTCCTCGGGACTACAGGCAAACTGCACCCTCCCTTCACCGTGCCCGTCGTATTGGCGCTCTAGACGCCATTGGAGACAAAGCTCATCGCATAGGCAGAGGTATCAGGAAGGCCATCAGCCAAGTCGGTCGCCGACCTCCTACACCGGAGCAGCATGTGTGGGCGAGAACAAATCGAATTCCTGTCAATCGTTCTCCCCCTAGGTCTAGAGCTCAGAGACAGGCGGACGCCGAGGAGAATTACTATAATGTTATGCCTGTGAGGACGTCGTCGAGTCCCACTCCGGGTGCGGGGAGGGGAAGGAGGGCGACGTGGTTGGATAGATTGGAGAATCATTGATTGTAGTGGAAAGGATTGTTGGGGTTGGGGTAATGAATGGGTCGGGTCGGGATGGTGATGGGGATGGAGTATGGCGTTAATGTGTTTACTGACTGTATTGATAGTGAAATTACACAAAAACCAGGTAAAATTCCTTTGTAGATGAACCCTGTTCACAGCATGCTTTTCGAAGTCGCAGGAACAACGACGAGAATTGCTCCTTTTGAAATATTGCAATTCATCCGCTTCCATTGGAGCATTAGCAGTGCTGTGGTGCCATAGAAAGCTGTGTCCCGGTTTTTCAGAAATCCACCGCTGCTACATTCCTCAAATTCACGTACAAGTTCAAAAAGCACTCTTCTCTGCCTTTCTGCTCTTCATATCATGCTCGCTACCACGAACACAAAGCCTTTCAACCATCGCTGAGCTTACAGAAGGGTGTGAATAGTTGAGATAGTCCACATTATCGATGGTCTCGCCGCTTGTGTATTGACGGATTCGGTAATGCATCGCGTGGACGAGGCTGCGGTAGTGAGCCATTCCGAGATCTTGGCCAAAAGTGTCTAGTAGATGGTCCAGGGCGATGTCATTGAAGACATCGATGTTTCCGAGGTGAAAATTGATGTTCTTGCGTAGTCTCAATAGAAGGACGCGATCAGACAGCCGGGGCTCGCTTTCTTGTTGAGCCGCATTTAGTTCCTCCTCGTAGGCCTCTTCGTAGAACGGAACCTGGCCAGGCAATTTCTTGTCGTCGGGCTTGCTCTTTGGGATGAGGATAGCACGGCAATGGATGCAGGTATTCGTCGTAGAGAACCAGATTCGAGCGCAGGCTTCTCCGAGTACGTGCTTGTCATGAATGATCACAGCCCGCTCGCTGCCATCTTGGGCTGAGCCATCGCAGTCTATGAATGTGCCTGTGCAGATGCGACATCCTGCTCGTTGCCTTCCAGCTCAAAATCCAGGGAGTGGCTCGACAAAAGGAGGCATGGTGGTTGAAGTGCTAGAGACTGAGGTATTGGTAAACAGGGATAGTAAACAGAAGTGTCCAGATGGAGCCGCAGAAAGATAAGGAAATAGTCCGAGATGCTGAAGTGGAGGCTAGAACACAACGTTCTGGATGCTGGGCGACGCTTCAAATACAGCCGCCATTCCAAGATCCGGATGCAGACAATCACGTGAAGGTAGGGCGCTCGGATTCTATACCAGATTCGAAGTGATGTATTATTATTGTCCACGCAACAGGTAGTGACCGCTCCTTCCTTTTCATGACTGGGACGGAGTGAACGAAGTGCCTTTCACAGTCGGGACAAAGTCGCAGCAAACTGCTGTGCTTGCTTCACTCCAGAATTTTCAGCTGCTTGGTGTCGCTCTCGAGATGCCGGCTCTTTCATGCTCTGAGCTGCCGGAAACCTGTGGTCCAGTGATGCTGAGCTTGTCGAGTCGATGAGAGAATGGCGTTCAACTCACAGTACTTCTATTCCGTGCTTCTGATTCCTGCTAAAGCTTTGCGCAGCATAGCGTAACGGAAGGGTGCCGTTTCCTTGCGGCTATATTCGGAGGCCTTTCCTTCTTCGCCGTAGACGTGCCTGTCTCATATCGGAACGTCTGGTCTTCCCACCTTGCGCGAGTACTAAAACACCAAGTCAGTCGGTCAAGAGAATGCTAGATCAGATATCTCATTCCTCGTCAAAGTATGAGATTGATCGCGGGCGAGATTGCCCTGAATTTTGACTGCCCCGCGAAGGGGCGGCGTTCGAACGCGTATCCATATCCATATCCATATCCTAGCATCTGTACACCCAGCAAGACACCGTACGCCGTGCACTGTGCGTATTATCGCAGAAAGAGTCTCATCTACCTGGACTTCTCGGGTTCATGATACACCCTCTTCTTCTTTACCTCCTCCACACCCTCATCGCCCTCCTCATACAGTCTCTCAAACTTCTTTACCATATCCTGCAAATCCTTTTCTCCCTTTTTTCTGAATCGTGTCACCTTCCTCACATTGTGCGCTGTCATATCATTCAGTTGGAAATCTTTGCCTGCTTCCTCTGCCTTTCGTCTCGCATTAGCAATGCTTTTCGCAGTTACTGCTAATCGCATATCTTTCGGTCCGTCAACCAGTTCGAGAATCGCGGAAGGGGCCTGATCTTCTTTGACGGGCTCTATTCGGAGTACGCGAGTGTAGCCGCCTGGTCGTGATGCGTATCGTTCTCGTAGCTCGCCAAAGACTTTGGACAGGTAGCGATGCGGTTCCTGTAGGAGATGTTAGAGGCATATTCCCGGACACCACAGTCTATCACTCCATACGAATAATATCGCTTGTGCGCCTTGTCTGCTAGCTGTGGTATTCCTCTTTCCCAGAGTGATCAACTTTTCCGCTAATCGCTGTGCTTCCTTTGCTTTGGGCCATGTTGTGGTTATCGACTCGTGCTCGATGAGGGATGTGACCAAATTTCGTAGCAGTGCTTTTCGATGTGCGCTATCTCGCGACAGATGTCGGTATTTGACAAGTCCTCCAGCCATTGTCTTTATCGGTCTCTGAGAGAGGTGATGGTGTTGTTCATGGGCATGGGCAGAGGCTGATGGCCAAGAGATCGTCGCTCGCGGACCCGACTCCGCCGCTGGCATTGGGAACGTCACTTCCGCTCCGAACATCGACAGCACTATAACCAAGCCCAAGTTCAAGGCGCAATGGGGTTCACGACGGGGCTGGTAAATATCACATGTGCCGAACTATGCTATATGTCGCTGACAATGCTCCAAGCTGGGCGGCTTTACCCTAACAGCCACAGTCCTATACCTCTCCGTCAATCTCCATACTCGGAATCGAGTCCACCAAGCCGCCCTCCTACACCAGCAATCTCTTCTCTTAGACAATATCGTCGCACCACAGCCACCACTTCCGCCGCCGACAAATAGGCAGGTACAAGCAGGATTGCTCGAGACTGCGAAGGACAAATGGAATGCGGAGCTCGAGAGAAACGTGAAGACATTGCAGCAATACGACTGGACTGCTGCATTCGAAAGGGTAGAGGAAAGCGCAGGGAGCTTGATCAGGAGAGCGTTTGACAAGGGAAAGGAAGGCGTGAAGGAGGCGAGCAAGTAGAATAGCAGGACTTGCACTGGCCGGTGTGCTATGATAGAACCGCAGGATACCCTTTGTACAGCATGGAATCGCCCGGAAGGAGCGAATAAAGTGAATCGTTGCCTTGTTTCTCAGATTGACAACTCAAAAACACGGGCTTTCAACAACTTGGTAACAGGCCATGGACTCGTGCACCATCAACGCTCGTACCAACTTCGACATAGAACCGAGCTTACAAAGGCATCGACTACGCGCAATGGCCGAAGCTAACGTAAGTCGCCGACCACATTAGGCCAATATGAAGCTGATTGAAAACACTAGAACTTCAAGCCTCGAGTCGAGCTTGAAGGGCGTTGCGCCAGAATTGCGCAACGACATCGCTGAGCTCGCTCTGGCCACAGATCGCGAAGACGGCTAAACAGACATCAGGACGCCATGGCCCTCTATTACGCAAGTCGATGATCAGATGCGCGACGAGACACCAAAAATGTTTCTCGCCACGACCGACTTCGTTGCGCATGTCAGATTCCGCAACGGCAGCTTTGGCCGGCTTCTGCGCTGGGCCGCTGGCTGGGATATACTCGGAGAGAAGGTGCGCTTTGTCAAGTCTCTCACGATCGTCTGCGACCATATGCTCAGGAAGCTCGCGGAATGACAGCCCATCAGCTACGACTGCCAAATCCGGCGGGTGGCCTGCCCGTAATCGACAAGACCATCGCACGCGTCACTCTTAGACCATTCGGGTTGTTTCAGGAGGATCAAATTCAGCGAGCTGAGGCAGATCTTTTCTCCTTAATGCGGAAGAAGATTTCGCATCAGTACATTCTGAATTATATCGCCAGGCGCTTGGACCCTAACGGGAATTATTGGCTCAATTATCACGAGAAGTGGCAGATATACGCTAGTCTTAACGGATGAGCAGGAAAAGAAGACGCTGTTGGCAGATCTGCAAATTCGTGAGCGGACGGACTACACGCGCTGGGTGGACTTGTTGGATCAGTGAGCCAGGCCCGCTGCTGGATCGTCGGGCTTCTTGGTATAGCGTTACATTAAGGAGACACAGCATCTTCAGATGCGAAGTGTCACTTGAGCAGGCCCGCCAGCAACATAGCGAGGAACTATGGCCAGACCTCTGTTAATCCCACTGCCTCCATTGAAGCAGAATTGGGTTCGTGCCAAGTTTTTTACTGTGGCACATGGCGCACACTGCAATCCTGGAGGACTGCGAGGTGGAGTGAGTAGACAGATCGAGTTGAATTTCACATGCAAGGCAGCAATTATTGCCTGAATTGCGGGGCACATGCTGTCATCATTGATGCAAACGCGTGAATGAATGGCACTTCTGCAGCTTCTGTATTTTGATCTACATAGTTCTCTTCTTGAAAGAACATTTGCGAAGTTTCCATCAATGATCACTCGACAAACTAACAAAGCTTGTCAAAACCGAGGCCTGTAGCGTTGACGAGTCGAATCCCAAAAGCTTGAGCTCATCACCGGACGACACCGCGAGTCTTGGACTCCCTTCTTTGCCTTCACAATGTCCTCCCGCGCATTACGAAAAGCGCAGCGGGAGAAAGAGGAGCAGGAAAGACTGAAGCAGCTCGAGCAGGAAGCACGTGCACTTGAGGAGGGGGAGGAAGACGAGGAGGATGAGCCGGAAGTGATACGGGCCAAGAAGAGTGCATTTGCTATGCTGCAAGACGAGGAAAATGAAGCTGAAGAAGAGGAAGAGGACTATGAAGACGGAACGTCGATACCAGACGAGCCTGTCGCGGTGACAGCGCCCAAGCCGTCATCGAAAAAGAAAAAGAAGAAGAAGAAGAAGAAGGCCAAGGGAGGTGCGGACACGCCTGGTCCGGATACAGACGAAGTGGATGAGATTGACGCGGCTCTCAAGTCATTATCAACAAATGGCAAGGCTGCAGACTCAGGTACGACCGCAGCAGGAATCGATCCTGCTGTCGAGGAGGCGAACAGGCTCCTTTCAATAGACACGAACAACCTACATGCGGCGAACGAGATGAAACGACTCTTCGGTCGAGCAGCTCTGGAACAAGACCATGATGATCAGCAAGGTCCGGCAGGTGCAGCTGGTGGGAACAGGCGACAACAAAGACGAGTACAGCAGGTGGGGTTGGCACAAGCACTGCGAGGACAGCGCGTGGATGGCAGATCTGGAGGTCTTGCTGCCATGGCCCTCCGAAGAAACATCTTCATTCAAGGCAAAGAAGAGTGGCCTGTGGCGACTGGTGGTGGTCTAGGTATGGAAGTGGAAGAGAAGCGAGCTGATGGCACGGTGCTGTACAAGTTTGTACACAACAGCGCATATCAGGATGTACAGTCCCAATTCGAGAGTTGCGTGGCTTCAATGGACCCAAACCGCCTCATCTTGCTTCTGCAACACAATCCATACCACATATCCACACTACTTCAGGTATCCGAGATTGCGAAGCAAGAACGAGATCATTCGACATCCGGGGACTTGCTTGAGCGCGCACTCTTCTCCCTAGGACGAGCTGTACACAGCACATTTGCCAAGAATCTTGCAGAAGGCAAAGCAAGACTTGACTTCCGAAGAGCGGAGAATCGCGAGTTCTGGCTGGCAAGCTGGCGCTACATCCAGAATCTGACCATGCGAGCGACATGGCGGACCGTATATGAGTGGGCAAAGATGCTGCTTTCGCTTGATCCCGAGGATGATCCGTACGCTCTCTGGCTAGTGCTGGATCAGTATGCGATCCGGTCGAAGCAGGATCTGGACTACCTCAATTTGAGCAGGAACGCATCGCTCAAAGCTGCTCACGCAAATTTGCCAAACGTCGTCCTCAGCCAAGGCCTTGCTGAATGTCAAGCTGGAAACAAGGGCAAAGGCCAACAATTGCTCTTCTCGGCGATAGGAAAGTATCCTTACATTATCTCGAGATTGATGCAAGAGCTTAACGTGGATCCGCCTCCGGCTGTTTGGGGCAAGGAGCCTAGTTCGATGAAAGAAAAGCTATACACTGAGCTTTACGCCATACGCGCGAAGGATCTCTGGAACACGCCTGAGAACACAAATCTCTTGATCGAAACTGCCAGTGCTGTACCGCCAGATACGGCAATGGCTGCTACAGATTCTTCAGAAATTACGCAGAATGTGGCAAGACATGTCATACTATCTGACACTCCCGCACTGATCGCTCTAGTACCACGTCACTTTACTGGGCAGCTCGAAAGCGCCTCCGACCCTCTCCCACCTGACGATGCTTTCAAGTCGTATCTCGCCCGCCGCCGAGGCTCAGAGAGACCTGGTGGAGATGGTCTCATGGGCACAGCGAGGTATCGAGAAGAGGCACGAGAAATCTCGACGCTCAACCGATTCTTTAGTCAGCTCTTCCCGTGGTATGGCCGGGCACAAGAACTCGGTGCTGCCGCGGCTAGCGAAGATGGCGCGGCAGATGAGCAGCCGCCGGCCAGCGAGGAAGAGATGATGCGTCAAGTCCGCGAAGCAGGCATATCAGAAGAAGACTTCCGAGCTCGTGCTCGGCGGTTGATCGAGCTTCAGAACGATGTTGGTGGAGATAGCTCCGACTCTGACACGGACATGTATGAACGGCTCGCCGTAAACCCACGAGTTCCTGGGCCAGATGGCGATCAGAGATTTCGGCAGGTGTTGCAAGATTTTGAGGCTAGTCTACGCGAGGACTTTCGACATCTGAGCCAGACAGAGCAGGCCGCGAGAGTGGAGGCGTCTGACGATGAAGTGTAAAGGGCAATAGATGTGAGTCGCTTCCCAGCGCACCTTTCCTGACCGGAAACCGATCAAAGTGCCTTGCCTGTTCTAGCTTCACGTGCGCGCAATCACTTGACTTCGCGCTTCTCTCAAGACCAGAATTCCTGGTGTATGCCAAGCAATTGAAAGCGTCCGACAGTTGTGAACATGGTATGCCCACCCTCAACCTCAACCTCACCTATTCGCCCGACACATTTCCGGAACGCCATGATGCTGTTCGCCAGCCTCATCAAACGTAAACGGCAGATTTCTTGGCATTTGGCCGGTCCTGATTAGGTCTCATATACCTGACGATGGACTTAGTAGTATCGACGATCTTGCAAGGGCGAGATGAGAGGTCTACCACGAGAGTACCAGAATACTACGCCTGGCTGTGGAGGTATCCTGCGTCAACAGCAATCCATGCAACGTTACACAGCGTTGACGAGGTTCTTTGCGGGCATATCAATCGAGATTCAATTGCTTCCTTACGACCCCTTCGACACAGCCTAACGAATCTCTTGGCCATGATCGTGGAGGCCCTCACCGCTGAGCGCTTCTCTCGGTACTTGCCGTTCTGCGGCTACCTTCTGAAAGATGTCAAGAACCACTTTCCTGCCATTCAAGAGCGCAAAGCACGTGCAATGTGCATTCTCACCCTTTTCATCCCCGCATGGTACTTGCAAGCGAGCAGAGCTCTCTCCGCTCGAGAGATATGCATGACTAAGAGAAAGCTGACAACTATCCGAGGTGAAATGTTGCATCAAAGCATCGTCCTACTTCCTTCGAACGAATGTTCTTGTCGTTAACGAAAACATCATCAACTTCAGGTCGCATACAGCGCTATGGCTCCAGGTACTACTACTCTGGCACCGCTCGAGAATGGCAGAGCAAATGGCAACGATGACATCTCTGCATCAACGTACAAAAGACGAACAAAAGTAGACGAGCCTCAGCGTGCTTTGGCTCTGATCGAAGAACATCTTTTCAAAATGGCTCCACTGAACGCCATCCTCAAGCTCGACATTGGCCTAGAATCCGGACCTCTCTACCTCGACGCCCGCTCAGAACCCGTCTTGACCTCTTCTCACGACGAGGAAGCAGCCTGTAGCGTCAAGATCAAACCAGAGTATATCAAGCAATTCGTCGACGGCAAGCTCGAACCTCGCTACGGACTCTTCAAAGACGGCTTCTTCGACGAGACCACACTTCCGAAAGGCGACATCAAAGTCGCCGTCAAATTCGCAGACTATCTCTGCCCAGTCGATCGAATCAACGTGCCTCCCGCGCCATCACCCGAGAAGCTCCCCAAACCGACTCAAGACATCGAACAGGTCCTCTCCGATGTCAAGAAATGGGGCTACGGTCTCGTTTCAAACGCTTTGACCCCAGTAGAAGTGGCGACCCTTCGAAGTGCAATCAAACAACAAGCTGCTGGCGAGATTGCCGCCGGAGTCTCCAAACACGACGGCGGCCCCAACGCCGTGAACCAGCGAATCTGGACCCTAATAAACAAAGGTCCAGAATTCCACTCTCTCCTCGAACACCCCTTAATCGACGACATCGTGCCCGAAATGCTCGGAGACTACTTCCTCATCCATAGCTACAGCGCCAACATCGCCCGACCAGGAAACGTACCCATGATGGTCCACACAGATCAAGTCGGCATTCAACCCCCGATTCGAGATATGTATTATGGTTTGAACATCATGTGGTTCCTCGAAGACGTTACGGAAGAGAACGGCGGAACAAGAGTCTGGCCTGGAAGCCATTTAGGCAACTATGCTCCTGACGATCCATTCTCCATCGAAGGCTCCATCGCAGCAGCGGGCCCCGCTGGCACGGCTTTAGTTTTCGAAAGTCGGCTGTGGCATGCCACGGGCCCGAACCGCATGACGGAAGGCGAGAGACCTGTGATTTTGATGTTCTTTATGCGGAGTTTCGTTCGACAGCAAGAGAATAATTTTTTGTCCATTCGACCGGACGTCGAGGCGAGTATGTCGGATAAGGTTAGGAGGATGTTGGGGTTTGTTACCAATGGGGCTTTTGGGGGTGTTGAGGGCGAGGTCAGAGAGGGGACGTATGTCAAGAGGTTGGAAAATGCGGTTGGAATGTTTAGGGATACGCATTTGCACACGCCGTTTCGGCAGGGGGTGAGGTCTGGTTCGTAGTTACGTTTTGTCAGTCGGTCGCAACTGGCCGAAAACCAAAGCAGAGAAGGATCATGAAGCATTTGCAAGAACTCGGTGAAGCCTTCGATTCGTCTGCTGCATTATACTCGTCTTCTTTAACGAACGTGCTCTTTATCCAGGCGATTCCATTTTCGTCTCCTTGAGCGTACGAATGAAGCCCGGCATTGAGATGCCCCCGGTAATGATGATTGCAATACCCCCAGAAGTCAAAGCTGGAAAGAGACAAGTCTCAAATGCCTTCACCTTGCCCTCGAAGCATAGCAATCTCCCCATCCTTGTGCTTCAACGCGGCGTCCTTGCGCTCCAGCTCGGCATCCTTGCAATTAAGCACGCAACGGAACTCTTGGAGCTTGATACGATCCAGAGCGACATCGTCCACGAACTTCTTGTCGCTACTCTTCATTGAGTGCGCGTAGGGTTTCACGTCGACCATTCGTGGTCGCTGGCCGGAGATAGCAGGAAGGGTGATGACCTTTTCACGAGCAGCAGCGAAGGCCTTGCGGGCGGAGCTGCGCTTACGGCGAGTGCGCTCAAGCTCTGACAGCGCATCATGCAGGAGCGCGCCTGCAGTATTGAGTTGACCCTTGATGTCCCACAGCTCCTCCTTCAAGATCTCGACATCCTCTTCCGTTTCAGCACGCTCACTGTCCTGGAGGTCCTGAACCCGCTTCTCATGGCTCTCAGCGGTTTTCACCAGCTCTGGATTGATCTTCTTGACCTCTGAAGGCTGCTGATCATGCTTGTCTTTTGCCTCCAGCCCAGTAAGGCATTGCCGCAGGTCAGATATGGTGTAGTTTGCAGCAGCCAACTGAGCGCGAGTGGTCTCCAGCTGCATGGTCGTTCCCAGCAGCAGAGTACCATGGGCATCAAGACAATACTCGCTGTCCACCAAGTCCTTCTTTAGAGTCGCGATTCCTAATTCCAACTCGGAGCGCTCGCTCTCAAAGTTCTGCGCTTTCGTCTTGAGCTCCGAATTACACTCCTTCAAATCTGCCACATCCTTATTCAACTCGTAGCGATCCTTCTGAAGCTCTCGAGCTCTTTCTCGTGGCTTTGCCCATCTGTCTTCAGCTCAGAGTTCGTCTTCTTCAGATCTTCGACCTCCTCCTTCAGGCTCTGCGTGTCTGTCTTCAGTTCCGCGTCCGTCTTCTTCAGATCTGCAACCTCCTTCGCTGCCTCCTCTTGTTCCTTCTGCCCCTTCTCCATGAGTTCCGCCATGGACGTCGTCAACTCTGAGTTGGTCTTGTGAAGACTTGCATTCTCCTCCTGTTGCTGCCGAGCGCCTTGAAGCAGTCCATCATTCTGCCATAAGAGGAGAATGATCATGCACACCAAGATAGTTAGAAGAATGCCAACGGTTGGCGAAAAGATCGCGCTAGCAGGCTGAGTATCTGGAATTGGGCAGTGGATTTGTGTCGGCGCTTCGAGCTCATTGATGGTGTTTTTCATGTTTGGCCTTCCCATCGCGACCATGGTCAGGTACTCCATTACGGAAGCAGTCATGCTGAGGGTACGACGCTAGTCTTCACAATCATGTGTGCTGTGTGTATGCGTATGCATTCTTGTATGCAAAGGTGAATGCCGAAATGGTTGTCAAAATGGTTATCGAATGCTGGATGTACATGTAGAACATCAAGTCCAACTCCAGCGACGAGGGCCTTTTGCAAGTCGCCATCACCGCTCCGCACAAGCACAAAGTGACGATAGCAACCTTTCCTCACTTTGAAGCATTGTCACACGCGTATTGCCTAATTGAGCAGCCGGCATGTGTCGCGGAGTGGATCCTGCTTCCGTGTCATAATTGAAGTGAAGCCACAGAGGTCCGCTTACTGATGGCTGAAGACGGTGTGCCAGCTTGAGCGTCGTTGCATACAGCGCTCTCATCGTCCGATGATCGCTGAGAAGTAGTCCTTTACCATCGCTGTAGTTGAAAGCCATATTGGATCGAGAGTTTTGATATGATGTTGTGCAAAAGGTCCGTTATCACTTCCAGGGCCAATCGTCCTCACTCGACGACGATGCGAATCGCAAGGCGGTAAAGCTCAGTTGACAATGTTCGATTCCTTCATCGCTTCTTCCAACCGCGTAACATTTTCTTGCTCTTCAACTCTTTCTCAGACCAACGGACGCTTGAGGGGAGATGCGAGGCGGCTGTTGTCATAGCAGAGCATCGGGCTGAGAGGCGAAGGCATCGACACAAGAGGTGGACCAAGCAAGACATTGGATAAGTCAGGATATCGAGCGCGCGAAGGGGTTGCCTGTTGCAAAAACAACGTCGCAAGCAACAGGACTCTTTTGAGAATATTAGACATACGCGAAATGGCTCACGCGCGATGGCTCGAGCAGGCTCGAGAGCACTCAGCAAACTGGAACAAGGAGGATAAACTTACAATGATAGGTACATCGCTCTCCCTTCTTTCACTTCACAAGTCCATGCTCTTTCAGGCTCGTCGCACTACTCAAGATAGCCTCCTTCGAGCTTCTCGGCTGCCAACCCAGCACTTCCTTGGCCTTCTCATTCGAGGCTGGCTTCGCTTTGCCAAGCTCAGGCGCGACAAGTGCCACGGCGCCATCAAAATGCCCAATGATGCGCACCATAAAGCTCGGTATCCTCCAGCTAGCCACTTTCTTCGTCTCCACAGCCGGCAGACCAGTCCTGAGCATCGCTGCCACTTCCTTCATCCAAATGAATTGATCATCTGATTGAGCAATGAATCGTTCTCCTTTCGCCTTGGGATGTTTCATAGCAAGGAGATGCAGATCGGCCACATCTCGTACATCGACTACACCTAAGCCAAGGTTCGGGATTCCTGGCATCGTGCCATTCAGAAGCCGAAGTGGAAGCTCCAGACTCGCCGCGATGTCCGAGCTCAAGATCGGACCAAAAATACCACAAGGACAGATGACGCTCATTTCCATATTCCCGCCTTCTTTGTCCATGAAGTCCCAGGCAGCTTTTTCTGCGATAATCTTACTTTTCTGGTATGCTGGTACACGGTGGCGTGGGTTGTTCAAGTTCGCTTTGTCTTCTTCGGTGAATGGGTCATCTGCTGCTCGGCCATCGTGTCCAAACACCACTGCGGCCAGAGAACTGGTCACGACTATTCTCTTGACTGTGCCCGTCTTTTTCGCGGCGCGTAAAACGCGTAATGTACCATCTTTTGCCGGGGCGATTAATTCGTTCTCGTCTTTCGGTGTTACGATCGTGAAAGGGGAGGCTATGTGCAGGATGTAATCACAGCCGGCACAAGCCTCTTCCCAACCATCGTCTTTATTCAGATCTGCCACAAAGAATTGAACACTGTTGGCTTGTGACTCGGTCGCACCTCCATTTCGTAGGGCTTTTCGGATACCGCAGGACTTATTGAGGCCGCGAACTGTCGTGCGTAGTCTGTAGCCTTGCTTGAGAGCGTGGAGGATGCAATATGAGCCTAGAAAACCTGAGCCGCCGGTCACGAGAATGGTCTCGTCGGACTCCATTGGGAGGTGAAGAGCTCAGGTGAGCCGTAGTGCTTATTGTAGTAGCCATGGAGGCCTGTGTGTTAGCAGTGACAGGGAACTGTACTTATGCTTCAACTTCAAGACGCGTGGTGACCAATGCCTGCCCGCGGAGACCGGCATGGTCATTGGTGCCATTGATGGGATGGTCGGCGTTACGTGAGCATCCGAGCCGTCCACTTCGTTCCGATCTCCCATTAGACATGATGACGCGACGACGTCTGACTGTCAGGCGTGATGTGCAAAGGTACGAGGCAGTATGAGAGGAGACGAAGTTGTAGCGATGTGTAGTCGATTTAGCGGATGGTCAATCAATTAGCTTCAAAATTCAAATCCGTCAGGCTGGGCCCGATCTTTAGTGGCAGCAATACACTTGGGAATATTGAAATCAAGGATATTCAGAGGTTGATCACTGTCATGCACAGTCGGCACGCCCCATTGCAGCTTGAGAGTGTCTGACTGTTTGAAGTTCAAAGATTACCAGGTCTCGAGCTAAGGTCATAGAATAGTACCGTACGGCCAAGTCTGGGTCTTTGCGGCGCAAGACTTCATGTTGACTCCCTATTAAACAGGGCTGAACCTCAGCACCACGCGAAGTCGATGAGTAATGTATCTCAGCAATTAGACGCAACATCCTCAAAGCCAGGCTAAGATGCAGCAACACGAGTGAGACGGCCCGGGCGGACCTTTTGCTTCGTTCTAGGCTACAAATTGAACTCGTGACTGTGGGAGAGTCGATGTCGCCGAGTCTTCGAAAGAGCCAGAGTCACAGAAGCTTCATCATCGTGGGAAATGGTCGCAGGTCTCTGCGTTTCCAGAGCTGGATATATGGTCCCCTGAAAGACGTCGAGCTGTTTGCGCTGTCCCTGAGACGGCCTGAGCGGCGCAAGAACATTGAGATGCTCGATATCGTGCGAGGTGATGTGGACTGGTATTATTACTGAAGATTTGAAGAGAAGTGCGGCGGGTAAGAATTTCTTCCCAGCAACGCACGTGCCGTTTGATTATGTCATTCTCCGATCGCCGATGCCATGCCCCAGCCGTGGACTTTTCGTGACTTTACGCGTTGGAAAGCGCGTTCATCCAAACATTCTGCCTCCCGTGCACCGACCGGCTTCTTAAGTGCTCTGATCGCACCACTCTTTGCTTCACTGGACAACAACAACAACAATCTCCCAAGCCTCCAACAACATCTCCTCAAGCGACACATCAACCATACTGGAGGCTGTGGTTGAAGCAATCTACACCATTGCACAGTGCAGCTCGAGGTAGAGACCTCGCTGCCACACACGACCATGTTCGTCTACAAGCGCGGTATGTCTCGACCGTACACGTCTATTGCCATTGCCCGGGCACGGTAGCAGAGAGAGGGGATAATTCGCCTGCCCACTGCTGGCAGACAAAGACGCCACCATCTCGTCTCGACTTCGCTGACACGCATACAGATGGCCGCAAGGAGCGCGTCCAGTTCGACAAGATCACAGCTCGTGTATCTAGGCTCTGTTATGGCCTTGACCCGGAGCACGTCGATGCCACTGCCATAACAATGAAGGTCATCAACGGTGTATACCAGGGTGTCACCACAATTCAGCTCGACGATTTGGTACGTGACGCGTCTCACATGCAACCACTTTAACAGCGTGACTGACCTTGCAACAGGCCGCTGAGACCGCTGCATACATGACCACCACTCACCCAGACTACGCCATTCTCGCCGCGCGTATTGCCGTCTCCAACCTCCACAAGCAGACAAAGAAGCAGTTCTCTGCTGTCGTCTCAGATCTCTACCACTATGTCAACCCAAAGACGAGAAAAGCTGCGCCTATGATCTCGGACTACACTTACAAAGTGGTCATGGAGCACGCCGATGAGCTCAATTCAGCCATCGTCTACGACCGTGACTTCAACTACCAGTACTTTGGCTTCAAGACTTTAGAGCGATCGTACCTCCTCCGCATTGACGGCAAGGTTGCAGAGCGACCACAGCAGATGATCATGCGTGTGGCTGTTGGCATCCACGGTGAGGATATTGAGGCCGCTATTGAGACCTACAACTACATGTCCAACAAGTACTTCACACACGCTTCGCCCACGCTTTTCAGCGCTGGTACGCCTAATGCTCAGCTCGCCTCATGCTTTTTGGTCGACATGAAGGATGACAGCATCGAGGGTATCTACGACACTCTCAAGACTTGTGCCATGATCTCAAAGAACGCAGGAGGCATTGGTCTCAACGTCCACCGCATCCGCGCGACTGGCTCGTATATCGGAGGCACGAACGGCACATCCAACGGACTGGTTCCCATGCTCCGTGTCTACAACAACACTGCTCGCTACGTTGACCAGGGTGGCAATAAGCGCCCTGGTGCTTTTGCCATCTACCTCGAGCCATGGCACGCTGATGTCTTGGCCTTCATGGACCTCCGCAAAAATCACGGCAAGGAAGAAGTCCGCGCTCGTGACCTTTTCTTCGCACTTTGGATCCCAGATCTGTTCATGAAGCGTGTTGAGGAGAACGGCGAATGGACCCTCATGTGCCCCAATGAGTGCCCTGGTCTCGCCGATGTCTACGGCGAGGAGTTCGAAAAGCTTTACGAGCAGTACGAGAAGCAAGGCCGTGGCCGTGAGACTGTCCGCGCACAGAAGATTTGGTACGCCATCCTTGAGGCTCAGACCGAGACTGGCGGCCCTTTCATCCTGTACAAGGATGCTTGCAACCGCAAGAGCAACCAGAAGAACCTTGGCACAATCCGCAGCTCCAACCTCTGCACTGAGATCATTGAGTACTCCGCTCCAGATGAGGTCGCTGTCTGCAACCTGGCTTCGATCGCTCTCCCAACATACGTTGACATTGAGAACGAGACCTACGACTTCAAGAAGCTTCACGAAGTCGTTCAAGTCGTCACCAGGAACTTGAACAAGACCATCGAGATCAACCACTATCCTGTGCCAGAGGCGAGGAAGAGCAACTTCCGTCACCGCCCCATCGGTCTTGGTGTCCAGGGTCTCGCTGATGCCTTCCTTGCTCTTCGCATGCCCTTCGACTCTCCGGAGGCACGTAGACTCAACGTCCAGATCTTTGAGACCATTTACCATGCCGCCTTGACTGCGTCCTGTGAGCTGGCTGAGAAACTTGGCCCATACGAGACGTACGAAGGCTCACCAGTGTCAAAGGGTGAACTTCAATACGATATGTGGGGTGTCACTCCAACTGATCTCTGGGACTGGGCTGCTCTCAAGGCCAGGATCGCTGAGCACGGGGTGCGCAACTCCCTTCTCGTGGCCCCAATGCCAACTGCTTCCACTTCTCAAATCATGGGCTTCAACGAGTGCTTCGAGCCATACACTAGCAACATTTACTCTCGCCGGGTGTTGGCTGGTGAGTTCCAGGTTGTCAACCCATGGCTCCTCAAGGACCTCGTCGACCGTGGTCTCTGGTCCGAGAACATGAAGAACCGCATCATTGCCGATGGTGGCTCTATTCAACGCATTCCAAACATCCCAGATGACCTCAAGGCATTGTACAAGACTGTGTGGGAAATCAGTCAGCGAACCATTGTCCAAATGGCTGCTGATCGTGGTGCATTCATCGATCAGTCTCAGAGCTTGAACATTCACATGAAGGAGCCCACCATGGGCAAGATCACGAGCATGCACTTCACGGGCTGGAAGCTCGGTCTCAAGACTGGCATGTACTACCTCCGAACCATGGCTGCCTCGGCACCAATTCAGTTCACTGTCGACCAAGAAATGCTCAAAGTCGCCGACACGAACATCGCCAGGACTGGTGCCAAGAAGCGCAATGCTTCCGGTGCATACAACGCTGTCAGCTCTGCTAAGCCTGCTTCGCTATCGCCGAAGCCCATGTTGGAGAACAAGGAGACAAACCCAGTGCCAGCTGCTCCTCAGGATGTCATCACCCCTTCGCCGACACCTCCACCAGAGCCAAAGGCCAAGAGGAAATTCGGCAGAACCTCATCCGCTGTTGTCAACCCACCTTTCCCTGCTGATATTGATGAAGGCGACAGCCCAGAAACACTTGCCACTGATGGCCTAAATGCTGTCCCAAAGCAAGAAGAGCTACCAGAGCCTGCCATCAAGGCCAAGTCTGCACAAGAAGAGGATGGCGAGAAGGCCAGCGATGACCGGGAAGGCGACATCTACGCTGAGGCTGTCCTGGCGTGCAGTATCGAGAACCCAGAGGCCTGCATTATGTGCAGTGGCTAGGCCTGTCCTTGACGTGTGTTGATGTTACGACTATTGGATCTTTATGTTTTGCATTTGCATGGCGTTGCAGGGAATGACTGATGGATCAAGGCATGGGTGTTGGATCTTGAACGCTGCCGCTAATCGTTGGCATGCTGTGTACTGTACCAGAATATACACTAAAGTCTCATTGTTCAAAAGCACATGAGCTGTTCTATGCCCTGTTCAAGTGAACGCTGAGGAATCTTGCTGACGTGAAGGGGAAGCACGGACTCAGCTCCACCGTCCACGATTGGCGCGTTTTGATGACGGGAACGTCAAAGGCGAATTATTAATTCCTTCGATTTTGTAATCAATCATCGACAGCCACAGCAAGCAGTATTGTGCGTTCTGGACAGCAACAAGAGGTTCATCACAGCTTGTGGGGAATATTCTATTGACAGGCGCCCGGCTTGATTCCATAGAACTATTCTACAACTAGTTCTATTCTACAGCAACACGGCTTGATGCACCACACGTCATCTTGAGCCGCATACCGTATAAGCAAAGCTAGCTGTCTCTCTTTTCATCTCAAGGCCATTCTCCTCCGCAAGTCGACAAAGTGTCTCAATCAATACCCCTCCGACTCTTCACCACCAAATCTGCCAGGATAGCACCACTTCGAAAGACCTTCGAGGCGCCTTCCACCGACCGACTCCGATCCTTTTCACGCCACTTCTCTTCTTCCTCGCCCATCATGGCGCCTGTACAGAAAGAATGCGATTATTTGGTCATTGGTGGCGGATCGGGCGGGTTGGCGAGTGCACGGAGAGCCAGTGGTATGTATGGTGCTAAGACGATTGCTCTCGAGGTAGATCGTCTAGGTGGAACTTGTGTCAATGTTGGATGTGTGCCGAAGAAGGTGACATGGAACGCTGCGGCGATGGCAGAGACCATCAAGGAGGCCCACAACTATGGCTTCAGTGTCAAGACAACGGCACCATTTGATTGGCCGACCTTCACACAGAAGCGAGCTGCATATGTCAAGAGACTGAATGGCATCTATGAGAAGAACTTGAAGAATGACCAGGTGGAATACCTCCACGGACTTGCCAGCTTCCAGGACCCACACACCGTCCGAGTTGTGCTGGACGACAAGAGCGAGGTAGACATCAAGGCCAAGAAGATCCTCGTGGCAGTGGGTGGTCACCCGAACTATCCCCCTGTGGAAGGTGCAGAACACGGTATCACATCTGATGGCTTCTTCGAATTGCCAAAACAGCCGAAGAAGGTCGCAGTTGTGGGTGGTGGCTACATCGCAGTAGAAATGGCCGGTATGTTTCACGCACTCGGTACGGAAACACACTTGTTCATTCGGCACGAAAAATTCTTGCGGACCTTTGACCCAATGATCCAAGACAAGGTCGTGGCAGAATACGAGCGCCAGGGAATCATCCTCCACAAGAACTCCTCACAGTCCAAACTGGAAGAGCTTGACACCGGTTCCAAGAGGCTGCACTACAAGGACTCCAACGGCGAAGGTGTTCTCGACGTCGATACCGTGCTTTGGGCTATTGGCCGAAGTCCGGAGATCGAAAAGCTCAACCTCGATATCACAGGAGTCAAGCTCAACGATAAGGGCCACATTCCGGTGGACGACTACCAGAACACCAATGTCGACCACATCTACGCCCTCGGAGACGTCTGCGACAAGGGCTATGAACTCACACCCGTAGCCATTGCTGCAGGCCGCAAGCTTGCTGATCGCTTATTCGGCGGCAAAGCGGACGCAAAGCTTGAGTACGAAAACATTCCATCCGTCGTCTTCTCCCACCCTGTATGCGGCACTGTCGGTCTCACCGAGCCCGCGGCACGAGAAAAGTATGGTGACGATGCCATCAAGGTCTACCAAACTTCCTTTACAGCCATGTACTACTCCATGATGGAGCAAGATGACAAAGGCCCTACCGCGTATAAGATCATTTGTGCCGGGAAGGAAGAGAAGGTTGTGGGTCTTCATATTTTGGGAGCAGGATCCGATGAAATTCTGCAAGGATTTGGTGTTGCCATAAAGATGGGGGCTACGAAGGCGGACTTTGATCGCTGTGTGGCTATTCATCCAACCAGTGCCGAGGAGTTAGTTACCATGAAATAAAATAGAGGATGCGGGGAACGTAGAGGTGGGCTATATGAATGTATTGGCTTGAAGAGGAAGTTGTTGTGAGGCGGCATTGTGGATCATGGTAGCCCAGGGACCCGCTACTATATCTGCGATCAATATCACATAGATGTAAATATGGAGTCTTCTTCGTCACTCGCACGGCATGGGCTGAAGTGGCTACCTGCATGGTACATCGAGGTACGTCGAAGCGTCCCTGAATCTCGGTCCTGCCTGTCCCTGGAACAATGCTGAACTGTTCACAATTCAGGTGCGATATGCACCTGGACGCGAGAACACTGATGAGTGCGTTCCCATCAAGAGCCATCTGCTTCCTGGCCACGGACAGTGAGATTTCTCAAGTACTCTCGACTCCAAGGCCGAAGCGTATTACGCATTGCGATGCTATATTTATTCTATCCCGCCTGTTGTTATGACGACTTACTCGAACTCCAGCCAAACCCGTGATCGTCACCGGGGAACTCGCAATGGCAAATCTATGATATATTATTGTCGGCAAATATAGACAGGATAGATTACATGCTGACAGTTTCTCCCGGCTCACCAAAAGCCAGCCCAGCTGCCGACTGAAGTCTTTCCTGCTTCCATACCTCATGTCTCATTTCCACTTGAACGCCACGACAAGCCTATACTTACTGAGAAACCGTGCTTGGTCAAGAGATAAGGCGATTCCCCACTCACTCTTCATCCTGGAACTCGGGACTGTGTTCCCAAAATCATTGGACCTCGTGGGTACCCGATATAGATCTGCACATGGTTGAATGGCGCACCACAATATCTGTCGCCGCACCCTTGAAGCAAAGGACGAACGCACCGACGAAGCATTGATGTTCTGTGCGTCACTTCCAGAACTTCACGAAATATAGCCATGCAACTTCTGAATGAAGATGAAGCAGCCGAAGACGATATACAGCACGGTATTATCTCGAGCGTCTCGACTCTCGACGCTGCGTTCGCCGGCATTCGTCTTAGCCTGCTATCTTCCAGCCTGCCTGACGAACGCCTCTGCGGTCGCTCCGTGAAAGGTAGCAGCCTCAATCGCGCTTACGCCCCTTCTGACGGCTGATGTGATGATCAGTTCTGGAACTGGTTTCACCAAGACCCTCAAGCGAACCTATCCGGAACACGATCTGCAGCCACATCACTTTATTCCAGCTCGCCAGCTACCCGGAATCTGGGTCTTCATGCCCTTCTGTCTACGTTGTCACCGCTGGCGAAGTTTTTGTATAGCAACGTGGACATGGTTCTTCATCATGCGATGCACGGCAAGCTGGGATCTAGCCCTGTTACCACTTCTTCGGTAAGGCTTTTCTTTCTCGTCGATAGGAGATGGCTCTTTTTTGATATATCTATGCATTCCGTCCCTTCTCTGCACAACCTTCATCCAATTCGACCAGCAACACAAAGTCCAACTTCTCCACGCTCATTGGTCTGCATTGTGCAATAACATCAAACACAACCACTCTCTGGACTTCTGCCACACCATTACGATTCACACCACCACCATCTCTCACACACATTCGTCAACCATTAATGGATCACCTCTGTCCACGCCAATCCTTCCCACTGGCACCATGCCTCTCATGCCTTTCTCAGACAGCTCCATCGTCACCAAGCCACAACCAACAGCAACACAACGTCGACCACCACATCCGCACCCGCTTCGATCAGACCGTTCCTCAGAGAACGTCTTGGCCCAACAGTCTTCACAGCCGAACACCATCCATGGCCTCAATCCGTTCCGCACGACGATCAACTTCAGTCGAACCTACCTCCCGAGAAGGACTATCCGAAGAAGATCAATGTATGCTGGAGAGACCTTCTCGTCACCGAAAATGGCTGCACCAGTTTTCCCAGCTGAGGAGAGCTTCGGCTACGCTTCCGGAACATATGAGCAATCGCAACGAAAGGACTACCCGGTAATTCCTACTAGACCGCCGTTGAGACCGACTGTTAGTTTCGGGAGCGTTTCGGTTGCGACTTTCACTTCGCATGATTCGATTTGGGAGGAGGAGAAGAATGGGGCTGGTCTGAACGAATCTCCTGCGCTGTCGAAGAAGAGGGGATGTTTAGGAGCTTTCTTCAGCTGTCGCCGTGGCTGATCGGAACATCTTTTTTTTTCCCCCTATTTTTGTCTCTCTCGGTTCGTTACCGTAGTTCTAGCGTGGCGTTTGCAAGTCCTGGGTGCAAAGAAAACGGTATCCTGCAAAGGAGTTGTTGTGGAAGTTTGGTTGGAATAGAGATACCCTATATAAGCATTTCTTAGTAGATATGTGTATGATATAGTACGAGTACGAGAAATGTATAATTGGTATGGAGTAAACACCTAGTACTTAATCGAGACTTCCTTCCCCTTCTTCGTCACATTTGATGAACATTGATTACGTGTGAACTAATCTATACGCAATCCTGTACCCGACCACTCGCTTCCTTTTTCCCTCCACATTGCTACAACACAATATCCCTATTAACGATTCTTCGGCCACAGATTGGCGGCCCTGAGGTCGCTATAGTCTTAGATGACCCGGTCGATGCAGTAGAGAACATGGTGTATTCTACGGCTTCTTTTGAGACTACTTGAGCCAACTCTCTCATTCACCACCATGGCAATACATTTCTGGTGTTCACTGCGCTCGAGTAACCCTATATCCTCTTGCAGTCCTTGTGACACGCACGCAGGCAAGCTATGGCACAGCCTTTGAGCTTCATCCGGCCTCCTCTTCAAGATGCGACCAGGCAGATTCGACTTTTGCAACTACAAGTTGACGACAGGCGAGGAAGAGGAGACAAAGTCATACAATGCACGCTAGACGTGCATTCTCTTGAGGATGTCGTAGGCCAATACGTCGCTGTATCGTATACTTGGGGTGGGACAGATGAGACACATACGGTTCTTGTCAATGGCCAAAAACACCAGGTCCGCTACAACTGCTGGCAAGCGCTTGACCAGCTGAAGCAGCATGGCAATCAAGAATACTGCTTCGTGGACTCGATCTGTATTGATCAAGGAAGTCATCGAGAGAAGAGACAGCAGGTAGGCCAAATGAGCACCATCTACTCCGGAGCTAAATTCGTGGCTGCTTCGCTTGGAGGCAAAGCTGGTGGACAAGAGCAAGCGATGCGATTGTTCAGCAGTGATATGCTGACAGTGCGCGCGGATCCCAAAGAATGGGTGCAAATGCTGCATCACATCTCGGAACGTAGATATTTCACCAGAGTCTGGACAACACAGGAATGCATTCTCGCCCAAAAAGTGGACTTCTTCTGTGGGAGGTCTCGCGTACCGCTCGATATTCTCGAAACGAAGCTGAAGCAGCAAACTCGAGCAGTGCTGGGGCTAGCTATGTTGACACAACTCACGTCCTTTCTAGACGACTGCAGCGCGCTTAAGAAGACACAGCCACTGGAAGCCCAAACACTCAGCCTGTGCGACAGTATAGCTCACAAGGAATGTTTACTTCATCCAGCTACAGCCATTATCCGGTATGGCGTGCGAGAATGTGTAGACCCACGCGACAAGATCTTCGGTCTCCACTCACTCATGCTCCCAGCAGCTCGAGCACGTATTGCCATCGACTACGAGATGCCACTTTTTGATGTGCTACTGGAGTACATCAGCTCACACGAGTGTCTCTTAGATCAAGGTGCTCATGAGGCACAAGACATAAGAAAAGAAGACGAGGCCGCCAATGCTGCAAGCCTCGGCGAGGCCATGCTTTCGATCCGGCTGCTCGTCCATCAGTTCGCCGCTACATCGCCAGAATTTCGAAGGGCTCTCAAAGACTTCTGTTCAAAAAGGAAGAGATACAATCATCGAAGAGAAACATCAGATGCGAAGATCGCAGTGGTGATCTGCCCAGCGGTCTATCATACCATCGCGACCGATTCGTACGTTGCGCATGGGAGATTCGACGGGATCCTAAGATCAGGCGAAGGAGATTGGCTATTGGAGCAAGGGCTGCGTCCAGTTGTCTCGCACCCATCACTAGAAGGCGACTGGAAATTCCACCAAGCTTGCTCCTGTTGCGAGCAGGAGCGACCACAATTCACTAAAGTCCATTCCAAGGATCTGGCATGTGTGCAGGGTGCGCCGTGCTATGCAAGTTCCACATCAAGCTCGAACCCTCACAGGCTCCTGTACAAGGGCAATCAGAATAATGACGCAGGCCTGGTCTTCCAGGTGCCAAAGGAGACATCAAATGGCGACATTCTGCTTTTCATCGGCTCATACGACCCTATATCTGGATCGCAGAAATCTTTCAGGCAATTCCTAGTATGCAGGAAGCAGCCAGAGGGTCATCGCGGGTATCAGATTCTCGGACCAGCATTTCACAGAGCTACAATGAATGTTGGGGGAGAGATTTTATCCTTGAGTGCGTATGCACACTCATGGTCCTATGGCCTACAGAAGCGCGCACTTATCTCTCGAGATGACCTTCTTGCCTTGTGCTTAACAACTCGCGAAGAGCTCGTGACTTCTAAATTCGAGAAGACTGGATTTCATGATCGTCTTAATATGGTCAGTCTTAGAATGCCTGAAAGGAGTCAGGAACCTAAGTCATCGTGGAAATGGAGCAGCATGTTGCTGAGTTTTTGGGATATGATGCGCTTGAGCAGTTGGCTAAAGTCGGCCTGTCGTGACAAATCCGCCTTGGGATGTAATTCCATCCGCTGAGAAACACAACCAACAGTCGCCTCTCCGATCAAGCTCCCGCCTGATCCTGGGCTTGCAGTCGTCACCGGGCTTTGGGGTGCAAGGCTATACACTTGGACCTAGATGGTCAATGGCACCTCCTCATCTTTGCGACCCCAAGTCCCAACACCCGTCCCTTCGAATGCAGCTCGCTGCAGCTGGAACACAACGTCTTGAATCCAGAACTGTATGCCTGGAGATAATCGGCGCTTCGGTCTGCCGATGAGGATTCGAAAAGCGACAAAGTCCAAGATGATGAGCAGGACTGCTACGGAGAACGTAAAGGCCAGAGCGAAGAGGTTTATTATGTTGGCAAACCTTCCCGCTTTGACGACTTGCGGGAAACTCCTCGACCGCATTTTCTAGACTTTGAATGTGTCAAGACCTTTCTCACAAAGCCTACGACGCGATTGATGCCAATGCGGTAGTGGACATGACCCTGATCCGCATTCGGCGGCCAGGCTCCGGGAAATTTGCATGCACTCAAGCGTCGATGTCGTTTTGGGATTTCGTAGGTGATACGGCAGAGGCGGTCTACTGCCTCGGCGAAGAGCGCTTTCATGACTTCTACGTCGAGATCTGGTGTATTCTGCTGTTGAGAAGACATTGATGCTTATTTTGTTCCGGATGTGTCGTTTGTGCGTGAAGCCTTTCTTGCAGAGACGGAATTCGCGGTCGTCGGAAAGAATGAGATGCTGAACAGCGTGTAAAGGATGCTTGTCTTAATGAAGAGATACATGCCAGGCGAGGAGAACTTGGTGTCATCGAAGGTCCGAGGTGTCTCAAATTGAGTGTCTACTACAATGTCTTTGCCAAACATCTCAACCCAATCTCTTCATGTCTTACGACTGCAACAACAGCAACGCATGCGCCCTCGCGAGATCGGTCAAGCCATGTTCAAGTCCTGTCTCAGGATGAATGAGTCCCTTCTCAAAGAATATCTGATGAACCTCGTGCGAGATATAAGTGAACCACACGAACGTCCAAACATATCCCACAACCTTCTCGAATCTCGTCACAGGCGACTCATGATTCCTGCCACCTGTCTCGCGCCACACGAAACGCACGCCGTCCTCGATCATGATGATGACGGCCTGACTTATGAAGAAGCGAAAACTGCCCATTTCGTCGGGTCCAGCGCAGAAAGAATACCAGGCGTGTATCACAAAGCTTATGAAGAAGCTGGCGTAGAGCTTGGTGTATCTCGAGGCGAATGTACCTTTCTTGAGGCCCAGAAAGGAAACGAGAAGACCACTGTAGACCTCGAAGGTTCGCCGAAAGGTTTGGTGCCAGACTTGACCCCAGGTTCGTCGGACTGACCAGGCATTTCCGACTTTGCCGAACAGTGGTGGCCATTCGGACGGTGAGCAGATCCCAAGGAATGTTGTGGCCGCCGCTGCGGATGAGTACAGGATTTTCGAGCTGTCGTGTATTCGCATTTGGCAGGACCAGACGAAGATGGTTTCGATTAGGAGAGCGTAGGCTAAGCTGCTACCGCCATCTTCGGTGTTTCGTGTGCGTAGCGTAGCTGAGAAGTTGATGAGGTAGATTTCGATCGATCTTCGAATCCAAAGCTTGACTACTCGCTTCAAGTGACGATAAGCAGCTTGTCGGTTCGTGAGACCGATATCTGGATTCGATGGGATCTTCGCGACTTGCCAGTTCCAGCCTACTCCTCGCCAAGACGAGAGCAGAGAGCATGCCCAATAGAATCGTTCTTTATACGAAACGCAATCTTCGAGTGCTACGCCTTTGATACCGCTGTTCTTGAAGGTCTTGATTGTTGTGCTCGGTCCTGAACGTGGTCCCTTGGGGCTGTTCAACAGACGTGCTTGTCGGCCTTGGAGAAGCCCGATGACCATATGGTCGGTGAAGCTCAGGAAGGTTAAAAGTGTGATTACGCACACGAAGTAGTCGTCGCTGATTGAGCCGGTAGTATAGACGATTCGAGTGAAGGCCAGAAAGAAGACAATGGGAAAGATGAAGACAACGCGGACAATCCCATCAAGCTTTGCTGTGCACGAGCCAAGGCAGATTGCTATCATTAATGGCAGATGCCATCGTGGTTGTTGGGGCCTGGTGTCGTAGTCCGGCAGATATGGCGATAGCCAGGAAGTGATTAGATGTCTCATTTCTCCTTGAATTGCTACCTTCCAGAGGGTGTTGCAAAGGTTGCTTGTTCTCGGTGATGTCGGTGTATATGCAAGATGGAACGATAGCTTGGTCAGCTCCAGCCTCCTTCAGCAAGCTCTCGTCAAGAAAATGTAGGATGTGCATCGTCTTGGCGCTCGCAATGCCCTGCTTTGTGCGAACACATGCGTGATTAGCCACTTACGACGACTTCTCACCTTTTCCCTCTGCTCGCCGCGTCACAAGCATGAACTCAAAGGGCGCCGCGAACAATGACTTGAAGTGTGTGTATGTGGTTCTCTCTCTCTATCACGTGCAGGATGCCTTAGGCTGCAACTGCTGCACTTCATCTTCCGGACGTCTTGTAGATATTCCTTCAATCTTACACATCAGTTACATCAAGTTGGTTAGTTAATATGTCATTTGAACATACCACTCACCGCGAAAGCATGATTGTTTCAAGGCAACACGTCAGACAAGGCTGTCTCCGAGACTTTTCGGCTGGTCGGAAGCTAGGGTCAGCACGCGCGCCAAGGCCGACAACAATCGGAGCTCGGTGTGACTTCCAACGTTTTATGTCTCTGCTGTATAGTGTCCACTGTCCAGCATTTTGCAATGGCTGCGGTCACACCAGATCAAGGCGTGGCCGACTTGAGCCTGAACGGCGACAAGTCTGTCGAGAAGCAGAATGGAGGAAAAGCAACCACCGGAACCAACGGCCATGTAGAAGGCGGCGACTCCGACGACGATGAGGCCGACGACGGCGAGGAAGGCCAAGCCAACGGCGCAGATGGTGAGAGTGCGGCCAAAAAGAAAAAGAAGAGAAAGCCACGCAAGAAGAAGAAGGCTGGTGCGGGAGCGACGGGCGGCGGCGCAAAGGCTCAGACATCTCCTCCCACCAAGAAAGTGTCAGATCTTTTCCCTGATAACAGCTACCCTGTTGGAGAGGAAGTTGAATACAAGAACGACAATGCCTACAGGACGACGAGCGAGGAGAAGAGACATCTTGACAGGATGAACTCGGATTTCCTCGCAGACTACAGACAGGCTGCGGAGGTGCATCGAGAGGTCAGAAAATATGCCAGGGCTCAGATCAAGCCTGGTATGACCTTGACTGAAATTGCGGAGATGATCGAGAACGGCACGAGGCATCTGACCGGGCACATGGGTCTGGAGGAGGGCGACAACCTGCTTGGAGGTGTGGCTTTCCCAACTGGTCTCAGTTTGAACCACTGTGCAGCGCATTACACTCCGAACGCAGGTAACAAGATGGTCTTGAAGGAGGAGGATGTCATGAAGGTTGACTTTGGTGTTCACGTGAATGGCCGCATTGTTGACTCGGCTTTCACGGTCGCCTTCCAACCACAATATGATAATCTTCTGGCCGCTGTTAAGGATGCGACCAACACCGGTATCCGTCTCGCAGGTATCGACGCTCGTATGGGCGAGATTGGTGAGGGTATCCAGGAAGCCATGGAATCCTATGAAGTTGAGATCAATGGCCAGACATATCCAGTCAAGGCGATTCGAAATCTCAACGGCCACACAATTGGCCACTACAGCATCCACGGCGGCAGTGCTGGAAAATCTGTACCTATCGTCAAAGGTGGAAGCAATGAGAAAATGGAGGAAGGAGAGACCTACGCTATCGAGACATTCGGCTCGACCGGAAAAGGCGTGGTCAGAGATGATATGGAGACATCGCATTATGCGAAGATTGCGGACGCGCCAAAGGTCGCGCTTCGCGTTGCAAGCGCAAAGACGCTGCTGAAGTCCATCGACAAGAACTTCGGTACTTTGCCTTTCTGTCGGAGATATTTGGACCGCTTAGGTCATGAAAAGTACTTGCTGGGCTTGAATAACCTGGTCCAGAGCGGTATTGTAGCCGACTATCCGCCGCTCGTCGACATCAAGGGCAGCTACACTGCTCAGTACGAGCACACTATCCTGCTCAGACCGACTGTAAAGGAAGTGATTAGTCGTGGCGATGACTATTGATCAATGAGATATGATTTGCATGAGGCCACAAAAGGGATACACGGAGTTTTCCATCTTTTGCAAAAATTACTCTTGAAACGCACGACTAAGTTGCCATCTGATTCTTGAATCCATCCTCTTCCATCTTCCCGGCTTGCCGAGTGGGGCCAAGCGACGGAGCTCCAGACCTACCAGCGGTCAAAACTCAAAAGTCAACCTTCAGATTATAAATTCATTGCGAACGACACTACGAATAGCTAGCGAATACACAAATAACTTATGTAGAAGAATTAGAATACTACTTTAAGCCCATCTAACCCTTTACTTTCTACTTCACAGCGTCGAAAGCGGTTATTAGCTTCTTTAAATCGCTATCTATATACCTTACTAACCTTTCTCTCTAGGCATAACGGACCTATTCGTAGGTCGTTCGTAGTACTATTCGCATACGTCCTTCTTAATATTAAAAGGTAGGTCTCTTCGCTTATTTGTAGCAAATTCGCTAGCTTATTCGTAGGTTATTCGTTATGTTAGTTTGTAGGTAGGCTATTAAGGACCTTAAGGATTGCGCATACGTGATGTGCCGAGTATCCGAAAAACTAATTAAACACTACACTACCCGATCCTAGCTTCGCTAAAAAAAAAGAAGGCACGTAATTATTCTAGTACACGAAGCGCCTAAGGGGAGATAGCACGCCTATTCGTAGGCTATTCGTAGAGATATTCGTATACATTATTCCTTATAGTATAGACCGCATAATGCATAGAAAATATTGTGCGAACAGAGGCGCGAATATACTGCGAGTAGACGGCTAATGAGAGGTTTAGAATTTTAGGGTTTAAGTTTTGACCGCTGGTAGGTCTGGAGCTCCCTACAAGCCGATCTCACCCCGCAGAGCCCGACTTCATGGCATCGCTTTAGAGAACCACTCATGTCCTAATCTACACCACAGGTCTACTGAGAATATCGTTGCTCGCCTGAGCGTTGCCCAATATGCAAGCTTTTCAACAGTACTCAACATGGTATTCCGCTTGGTCCCCATTATCATCTCTCGAACATGATACGGGTATCATATTTGTCGGTATACAAGTCTAGCATTACATGTACTTGTCGTCCTTCAGACCACTTGCGTCGAATTTCCATCACTAGGTCCTTTGAAACGCCAAAGCACTCAAAAGCCAGCTAATAGCCTGGATCAGGGCAAAGTATGCACCTACGCTTTCGCCGAAATCTCCCCACTCCAGCCGCCTTCTTTCGTATAGCACACTACTTTGGAAGTTCTGGACTCGGAACAAGAATAATCCTGAACAAGGGTAGTACCTGTTCAAAGGACTCTTGATCTTTCCGGAAACATCACAAGTCGAGTCGACGTTCGGTGCTCGGTTCAGTGTGACGTGATATTGATACGTAGCTGTCCCATTTCGATACTTGATGTAGACTGGGTCCATTGTGACGGTGGTTGTGGAGTCGACGTTGACTAGGGTGTATTCGCCATAGCCGGTTTTGTATGCTGTTGTGGCGTTCATTGCGTGGCCGTCGTAGACGAGCATCCAGAGATCGGGCCCAGAGACGTAGTTGTAATCCCATTCTGACTGGTTGACTGGGATGCCTTAGCATGATCAAGTCGTATGGCGTGAATGGACTTACTGTTGAAGGTGAAGTTCAAATTGAGAAAGACTTGAATAGAACTTGCAACGAGGTGCTTCGAAGGGTGAAAGTGGATTGAGGGCTTGCCGTCTGAGTCGATGAAGTTCGGATGTATAGTCATGTCCCAGCCGTTGGTGCAATTGCAGGAAGGTAGCCCATTCTTGACGTCCGAATTATTCCAACGCTGCTCCACGGCTCCGATTGAAGCGACCTGCTCCTCTGTCAAGCTATCACATGGAGGAGAATTGTCGTTTTGCCCGATGAAGCATGACTGGGGCCCAAGGATGTTTGCTTCGAAAGGTGCGGGAGTGTCGGAGACGAAGGTTACGGCTGGATATGGAATCTGGGACTGCGACAGTCATGAGCTAAAGATGTGCAGGAGTTGGCAAATTCGCTCACCTTGGTTTCTGAGGATCTGACGAGAATCCAAGAGTTCCTCGCCGGATACCACTGGCCACAATACAATATGGATGTCAACACGACTGTGAGCAGTACCGTCAAAAATGTATTCATCACGTTCCGTCGGTAGACAACGCCATGCGAGTCTGAGGGTCGCAATCTTGCATCCAGTAGTATTGACACTGTGAGCACTGATGCAATCATCGTCGCGGAGACGATGACCAGAAGTTTCATGAAAGGCGTGGCATTGTTGATGGCAAGACACCCAATGATTGCATATATTGCAAAGCCAGCGGCCGAGATGTATGCTGTTTGCACTCGAGGAAACTCCTTGAGAGGCATGTTTGCGGGCACGATCAAGACTGAAGGTGCACTGAAGGAGGCCTGCGTCCTTGACTACTGAAGTCATTCTCGATGGCACCGCCATGCCGCAGCGGAGGCTGGAGGCAACGACACTTCGATGAAGATGCAAGGCTTAGAACTATGTCGTACCCTTGGTCCCCAGAGACATGCCCATGACCGGAACGTCGAAACCCGGAGGTCAACAGTGAGTGTGACATGCAGTCAGGATCTCGATGCCCGTTGAGGCCCACGGAGACGATCGCCAATTGATGATTCTTGATGCAAGAGGTACATATCCTTGGATCACGGAGAACACATATTCTACGAAGATCTGTTCTGCGCTGGAGAAGCTGTGGAAAGGGTGGTGATGTAGAAGAGTAGAAGCTGCGATCCGAGGGTAGAGGTTTGAGCGTGCCGATTGCTGAGTTCTCGCTTAACAAGCATATTTGAACACCTCATTGGGCACTTTCAAAGTTCACTGGCATTGTCCAAGGGCCCTGCTGTATGTAGAAGAGTAGAAGCTGCGATCCGAGGGTCCGTGCCGCCAAGCAGAAGGCAACCAGAACGCCTTCTGCCGCCTCACTTCACCTTGCTTGTCGTTGTTTCAGCCCTGCTCAATTTTTGTTGTTGCTTGAATTGATCGTGACCTGCCTCTGTTGAGGTCAAGGAGCTCCAGGGCCTGTCCCCTTTCAGACGCTACGTGGGTGCCTTATTCTAGGTTAGGATTCGTATACCTAGGCCTTTTATACTCGCGGGGGTAGTTGTAGATATCTCGACGATAAATGTTACTAGACGACTTTTAGGACCAAAATTTAGAAGATGTAGACTCTACAGCGTCTTCACACCTCGGAAGGCTATCGATTTCTCACCAAATTCTGGCTAGTAAGGATCTCTGCCAATTGAAATCGGCCTTTGCCTAGTCAAGCATAAAGCCTTCAGCCCTCCGAGGTGTGAAGACGCTGTATCCTCAGTCTAAATTCCAAATTCACTTCATTTCCCGTCTGCTCCTTAGATGTTTCGAGGCCAGGACAACCCGTCGTATTAGAAAGAATAGTATGGCTAGAATTAGAAAAATTACGTTCTAGGCCCTCTCGTATCTTCTAGATTAGACATCGTGTGTTGAGGTTTAACTTTTGCGACTAGAAAATCCGGTATGTTCACTAGATTTGGCTTCAGATCCTCAGCCGGACCAACCTCGCAGAGAGGGTCTAATCGGAGACAAAGATAAGGTTAATGCGTAGTTTACGTGGGTCGACTTCGATCTCTCGAACGATGTATGACGGACTACTCGGTGTATGACGGACTAGTGAGATACAAGCGATCGTAGAAAAAGCGCCGCAGGTGAGGACTGTCAATGCTCCCGCGGTCTCGACTCCAAGTTTTCGAGGAAACTACAAACAATCAGTTGCGAGGGTAAGCGCATGAAGTAACGATGGGAACGGAAGGTTTGATATGAATGAAACGAAAGGATTTTCATACCAAGACCAGAGAATCTTCTCGTTCCCGAGAGGCCCGCATGAACCAATCCTAGCCCGCTCAAGTTCCATCCTGCATCCACCTCGCATCTGCCATTCCCAGCAGCATCCTAGAATGCCCAAGAATCTTCTTCGCCATGTCCCAGTCTGCAGTCTGCATATCCAGCGCAGTCTCAAACATCACTGAGAGAACGTTCAATTCCTGATGTCCAAAATGCCCCAAACCGGTTTGCCACATCCAATCGAGCGATTTCGTCTGCGAATCGAGCGTGCTGGGTGTTGTATTGGAGAGGCTAAAGGTGTTTCAGATGTAATCTGATTACTGATGTTCAGATAGTGCTGGTGTCGAGTGGAAGTGTTTGGATCGTGTTCCGTGTTCCGAGTACTGATGTTCAGATGTTGCTGGTGCTGATTGGTGATGTGATGTTTCGTGTAGCAGGTGACCATGCTCGGAATATCTAGTAGTGATGCGTATCATTGCCTCTCACTCACAAACTATCTACGCTGCTTGTGAAATCCAGCGCTGGGCGAATACATGCTGCGTGCGGGAATGTGTCCATGCAGGAGATCGGCACAAGCATCGAAAGGAGTGTCCTGTGATCGGGGCGAACGATGGCAGTATGGTGGTGATGAGGCGTTGATACCGTAGAAGTGTTCGTGTCGAGCGCAGAGCACGATTGTATAGACGGCCCTCGCGTTCCTCGGGCGTACGGGGCAGATTTGGCGTGCAGTGCTCCTCCGCGCGGTCGTGTCCAGGAATGGGTCCATCATGCTTGCGTCCGTCGCTCTGGAAACACAGCATCAAGCCACTGGGCAAACTCATAGACTTCTTGTTCTGACCGCGCAGCCTTCATAGCTGCTCTGTGACGGCACCATTTCATCACCGCATAGCCGAGGGCGCTGGTTAACACAACGAACATAACGACGATCATGGCCGCTATTGCTGTATGTTTCGCAAACTCGTGGCTGTCCTTTTCGCGCGACTGCTTCGAACCGATCGCGCCGTCCGAGTCCGAAGTGTTGTACATAATGGCGGCAAATTGTTGTTTGTGATGCGTTCGAGATTTTCTGCGCGGAAAGTGGGAGAGGCAGCGGTGACCCGTGCTTTTGCTTGTGCTTTTGCTTCTGCTTGTGCGACTTGAATCTGAAACTCACCTTTCACTTCTCTGTCGCGTCAAGGGCCACCTCCTACCTTATGAGGACTCAAGGTGAACATATTGATTCTCACTCGTGAGTAATCCTTGAAGAAACATTTTGGTTACACACAAAGCGCTCAATGCCAAGGTAGTCAGTCTCTGGGCCAATATCTACCATCCTCATCCAAGAGCTAGCCAAGATCCAGAAGCCAGGCCTGCTCAATTCTCGCTTCCGCCTCGGGCTTTTGGATGCACTCGCCTGGAGAACATGGACTGCAGTCTGGAGCAAGGTTATGGCTGACAGAGCGGTGCTTCTTCTCATGTCGACCACAACTTCGCCGGGTTACTTTGGCCCCGCCCACCAATACTGCAAGCCACATTGAGCACACTTCAGAATCACACTCGGCGTCGAAGATCTCATGCAAGAAATATGGAAAACTGATTCATGTCGAGAAGACCAGCATGTCCGGATTCGGAACGAAAGGACGAATTGAGTTTGATCTGCCATGGACCCTGTGGCTGGAGCGCAAGGCTTGCTTTGGTCGATAGCAGCAGGTCCAGATCAAGGAGGACTGACTCGGATCTGTTGTTTACGCTGTATCTGTACATCTACTAGTAGTACACTTCTCTCACAAGGAGCGATCTAGTGCTTCTTCTCACCTAGAGTGTCGTAACCTAACATCCCAAAGGCGACAAATATCATGGCGCCACCGATGTATGTCGGGAAAGAAGGTGCAATGCCCCATGCGAGCCAGTCCGCAAGGGCGACGAAGAAGACGCTCAGAACATTGGCCATTGATCCGAAGACCGGATCGGTCCAGATGACGAGCACGGCAAGCAGGGTGAGAGACACTGTTGGTCTTGTCAGCGAAGGGCGCATGTGCGAGATAGATCGACTCACAAGATCCTGCCAACACCGCGATAATGATCCAAAGAACTTCGTACCCTGTTGGCAGAACGAAGACCTCCCAGCCCAGAATATGCAGTGGTATTAATGGCACCCACAGAATGAAGAATGTGTAAAATCCAGTCATAGCACTTGCCGCAAGTGTCAGAGGAAGACTGCTCTCTTGCGACTCGGGTCTTGAAGAACAAGCAAACTTCTTGAATAAGACTTCATAAAGTCCAAACGCCAAAGCTCCTACGCATGCTATGATATTTCCAAGAAGTCTGGAAGCGCCGATTGCGCCCTCTTCTTCCGAATGTTCTGCCGTCGTATCTCCGTATGCGATGGTGAAAGTACCGGCGATTGAGATGGCGACTGCTGCGATCGAAATCCATCCTAGCTTCTCCTTCAGAATAGGCACGGAAAATGCCGCGGCAAAGAATGTGCTGCAATTATAGATTGCAGTCAAGTCGGCCGGTGTTGTTAAAGACAAAGAAGTGAACCAAGACATGCCAGAAACGGTGAGCGCGACCGTGACAATAGCCATTGTTGCGAAAAGAAAGTCCAAAGGGCCTCCTTGTTGGCCTTGGCGTTTGAAGATCATCTTCGGGCCCCAAGTGGCATACGAATCAATACCGGCAATGGATCCTCTCAGCTGGTTGTTGTAATCGCGAACCCATTGCATATAGGGATATTTTCTGTCTCTGAAGCGCAGATAGGAGATGTGCAGTATCCAGGGCAGGGCCAGGGAGGAATGAGTGATGTACATGGTTGCAAAGGGCTTTTTCCAGCCTAATTCGTCTTCCACGTAAGCAGTAGCTTCGGTATTGACCACAAAGCCGAGCACACATATGGCCAGAGTGAGCCCAATCAGCCAGAAAGAGACTTTCTTCTTGGGCGGAGGCTGATCGTAAGTTCCATCGTAATTCCTGTAGTGAGATACGGGAGTCCGCTCTCCGCCAAGATCGGCTTCGAGGTCGTCGAGTTCAATGCCATCTTCCTGGCTGGCTCGACGGGATTCGAGAAACGGCTCTTGTTGGTCGTCGTCGCTGGATGATTTACGCGGAGCATTGGGAGCAAGGCGACTCATCGTGGTCGCAATATCCCAGGAAGGGTCCGCCCTCTGCCGATTGACTTGGTGATCCTGCTACCTTGCCATTTTCCCGCGGCACAAACTTCGCTCCGTAATATTCCCAGTGGCGCAGAAGGCCAGATGTGAGACGGAGGAGTGTGAATTTCGGTGAAGCTCAGGTGGAGATGGAGGTGAAGATTAATTTCTACTCCGAGTGCAGGAGGAGTGAAGTGAACAGATTGGTGATTGGGCGCCAGCGACGCCACAGCGCCTCCACCTGATGCTGTCCTCAAAGGCTTGACCTAGCACTAGACCTATATAGACCATTACTCGCAGCTCAGTCCTTACATATACAACACACAAACAACCCACGTCCAACTTCCCGCCCGGCACCCGCTGACCACCACCACCTCCTCCTCCACCGCCCTCGAGTCTTCAGTCTACCGCTCGGCCTCTCTGGCACCTTCACGACATCAAGCGCATTGTCTCGCGGCAACACACTTGAGCACCTCATATCAGCAGCGCCATGAATGTCCTTCCGCCAACACTCTCCGCTCCGCACCTGCTCGCCCGCAACCGCTTCTCTCCATCTCGCGGTACGCAGAATCTCCCACCTTGCTGCACGCAGACACGTCCTAGTTCTGACATGTTCGCCTTTGCAGATCCTTTCAACACCCCACCGCACAACATGAGCTCCTCCCGCAAGCGCAAGGCTTCCGAAGAGCCCGATAACGACCGCATGTCTACTTCGCCCTCAGCCTCGCCTTCAATACCCGGACGAGCTCTGCCGCAAGCCCGCGGCATCAAGAGAACGAGGACAGGAGCAGCACAAGGCCGCCCACTCGCCCTGCCCCGCTTGCTCGAGACGCTCTCCGCCGATCAGATGCGTCAACTTCTACAAAATGTCTGCGACCAGCATCCGGAACTACAGCACGAAATCGTCACCAAAGCCCCACGACCCTCCGTCGAGTCCACGCTCCAAGTTCTCAGCAAATATGAAAACGCCTTCCGGCAAGCTTTCCCGCTCGGCAACCGCCCCACCTCAGATTACGCATACAACCGGGTACGGCAACCTCTATTGCAGCTGATTGATGCTGTACGAGAATATACTCCTCACTTCCTACCACCTCATGAGACTCAAGATGGCCCCTCCCTCGCCTACCTCGACTCCGTCACCGACATGATCCATCGCCTACCGGATTGGGACACCTTCCAATACCAACGACACAAGAACGAGGCTTATGATGAGATTGCAAAGGCTTGGGCGTTAGTCATTCGAGAAGCAGCGAAGCGTGCTGGCGGCTTCCATCTGCAGTTCGGCGGCTGGGACCGGAAACTCGTGGAGCACAATCAGAGAAGTGGCGGCAAGATGGAGGAAGCTGTCAACGAGCTGAAGGCAGCTCTAGGCTTCTTCCAAGCAGGATCAAGCACGGTTCCTGCCACACCAGGCATCAGCGAGGAGCGCGCAAGCATACGACAGCAGTTGTTGGGCGGCACGTATGGCCAGTCTGGCCCACCAACCCAATTAGGAATCGGTCAGCATACCGGATGGTAGCAACATTATTGCATTGAGACCGCCATTCCAGACATGGCAAGGATCATATGAATTTGCAGCGTTTCATCGTGAGCGTTTCGTTTTGTAGGGTGGATTTTAGCATAGAATGGAACATACGGCGTCGACTTTGCGCATGGAGCTTGGGACGGTCACAGAGTACTATGAGATTTGAAATTCGGCGCTGGAGCTTGGTGACTTCTGCATAAGGAGGCATAAACTGTCATTTTGCTTTTGAGAAGGCCGAGAAGCGGCCAGCATGAATGAGACGAGGCAAGCGCATGGCATTGCCGATGACTGATTGATCGACTGATCGAAGAATAAGATATTTTCATGTGTGAGAGGCGCTCCCCTTTCTGTTCCTTCTTTCGCTGCTCGTGCGCCTTCCCGCTAACTACTCCAGCCAAACTCAACATTACATCCACATTCCGGAGCTAGAATATCGAGTCCAGGCAGGCAATGCGAGTCCAACGATATCAAGTGTAACTTGCATGGACAATAAGATCTCGTGTATCTCGCCAGCTCTACATAGTCCTCGGAATCTTTCACCCACCCATCAGCCTACCTCCATTCTTTCCGTCTATCATCGAGAAAAAGCTACTCATTTCCAACAGATTTCCGAGCCATGGAGTAGAAACTTGCACCAATTTCTTCATCACATGGAACCTTCCATCGCCAATACATCTATCTGTCCATACTTTCGCGAATCGCGGCTTTAATGCCTTGATGTAAGTGAGATGATGGAACTTGGGATTTCCGGGGGAGGAGATAGTAGAAGAAATACTAGAATACTACTGGGTGGTTCGACTCGTATAGTAGCCCAGGTCACGAGGGATTGGGGAAGTGTACATGTAGGTAATCTTATGAGTGGTGTTGTCTTTTCGATTTGATTTGAGAGAAGAGAGCACGCCAGATTGTGAGCGCCGATATTTTTTGCGTGCGTCGAGAATCTGATGAAGGTGCTGTTCGGCATTCGTCTGATGTCGGTAATGTAGTCGTGCTAGGGAAGCTGTTCATGTTGACTCCTTGGTGGTCTGTCTTGCTTCTTTGACTTTTGTCTTTGTGGATCGTATGACGTGATATAAGGCACAATTGCTTTCTTTCGGAAGCGGTGAGATGCTGCGCTTGCGGAGGTAAAGGGTTTTCGTAGGTTGTTGTAAGTAGTGGCCCAGGTCATCAGATGAGGTCTTGGTTGATGTTGCTCATTGTAGCTGTAGGTGCTAGTCATGCGACCAAAAGAATTATTCTATGCCTTGATCATAATCTCGTGAGTGCTATTCTATTGGCACAGATCCTAGTACCAACGCCTTGCTATGCATCTTTCCAACAAAAATACGATTACCAAAAGAACATTGCACCAGCCACAAGCGCCATGGCCATAACAGTGAAGCTCACCCGCACAAGTCGTGCAGCACTTTGCTCTTTACCACAGCATTCTTGGGTATATTTCACGCCGTTGGCCGCGGCTGCTACATGGAAGACCGAGCCAGGCTGTGGAGATCCACGGTTATAGTAATCAACGAGAAGGAAGTTGGGTGGGACGCCCCAGTGGTCTATGAAATATGTCAGCAATCAATTGGGTTTCTTGTGTTTAGAGATGATACTTACGAGTGCAGTTCAGATTCGTGGCCCCAAGACGACCAAATTGATTTTGCTGACCATTGGTCAGGTTGATTTCAGCCGTGTTGGGGATGAGGATGGTGTCCCCACTTCCTAGTCCTATGCTAGACAGATCGACGGCAGTGTTCAAATTGTGGTTGGCCATATACATGTAATTCTCCCTGGCCAAAGTCTCGTTGAGGTCCGGTGGTCGCTGGATTGTGCAAGGGAAGGACTGGTTGACAGGAGAGAAAGGTGTCTCCCACATATGTGTAAATTCGTCGAGGATGTATGGGACTCGTGATTGATCTGCCTCGTAGTCCATGAAGATGACAAGGCGCTGGTTCTTGATGATCATTTCGCCGAGCGTAGGCCACTGGGATCGGTATTGTGGGACGTAGGCAGGTTCGTAGACGTAAGGCAGAAGACCTGCATTCGTAATAGCAGGCACGAAGTTCTCTACATCGGTGGTATCGCTATTGCCGATCAGGATAGTGACGACGTCGTATGGGTGGGATTGAAGCCAATCTCGGAGAGTTTCGAGCTCGTCTTGCCATGGTCCAGCATTGAGTTCGGAGCAGGACGTGTGGCAGTTCCACATTGTGTTGTTCTCCCAGTGAACTTGACCCTGCAGCATACGAATGCCATCGTTGAGCTGGTCGGTGATGGAGAGCTCTTGGTTTGAGGCTGCATTGTTCTTCACAGCAAACGCCGCATTGTGGGCTGTGACCTGTGTGATGTTGGAGTATTTCCGTGCGCAGAAGTCGGGGAAACCGTTGCAAGGAACCGTGTTCATGGGTCGTGTCGAGCTTGTGGTCGAGCTTGCAGTGGCATTGGTCGCATTGGCTGTCGTTGTGACTCCGCCGATAACCGTGAGAGATACCGACTTCGACGAAGCCGTAATCTGAGAGTTTGACGATGTCGACGATGCGGTTGCATTTGACGAGCTTGTTCCGGTCGGTGTTGACGAGCTCTGGTGGACTGTCCTCTGCCCGGTGACGTGGACATATGTGTAGTGAGAGCCTGTGAAAGCGGATGTTGGAATGTCGGTGGTGATGGTCCTAAAGGAATTCGTGAAGGAAAATGCCGAATATGTGTAAGTCGACTCTTCCGTGTCGGTACTGGTACTGCTGGAGCTGCTGTCTCCGTTGACGCCCAGCGCCAGGCACACCAGCCACAGGGTGCTTGGGATCATCTTGACAGCCGAATCTGCTCCACTGGCCCCAGCAGGAAGTGAAAAGTGAAGTTGGAGAAAGAATAATAGAAATCACGCAGAACACTTTGCCCGCATCACGAAAGCAAACTCGTCGCGAATCTCGCGCTACAGCCTACCGATCCTGCAGGCTGGCTGCATCGTCCGCGGCGTGCTGTCTGCGTCTGGGTGACGTCGTATGTGGAGAGCAGATTTCAAGCTTGCCGCGCAATAGGACTCCGTTGATGAGGCTAGAACTATGCCAACGGGCATTGGCCTTCTCCATTTGATGGCGAAGACGACTTTTTATTTGAGCTGGACGCCATTTTTGTGTCCACTGGCTTCTCGCGCAGGGAAACAGCTTGTAGCGCAAGTCCAGTGAGATTTAGGGGATTATTACTCCAAATCGAATTCTGGGAAGAAGGTTGGAGACATTCGTCGTGATCGACATTTCTTCTGCTGTAGGCTCAGGATGCCGAGATTCCACACCCCTGTCGAAGCTGAAAAGATCGACTCCTCTCGCAACAACCGTGACGTCTACTGCAGCAACGAGGGCGCAAGTCTCAAGACGACACGCTTGCAGAGTGGCTGTGATGATGCGCTTTCGCGCCACTTTACGCACGGTAAGCTAGACATGTAGCTTTCCTCATCGCTGCGCCGTCTCGAAAGATTACGAGTTCTGGCCGATGTCCCTTTAATGTTACTATCTCTGGTATACTGCTTGCCTCGAGTGAGGAGGTTCAAAGCTTTTTCTGGACTTCTCCAAGGACCTGGAAGCCAGTATCAGCACCATGTTCGGACGCAAGACGCATGAAGACGTCGCACCGGACGCACCTCGCGAGGGCTCAGACAGAACACTCACGAACGACTTCGAACCCACCAAGGCCCAGGTCAAACGAGCCACTAGAGCGCGATTTGTTTGGGCTCTGTTCTCTTCATTCCTGCTTCTGCTGTCTGTCATCTTTCTCGTCCTTGTTGAGGTCGGCAACACGAAAGTCGAAAGCATCCGAAACAAGATATACTTCATCAAAATCGATGTCTCCGATATCATTCCAGTCAGTGTGCCGAATGCCATCCTCATCAACAGCATAGCCCAGTCCTTGGGTCTTCACGATTTCTACTCCGTTGGACTGTGGAACTTCTGCGAGGGATATAATGGCCAGGGTGTTACGGCATGCAGCACACCACAGACTCTGTACTGGTTCAATCCGGTCGAGATCATTCGGAGCGAATTACTTGCTGGTGCAACCAGTAAGTTCTGCTCCCGCTCTCGAGAATGATCTTTGGCAATTTCGATTTTGCTAACCTTGTGACAGTCGCCTTGCCGGCCGAGATCAATGACATCCTCAAACTGATCATGCAGGTCTCGCACTGGATGTTCGGACTTTTCCTCACCGGTGTCTGCCTTGACTTCGTGGTCATGTTCCTCCTCCCACTCTCGGTCTACACACGATGGCTGAGCTTGCCGCTCTCGATCATTACCTTCATCGCCGCCTTCGTCACAACCGTAGCCGCGGTCATTGCAACAGTCATGTTCATCATCATGCAGAACACGATCACATCTGCGACTCAGCTAAACATCAAAGCCAATATTGGGGTTTATATGTTCGCTTTCATGTGGATTGCTGCAGGAGCTTCAGTCATTGCTTTCATTGTCCAAATGGGCATGTGTTGCTGCTGTGCCTCGAGAAGAGATGTCAGAAGGGGAAAGAAGACAGGGAGCAAGAAGGCGTGGAGAGACGGCGAGACACTAGGCATCAGCGAAAAGCCTGGGAAGAGGAAGTTGCCAGTGTTTGGTAGATCAAAACGCGAAGATTGAGAATGTACGTCGATTCAGGACTGAAAGATCTATAATCGTGCTTGGTTTGCATAGCGACAGGGGTTGGGTTCAGTCTAGACAATTACGATACACGAAGAATAGATGTGTTCGACAAACTGTCAGCAGCTTTCGGAGATCTTCGTTCAGGACAGGCTCTCATGCTGGTAAGCGATTGCTTCCTGTATTGCGATATCGAGCACTTCTTCCCTCGGCAACGACAACATGAAATGCGATAGCCGTCAGCTGTTCGAAGTCTCGACATCATACGGCTCTGTTAATGCGTAGGAGAATCTGTTAGGAACGGAAAGTGTGCCGATATAGGCGCGTGTTCTCGTGGCAGTCTCGCGCACCCTCTCCAACGCGACTCCTGGCGGCAGTCCTATCATCACTCCCGTGACCAATGATCACCACAACACATGTTTGTATAGGTATTTTGGCTGCGAGCACTCGCCTGCTCTCGCGAAAGGTCTTGCTACCGACCATGTCTACGCTCAAGCGAAAGAGTAGAACTACAACAGACCGAGACATTTCGCCTCCACCTACGAAAAGGGTAGCTGCGGCAACGACTACTTCCAAAGCTGTGGCCAATTTCTTCAAGCCAGCATCACAAAAAGAAGCAGAAAAGATGGCATTCTCCACCGTCGGCGATAGTCTGTTTGTTGGGCGATATGACGGTGCAACCGCCGTGTCCCGGGCGAAGCCTGTGAAAGTGGCGGCCTTTGACCTGGACGACACACTCATCACTACTAAATCTGGAAATACATTTTCCAAAGGACCAGATGACTGGAAATGGTGGCATTCAAGCGTGCCGTTGAAATTGAAGCAACTTCACACAAATGGCTATGCTGTGATTGTGGTGAGCAATCAGAGCCGAGTTGTGCTCAAGCCAGAACCAAAGAAAGCAGGTGACATGAAGAGCCTCAGCAATTTCAAGTCAAAGGTGTCAGCGGTCTTGACTGCATTGGACCTGCCGATCACCGTGTACGCAGCAACGCAGAAGGACATGTTCCGCAAACCGAGGAGTGGCATGTGGCAGCAAATGCTCAAGGACTACGGCCTCAACGACAGTACGGATGTCGATCACGACAGCTGTATATTCGTTGGGGATGCTGCAGGTCGCGAAGGCGACAAGTCTGCAAAGGCGCGCAAGGATCATTCATGCTCCGATCGTGATTTTGCTGCCAATGTCGGAATACCTTTCAAAACACCAGAAGAATATTTCCTAGAAGAGGAAGCAAAGCCGTTCATTCGAAGCTTCGACCCTGCCCTATATTTGGAAACGAAACTAGATTCTCAGACTGGTCTTTCCCCTGCCGTGTTCACCAAGAAGAATGACCTGGATATAGTGCTATTCTGCGGCAGTCCTGGTGCTGGAAAGTCTACATTCTACTGGCATCACCTGCAGCCCCTCGGGTATGAGCGCGTGAACCAGGACATCCTCAAGACGAGAGACAAGTGCATGAAGAAAGCTGCCGAGTTCATTGAGCAGAAGACGTCTGTGGTGGTAGATAACACCAATGCAGATGTTGAGGTCCGCGCAGCATGGATAGGACTTGCCAGAAAGCTACAGGTGCCTATTCGTCTCGTGCACTTCACAGCTCCCGCGAAGCTCTGCGAGCACAATGATAGCGTGCGTGCGTTGTCCGACGGACTGGTATGTCAGATTTTAGCGGATGCGGCTCATGCAGCTGTGTTCGGACACATGCAATGCTAACCAATCGCGTAGATGAACCCCGAGAAAAGGACGATATTACCTCCAATGGCATTTTCGGGGTTCACCTCGCGGTATCGAGAACCACGAGGCGAAGAAGGATTCCAGGACATCGTAAAGGTAGATTTCAAGTTCACTGGCACTGATGAGCAGAGGTCACTCTGGCAGAAGTATTGGATCTCATGAGTCGAGAGCAATCGCTGCATGGCAGTCCCTGCACACTCTGGCAATGCATGCATGCGTTGTTGGTAGCGCATCACAAACAGCAGGATTGTTGTCGTCTCTACGATGTCGTGATGAGAAGTAAATGTTGCGCTGACATTATCAGCATTCGACTGCTCTGCAGAACGAACCAAAGCCCTCCCATCTTCCTTGATTGCATGTCGCTTCTGGCTCGCTTGAATAATAATAATGTCACTGCCAATGCTCAACACCAGAGCTACCATGTCCCAACAGAACCACCGACGATTGATGATGGTACGTTTGATGTGCTGCGCCTGCCAAGTGTCATCGTTTCCAGTCGGGCACGGAAGACACACAGCATCGGCAACATGCGTTAGTAAGGCTGTGAACCAGTCAACAACCAGGTACAATACATATTCTTAGAGACAAAAGGGTCGGGACTGTTTTTCAAATTCTACCACCATTCGTTTCAAAATTTCAAGGCGAAATCTAAAGTTCGTTCGAATCTTCGAAAAGTAGCCTTCAACGACGACAATAAGTATACCGCATATTCTGTCGCCTAGAATCTGCTAAAACATCGATAGTCTTATAGAGCAAACTTGTCCCGTTTATTTAACAAATTCTTAGCTAATTCTACTAAGTATTCGGCTCGATATCATTAGAAGCGATTTTATCGACTTTTTGAATAGTGGTCAAAACCAGTCCCGACCCTTTTGTCTTTCAGAATAATGTGGAGTGTACTGTATCCCGGATTCCCGGCAAAAACACCTGGGATCACAAATGCAGGTAGACGTCCAGATCGGGCACTGGCAGTGGGCTAGAACTATCATATGGAGCAACAGGAAATTACAATCTTGTGGAAGGGAAATTATTCTGGTCTCAACAAATTCGACACTTTTTTTTACGTGGCACTGGCACTCATTATTAGGACAGAACAGTCATCATGTGACGACGTTCGGGTTCAAATTTTAGCGGTGGGAAACGGGAAAAACTCGCCGATGCTTCTCATCATCACGCTGTACTGTACCTGCTTTCTCCGTTCCCGTAGACCTGGGAGTGCCTGTTTGCGACTTGCTAGCGAGTTGACGGCGCGACGCGAGCAAGCATCAGTCTTGTTTGTCGTCGAAGTACACGTTGTTTTTCTGCAGCCCTGTTGGGCTGTACCTGCAGCAGCGGGCGGGCAAACGCAAATGCGCCTTGTTATTTATTATTATTGTTTATTACAGTTGCGGTGCCGATGAGCTGACGAGTAGGAAGTCAGACCGCTTTGTCAATTTTCTTCTGGCGGGTGAATGAGTCGCGAGCCGTGTGTAGAGAGGAAGGAAGAAAATGTTGTACGTATTCTAGGTTGGGGAAGGCGAAGCCGGAAGCTGAGAGTCATCGGGCGTTAGAACATGCGAGTCACAGTCACTGGATACGAGGCCAACTCTATTATGTTGATTGTTGTCGACTTCTCTTTGTTTGTTGACGGCACGGGGGATGCAGTCAAACTCTGAATAATGCCCAGTCTTCAAAATTCTGTGATGAAAAAAAAGTCTGCTTGTTGTGCTTCGGAGTGTGCTCCACAACAGTGGGCGAACAAGGCCCGGCTGGCTTGGTTAGGAAAAGACGAATGGGCCCACTGCAGGGCCAACGCGATCTCGACCTTCTCATCATCATTCAAGGGATCCATCTGATCCATCTGCGGACATGCTCGATATTATTATTGACAAGATTGAAGAAGATGTTGGTGGCAGATGCAAGTGTTTCCCTCTGCGGTGAAGAAAGGTGTGTGGCTGGACGACGGTTGCACACATTGTGCGATGACAGGGTGTTGAGAGGCAGGCACAGAGGGCACAACAGGTTAGCGTACATCTACGCGAGCAGCATCAATCAGGTGCTCGGTTGATGGTGGTCGTACAGCAGTTGTATCAGATTTGAGTGTGATTGAATGATTATGTTAAGCGATCGATAGCGTCGGCAAGTCGGCATCCAGCACCCAGCATCCAGCATCCACCTTCCTTCCACCTTCCACCCGCGAGAGAAGCCCACGTCCACGCCCAAGCCCATGTCCATGTCCATGTCTATGCCCCATTCTGTCATCGACATTCTTTTCATCCTCTCCTCACCACCATCACACCTCCCACCGACACTACTACTCACTCACTCACCACACCTGATCGCCGCCACACTCTCTCTCTGTCCTGCACGCCCACACGCCTACACCACCTCACCTACACCTACACCACCTACACCACCTCACACCCTCTGGACTGCCACGACTCGCGCCATATAACGTTCTTTATTCGCTGCACGCCCCCAGCATCCTTACTCTGCCAGCGCACAACAACCTCGGAGCAAGACGCGCTTCGTGCCACACTGAAACTAAACTCTCATTCGCCACGAAACCCACGCTGACTGGGCGTACATGCATCGATAACAACAATCACTGAACAAGCACCGCCGACAATGTCTCGTCATCTTCTATAGCAACTATCCCTCCGCTGCTGTGTGCCTCAATATGAGCAGGACACGCGCTCTTTCCTTCCCGCGAATCAACACTTCCAAACCACTCCATGATCACATGTCTTCTGCAATGCCGTCGCTACATCAATTCTCGCCTACCCACTCACGCGACTCGTCTGCCGCCTCGACTACCTCCTCTCCCATCACACCTACCTTCTCTGCGCGAGGTCACACCAGATGGCCCAGTTCTTCTTCCTCGTTGGTCACCAATCCGGATTCGCCAGCTAATCCCAACAAGACCCAACTTCACGATCTGGTCGAGGATCCATCCGAGCGCGACGATTCTTTTGATGAGCCTCGGGACAGCGCACACGAGCCCTTGTGTATTTGCGACACGCCCTTCTGTGAGCATCGGCACCATCAAATCTCACAACCAACCTCGGCTTCGTTATCAACCCCAGAATGGACGCCCGGCGATGACTACTTCGAGACTGCTCAATTACCTTCGGCACCAACGACTATGAAAAGACGCAGATCTGGCGAATTCTCCAGCGATAGTCTCTCGTCTCGCCTGAGCAGACATTTCCCATCCATCTCCAAGCGATTCGGAGGCCACCGGTCAACCGCTTCTGTCTCAACGACCAATCTTCGCAGCGCACCTGGCTCCCGATCTTCTTCTTTGCGACTGCCGAGCACCATATCTTTCACCATGCCAAATCTGCATGACACGCGCAATTGCACGCCGCCCTTTTCGCCTGCGCCCACATCGAATAGTGAGCGTTCGGTGAGCCCACCAAGGGCTAGAGCTTCCTCCCATGCAACCAGGCCTGTGGAAATCACTCTACCCACGCCGGAAGAAGATCCAATCGATCGCGAAGAGCTTGCTTCCACTCCCTTGCTCCCACCCATGATGGCAAGCTACTTTAACGACTCATCGGACGCAGTGCGATCGCCTCTGCAATCTCCCACGGTGGCCTCACCAAGTGCAGCAGCCTCCGTTGCCAACACTCCTTCAGGTACACCAGTATTTACGAGCTTCCCCACGCCGCCATTGTCCACCAAGCAGTCCATGGCTTCCTTACACGCCTCCCGCTCGAGCCATGTGCTGCAACCTTCCTCGGAAATCCCTCCGCTGTCAATCGCGGAGAGAGAGACTGATCCCTGGGCAATCAAGCTGGGCCATGCGAACTTTCACATCAAGCCTGAACCTTATCTGCCCGAAATTTGCGACGCACATTCGTGTAAGCAACTGCTCGATGATTGGGAGGCTGCTCGTGTCGAATTCATGCGCCAAGCGGTCCACATCAGCGAGCACTACGGCGTCACATCGCAGACCTACAAGCTCACTCAGCAAAAGTGGGCCGAGATTGACGCTGTTTGGCGGGCAAACCACGAGATGGCCAACGCCGAAGCTCAAGTTAGCGCCGACAGTACATTCTACCAGCCTTTGGCCGAGACGCAGGCCATCTCGAAAATGCCATCACTCGAGGATCCCAACCAGCCATCAAAGTTTCCCAAAGTCGAAGCAGCCGACATCGTTGGACCAATGGTTCAGTACGCCAAAATCCAGCATCGCAGAGCGCCGTCGAGAAAGCAATCATTCCTCAAGATCTTTACCGACCCGACCTCCTTGTTCGGGCCACGCGCGAATTTGGGCGCTTCTAGCTGAAAAACACCCAGGCACGGCACATGTTCGGTGGACACGTGGACCTTATCTTCACCGTATTGTCTTAACAACAACACATCACACAAAATTATGAAAATCACGATCACGACCTTTACGATAAACCAACAACCGAGAGTAAACAAAAGTTCTACGGGCCTGCAAGCGCGGAGTCACGGAAACAAGGGCTTGACTGGATGTCGCCCTGGCCAAGGAAAAAAGGACACTACTGATGTACAGGAGTTTGATCTCATGATGATGAGGCCAACGCTTTCGTGCTGGCCTCTAGTTCTAAGTAAGAGTGGGCGGGACTTGTCATCGGGATACCCAATTGCAACGATGTGTTGAAAGGACGAGTCTGTTATCGTCAGACGCTTGCAGTCCTGGAGCATCGACTTCTCTCGAAGTTTTACCTTCGATTTGCCACAAAGTATGCGGTATTCGAAATATCAAGTAAAAAAGCAAAAAAATTTGATAGTCTTGCGACGCACTGTATCTCGCGATTAGTGCGTTGCCAAAACACGTAGAATGTACAAAGCTACAACACAATATGACACAAAGTCGCACTCTTTTCTTTCGCGTCGCAAACATGAGTTTCAAGTTTCTCTAACTAACTAACCTGACTGCGAGTCACCGAAGTGTATGATAGTCGTCGTACCGAACATAATATCTAATCATGTACATACATATTATTATCTGGTGCGATGCGAGTCGGGCAATCAGATTTAATAGTCTAGAGAATCTCCCCGATTCAGGTCCCCCCCGTCCCGTCCCTTCCCATTCCCATGCAGGAACATGACTTCTTGAACCTGGCTGCTGGGTCTCACGTGGTATGATAGCTGGTTGGTTTGTACTGTAACATGTTTTAGGAATCTGGAATCTAGAATTTGGGAGCATGAAACATGTATTGTTCTTTTGTCATGGCAACGATGGTAGTTGTTGAACTTGATGCGGTCTAGGAAAATCTAGTATGATAGTTGGTGAGTGTGAGTGAGTGAGTGAGTGGTGACACATTTTTTTCTTCTCTTCATCGCATGGGAAAGAAAAAATTGTGTGAATGAAGTATATGAAGGACGTGGGGGGAATTATGTATCGTATGGACTTTTGGAGGTGGTGGTGGTGGTGTTAGGCAAGCAAGCAAGCAAGGTCCACGAAGTATTATAGAAAAAGGAAAAAGGGGAAAAGGGATTGTGAGATATTACATTACATGCTTCTTTTAGTTTCTGTCTTTTTTTCTTTTCACTCTGATTTTTTTTTTGGCGTGCTGATGAAGATTCTTAGATCTTTCCTTGTTGTCGCGTCTAACTAGATCTATTCTAGACCTTCATATCATAGCAGTGATAGAATACTATACTAACTGTGAGCTCAACGTCAACGTCAGAGTATAGAGCATTCTACTAGAACTAGCTATCGTCATTCGATACGGAGAAAATCGCGTAGAACTAGAATCTTATGACTGAGACGAACGCGATTGAATTCGTCCTTATCATACTTACATTCTCAGGCTCTTTGTATGTATGCATGCATGCACTTTCTTCTGCATATTATATATGGTTTAGCGGCTGGAAGAAGCATCTGTTAAAATTCAATCAGGAAGGGGCTGGAACGGAGATAGTGTGAGATGAGAGTGTTGGACGTGGCGAGCGATCACGACCTTTCTTCCATGAGGATGCTAGAAAGACGACTTGAGGTGAAGATGGTGAGATGCTATGCATGATTGAGGCGAGGTTAGTATGTGATTGAAGATTCGGAAGTATATGTAGATAACCTAGGCGATTTTTCATCACAAGTCTGCGCTTTGAAACGGTCGTTTAGTGTTTCCCAATGCTTATCATACGATTGACAGCTTAATAATAATAGCAAGTCCAAGGCCGATATTTTAGAACTACCGTAGTTTCATACTGACGTCTAAAGCGAGATTAAGAGTCCAGTGACTTCATCTGGCGTAATTGTCTTGAAGTATACTGAAAGCACTTATTAGCGTACCTGTGACTTCTAGGAAGGGCAATGTTCGCTCGACTTCAAGACCCACACATATCGTAAAACCACAAGCTCCCACCAGCGCAATTCCTACGAGCAGATCACGCCAACTAGGTCGTCGCACGATTTTCCAGTCGCAAGGCAATAGTTACCATTGCGAGCGCATTCGACGTGGATACTAGGAAGTGTTGTGGACCGCGAGCGTTCCAAGGGTGGCAGCTTGTAATGGTCACCTACACTCGAAAATTTTCGGCTTGGCGCTACTTAAAGAAGTGTACCTCTACTAACTGAGCTATCTTAGCATTCTTAGCGCACCTACCTCGCATACATATTAAATTTGAATCTTAGCCCTCCTAGCTAATTATATACTACTAACGGGGAGAGAAGTAAAATACCGACTCGAACCTATTAAGGGCCCCCGGAAAGCTCCGGGGGAGTAGGGGTATCCGGCTACTATCTATATATAGTAGTGTTATAATCCTCCGGCCGTATTACTTAATACTAAGCTTAACAACTAGCGCAGTTAAGAGTAACGCGGTCGGCCTTAGCGGGTATTTAAAAGGCTCTTTTTTTTCTTTTTTTTTCTAAAACTTAGAATATCCTATATCTAGTTAGTATAGGACTACGATTTTAAAACTCAGAGTATTCTAGATATATGCGACTACTATAAGTAGATAGATAGATCTTTCATTTGCCTGTTTTAGTGCCTATCGGCCTATGTAGGTCTAACGCTATGTGTTCTATAAAGAGGAAACTAGGCTCGCTAGTAAAAACCTCTCCTCTCTACCTTCTTTACATCTTTCCTTCCTTTATCCTTCGGTTTAACTTCCTCTAAGGTATACTAGTGTTATAGCGATTACCCTCTAACTACCTTACCTACTACCCTAATACTCCCTCCTCTTTACTCCCCTCCTTCTCCTCCCCCCTTCTCTCTATCTACTCCTCTATCTCCTAGGCTAGTACGTATTATTCGAGGTATCCCTCTTTAATAATCTATTTCGTAATCCTTCTTATGTCTTCTTTATTTATAATAATCTTATCGTATTCTCGCTCTTTTATCTAGTATCTCTACTCGCTCCTCCCTTTCCTCTATCTTTTATATACTAGTAGTATGTACTTAGGGTTTTAAGACGGGTAGCTATATAGGTAAGCTTTACTTTCTATTCCTAGGACTCTTCTCTAGTATAGGTAGGCTCTAAGACCGATATGCTCGGAGCGTAGTTATATCGCTATACTTACTTCCGCCCTCTTTAGGTCTTTATAGATCCGGTTATTATTACTCCCGAAGGTCGTTAACGCTTTTAGTATCCTATTTCTCCTCGGTATTTCTCTCTATTCTTCTTCCTAGAGTATTCTCGCTATCTCCTCCGCTATACTTTAGCCTCTTCTTCCCTCCCTTTTCTCTATAGCTTAGAATACCTTATATTAGGTTTCTATTCCCCGGGCTAGATCTACCTCCTTTTAGACCTTCCTTTCGGGCCTATAAACCCTTTTCCTTCTCTACGGTACTTAATTACGGATCTTCTCGAGCGCTTCCTTAATAGTTTCCTAGGCCGGGTATAGGGTCGTTTTAATAGCGTATTAGTACCTTATTCCTTTTAGGTATTAGTATATTAGTAGCGATCCCGTCTCTATTTCTAATACCCTAGTAGAGG
>LFZN01000156.1:0-72570 GCA_001578235.1 Pseudocercospora eumusae | reverse complement strand
CTTATCCGCGAGTACCTACGCCGATAGACCTATAGTCCGAGTAGCTAGCTATAACGCCTAAGCGTATCCTTAATAAACGCCTCTTACGGGGTAAAGTCGAATATCTAGTAAAATAGCGTAATAAGTAACCGATTATAAACGAATAGGTACGCGAAGATAAGCTTAGAGATAATAATGCGTACCTAATCGAGCAATTTAAGGACTCCTAGTTTATATATAAGTAAATCTCGTAGATATAACCTTTAATCTAACGCTACGAACCGTACGTTACTCTTACCGAGCTAACGAGACGATAACCTTAACGAGGCGATCGACTAAATTATGCGGAAGCTAGCGATTTAGACCTCGATAATGCTATATCTATCGCTAATACCCCTCTACGTAACCGTACTAAAGGTAGATAAGACGGAGAATACTCTAGAGAAGCCTATATTAGCTAAGATAACTCGAGGAGTAGCCGAAAGCCTACTAGGAGTAACCTATTTAGGTAAGCTAGGTTCGCTAGCTCCTCTAATTTAGAGCCTAACGACCCTACGTCTATTATTACCGCCCCCCCCGACCGAGCGTACCGCGAGCATAGTAAATAGAGGAGACGCTAGAGGAGCCTAGGCGAGTTAAGATAAATCGAGGAGTAGCCTAAAGCTAGGTACGAACAACCTATTTAGGTAAGCTAGGTTCGCTAGCTCCTCCACGCGTACGTCGTAGCTCTAGTAAGATCCGCCTTAGGGTATATAGCTAACCTTAGGTCTACTACTTCCGTCTATAGAAGTCTTAGAGGAGGAGGCTCGTTAACTATAAGCGAGGACCTTAGTACCTAAGGTTCTACGTCTTAGTAAGGAGGATATATAACGATAGAGAGATACTCCTACGCTACTAAACATATAAGTCGGCGTATATCGTAAGATCCTCCCTTACTATTTCTCGACTCTATAGTTTCCTCTAATTATATAGAATCGGTACCTCGACGAGCACCCCTAGGTATTCCCTCCTATAGGGGATGCCTAAATAGGAGTTCGAAGAGATCTATCTAGTAGACGCTACGATTAATAGACTTATAGTTGCCTCTCGTTTCCCCGACCTATAGTCCGGCCGCACGTCCTTCTATTACATTACTTTTAGGTATTACTTACGTAGCGCTATTTTAGGCATTACTTACGCAGCGTTATTTTAGGTATTAAAGCAAATAGCAATTAGAGTTTAACCGTATAGATACGCGATTATACGCATATATAAGTCGCAAATATTACCTTAACTTTCTACTAATAATAATAACCTTAGTAATAACAATAACCTTAGCAACATTAATAACTATAGTAGTAACTATAGGCGGCTTTACGCCTATTAATTTTAGAGCCTTCGAAGAAGACGGTACGCTACTAGCAATTAAGTCTGTACCGGGTCCTTCACGGACGGTAGACGCGCCGATGGTAGACGCGCCCTTATCCGCGACCCCTCCGTAGTTAGTAGACGCGCCGATTATAGACGCGACCTTACCTTAGGTAGTAGACGCGCCGCCGCAAGATTAAGCTTCATAAAAGAACGACACGGTAGCTCTATAACTAATAGAGCTAGATCCTTAGCCTACTCGGGTAGTAGACGCGCCGCCGTAAGATTAAGCTTTATAAAAGAAATTACCTACGAAGCGCCTCTTCGCGCTAAGATCTATAATATTAGTAGCCGCTCTAGTAGTAGGCGATAGACGCAAACCTACTACGTCGATAGGTGACGCTCCTATTTCCGCCGCTAAAGCCCCCGCTTCTATAGCACGCCTACCTCCCGCTTCTGTAGCACGCCCGCCTTAGGAGCCTATATCTACTAGGAACGCAGCCTAGCAATCCGACGACGACGGCCTACCGCCTTCGCCTAAAAAGAAAGCTAGGAAGCCTAAGTAAGCACGCCTACCTTAGGACCCTATATCTACTAGGAAGGTAGCCTAGTAATCCGACGACGACGGCCTACCGCCTTCGCCCGAAAAGAATAAGGAAAAAGCTTAGAAGAAGAAAGCTAGGAAGAAATAGAAGAAGCCTAGTAAGAAGAAAAATAAGAAGAATAATAAAAAGGAAGTTTAGGAAGACGATAGAGAGTAAGCCGAGAAAGGTACGGAGGATTAAGGTAGTAAGAATAGTAAGAAGAAGGAAGGCGTCTTTCGGATTCCCCCTCCTCCTAAGGACGCCTTACTCCGAATAGTTTACCCGGATATAACGCTAACCTTTTCGGATATGTTCGAGTATATCGACTACGGGTACCCTAGCCTTAAGGCGAACGCGGTATCGGACGTAGCGTAGACTACTTAGAGGTCCCTTAATAATCTTATTAGCCGCGAACATGAAATTATTATAGAGATCGCTAAGGGATTACGCCTAAACGCGGTACTATATATACCTAAGGAAGTTAAGTTCGACGACCGTATTATACCCTTCGGTACCCGTCGTAAGGAGTATGTACTTATACCTTAAGCCTACGACCTAATTAGTAGTCTCTAAAACCGTATATACTACGCTTACGCGAAAGGCTACGACGATACCGCGATCCCTTTCTTTAAGGACTACGACCGATACGGACGCGAGCGTCTCGAGGTCGCGGAGGAGAAGTTAAGGCGCCGTAAAGCCGATACCGCCTTTAGTTAGGTCTTCCGTAAGAAAGCTAAAGAGGAACGCGAAAACGAAGACGATAGACCGAAGGTTATTCCCTAGTATATTCCGTTAGGTAAGACTACGAAAGCGAAACGCTAGGCCGCTATAGATAAAAAGAAGGTAGAGTACGATAAGAAGTATAAAGTATACTTTACGGTTAAGGATAATAAGGGTAATAATACCTATAAGGAATACGGTTAGCCCGACTACGCCGACTTCGTCGACGACTATAACTTCGATAACGACCCGGACTAAAAGCTATCCGAGGATATAAGGTTAAAGACGATAGGCGCTCGCGTAGCTATACGGGCCGACGAGTTAGTAGCTATACTACCTATCGCCTTACGTATAAAGCTTATCTAGCTCGCGCTAGGATATTTTAACCTTAAGAGCTACTCGAAGGAGCTAATAGACCTATAGAATAAGTACGGGTTAGCGAAATACTTTAACCGAACCTTCGTTCCTCCGGGTAAGTAGCCTAAAGCGATCCTTAAGAGTACCGGAGAACTCTACCTACTACGATAGATAAAAGAAGGTAAGGCCGGTCCTCTAAACCCTTCCTTCGGCGCGGATGCCCGCTCTTTAGAATAGAAGTTAGTAGGACGAAAGCTTATCGAGGAAGTCGACGTTAGACCCTTTAACTCCGATAACTCTATCCTATATAGATTCGAGTACTCTATTAACTTACCGAAGTTCTAATACCCGCGTTATACTCGTAAAGCCGCCTACGCCGAGATATGCGATAAACTATACTCTAATAGCCTATATAGAGAGGTAGCTATCGCCTATATAGCCTTACGGTACTAGCTAATAGAGGGTTATATATATATTTCCTACCCCGCCGAAACTATCGAACCCTTAGGTCTACTTAAGCTCTTCTAGGATAGTCTCTAAGTTCTAATAAAGGCGCCCGATCTATCCGGGGAAATCGTACTAGACCTTGCGTCTATCGTTAAGCGCGTCGGGCGAGATATTCCTAACTAGGACGTCGCGGCTACGGTACTCCCTTAACGCCTACTATAACGCTAGAGATTAACGTATATCTAGATAGCTTAAGAGCTCGGTAGTAGTATCGATACGATGTAGATTATAGAATTCGGCGTTATTAAGTAAGACATAAAGCGTATAATCGCTAATTATGTTAATTAGCTAGGCTAGTTCCTACCTAGACCGCGCTAGCTCCTTATCGATATAATATAGTCCCTCGCACCGGTAGCCGAAGGACTAGTTTTCTACGACATCCCTAAGTAATACTACGATGTACGCGCCTAGATAACGACTTCCGAAGGCGGCAAAGTACCTAATACGCCCCCTTAGTAATTACATAAGGATAGACGTAAGGCTATAGAGAAGCGCGTCGGCGAAATTAACTACGTCGATAAGCTAAAATAGCGAAAGGCCGAAATTAAGGCCGCCGAGCGAAAGGCCGAGCGCGAGGCCGCCGACCTTAAGTCTACTAAAGCTACTAAGAAGGCTATCGCTAAAGCCGCCGCCGATAAGGAGAAAGCTTCCGATAGTACTAAGATAAAGGCCGCTCTACTCGTAGATACTACGGGCTTAAAACGTACGGCCGCTAGTAACATTAACCCGGTACCTAGTAAAGCCGCTAAGACGACTACGAGTACTATACCTAAGTCTACTAAGAAGCGCGAGACTACTAAGAGTACTTTAGATAAGAAGAAGGGCACTATAGCTAAGGCGTAAGATAGATAGAAGGCTAGATCTAGCGAAGAACTATCCGATAACGACGTCTAGAAGGCCCTCGACCTTACTAAGCGAAAGGCGAAGCCTAACGCTAGAAAGCTAGCCCGAAACTCTACGTCTACGTCTACTAGTAACGAAGCTAAGAAGCCGCCGTAAAAATCTAAGTCCGACGCTAAGAAGTAGGCTAAAGACCCTAAGTCTACCTAGTTTTACTACCCTAGCGAAGGCCCGTTAGACTTCCTCGTAAACCTATTCTACCGCTACGTTACGCGATAAGGCTTTATAGATCTATACTAAGTATATATCGACGTTATCGACGGTAAATAGGTAATCGTAGGGAAGTACCTCTTACCGACCGACTTATAGGATCTAATGTAGAGGGTCTTAGCCTTAATAGAGCTAGTAGAAGACGTAGGGTTCGTCCTCGTCGCTTACTATTTAAAGGCCGTAGTAGTCTCCTACCTCTAGTAGCTAAGGGACATCGAGGGTAATTATAACCTCCCGGAGGTCCTCTATAACTATATCCGTAAACTCTACGATCCGGTCGCTAACGATTTCGTCGCCTTTACGCAAAACTACGATGTTTTTCTATAAGACGATTTCTTCGCTAAGTACACGGCTAGAGATATTACGCACGACGTTAACGCTTTTAAGAAGTAGGCTAACTTCTACCTAGATATACTAAGAGCGGTAGTAGTCTACATAGTCGCCGAAAATAGCTAATTACTACGCGGTATGTCCTTACTCTTAGAATCGGCCGTACCCTTCGCTATAAAAGCTATAGTCCTACGACGCTAGATGTTAGTCGTTAAAGAACATGCGGAACTTTACCCCGAGCGCCGCGGCTACCCTTAGTCTATCTACTACATTAAGAACGATAAGTAAATAGAGTAGCTTACTCGGTACCTCGATAGGGAATTAGCTACGAGCACTAAGATCTAGGAGGTCTTTCCCCGATAGAAGCTCTACTCTAGAGTCGATAAAGATAGCGGTAGTTTTATAGTTAGAAACTTTAAGTAGCCTACGCTATAAGTAGCGGACTATAATATCTAAAAGGCCGTACGCCGTATAGGCGGTAGAGGAGGCGACCCTCCGATCCTACTAAAGAAGATAACTAAGATAGCCGAAGTCGACTTCGACGCATAGCTCCCGGCCTTTAGTCTACCGAAGAGAAATAGTACCTTAGCTAAAGTCTCGCTAGAGAAGAATAAGATAAAGGGGAATAAGACTCTATCGACTCTTAGCTAGCTCCTAGCTTTCGGTCTACTAACGAAGGATAGCTCGCCTACGAAGAATAAGGCTAAGAAGAACGGGCCGCCCTTTAGTCTACCTTCGTTAGCTATCGTCGACGACGACCCTTCTACGCTAATTACTAAGACCCTACGCGAGTTTCCTAAGAAGTAGTAGCTAGGGATTAAGCTAGATAACCTTCTTAAGTTTATTGCGACGATAGGGACCCATCTTGAGGACATAAATATTAATCGCTTTAAGACTACTTAGGACATCGTACTAGGATTAAGCAAATGGACCCTCGAATAATGCAACGCTAAAGGCACTTACGCTAAAACCTTTATCGACGGTTTCCGCGCGCTCCCTACGATCTACGGCGAATTCCAAAACTAGGCGAATAAGAACATTCCTAGTTAAACTAATCGCCTATATAAGAACACGTAAACCTTAGACCTACTAGACGTCCGCAGTTTCGGCAAGTAATTCGCCCCCTTTTAGGATTAAGTACTAAGCGGCTAGCGGTCTCGTTATAGTAAGATTATTATGTAGTAAGACTACGGCCTTTTTAGTGAGACTTCGGGTCTATAGATTTTCTTTTGTTAACGAAGTATGGAACATTAGGATAGAGAAGAAGAGGCTACCGATAGAGTCTACGTAGTCGCGGACTTTCGTAGGCCCGGGGATTTTGTTATAGAGGCTACCTAGTAGGCACATACTAGCGGATAGGCACGTGCCCTATAGTATAGGTTACCTTCTTCTCTTCCCATAGATAGACCTAGCTTCATCATCTAACAATACAATGAATTGAACACCATAACACATACTACTAGTATATAAACGATAGAGGAAAGGGAGGAGCGAGTAGAGATACTAGATAAAAGAGAGAGAATACGATAAGATTATTACAAATAAGGAAGATATAAGAAGAATTACGAAATAGATTATTAGAGAGGGATACCTCGAATAATACGTACTAGCCTAGGAGATAGAGGAATAGATAGAGAGAAGGGGGGAGGAGAAGGAGGGGAGTAAAGAGGAGGGAGTATTAGGGTAGTAGGCAAGGTAGTTAGAGGGTAAACGCTATAATACTAGTATACCGTAGAGGAAGTTAAACTAAAGGATAAGGGAAGAAAAGGTGTAACGAAGGTAAGGAGGAGAGGTTTTTACTAGCGAGCCTAGTTTCCTTTTTATAGAACACATAGCGTTAGACCTACATAGGCCGTTAGGCACCAAAACAGGCAAATGAAAGATCTATCTATCTATATAGTAACTATATAGAAGCGAGAAGAACGTAGTAGAAGCGCTTAAGGAACGTAAGTTAAAGTCTTAAAAAAAGAGCCTTAAATCCTCGTAGCTAAGAATAGCTATATAGGGAGAGGGAAGACTCTTATAAGAGCCTCGAGGAGGTAAAGTCTCGAGCTAAGCCTAGCTTAGTATATATAGTAAGATACGGCCCGCGGGCGTATACTATACGGGTTACGTGTATAGGTATTACGGATATAATGCGCTAGGGTTTCCGTAATTATACTAATAGTTATTATAAGCTAGCGGTACGACTATAGTTAGTAGTTAGTAAGTAGGCTCCCCGTATGCGGAGTATCCGTAGGGATCCGCGTAGCGGTATTTATTAGCCTAGCCTAAAACACTTAGTAAGGGGTACTAATTAGTTCTCCTACCTCCTAACCTATAGGAGTATTTAGTGTTCTATACGTTGCTACATACCTCTCTCTTACAATAACTTTACCTCTAACGATACATTAACCCGCGAGATTAAGCGTTTCCTACGCGTAGAGGGTATCGTCGGTTAGACCGAGAAAATAAGACGACTTCGCTATATTAGATATATTATTAACCTCGTAACATAAGCCTTTATGTTCTCGGAGTTACCGGAGGCCGTAGAGATTACCTTCGAGAAGGCCTAGAACAACGAGCGTGCCTTTATAGAATAGTAGGTAGCCGCTCGGCGCTTATAATGCCGCCGAGGCTACTTCCGAGACGATATCTATCTCCGCTTAGCTCGACATTAACACGGCCTCGTTTACAAAGTAAGAGACTATATAGAAGCTATACTAGTTACTAATCCGGTTACGAGACGATACCCTATAGGCTACGTTTAAGTTCCTCGCGAGGGCCGCTATTAGACCCCCCGTTGGGTTAGGTTGAAACCGAATAGGTTAGGTTGGGTTAGGTTTTTATAGAGTAAACCGTTTACTCGGGTTAGGTTAGGTTTCAAAACCCGACGCTAAGGACGGTTTCTTAGCGGGGGAAACCGAGTAGCTCGACGGTTTCTTAGCGTAGGGATCTAAAAATAGGATGAGAAAGAAAATTTTAAAACACGATAAAACACGAAAAGATCGAAAGGGTAGCTACATTAGTAGCTACATTTTTCGCCTAGGGGCCTATGCGGGGGAAATTAGGGCTTATTTCCCCCTTATTCTATGTGCATACCGACTCTATGCTAAGAAACCGTCGAGCGCTCGGGTTTCCCCTACTAAGAAACCGTCGGGCGGTCGGTTTCTTAGTAGGGGAAACCGTTTAGTCGGGTTGGGTTAGGTTTTCTAACCTAACCCAACCCAACCCAACCCACCGCGGGGTCTAGCCGCTATTACTACCGCTATACTAAAGATACCTAGCGATACTCGCTAGAACGGTTAGCTCCTATTAATAGAAGAGACATTAGTAGCGCGGCTAACGCTTATAATACTATTCGTACGAGAGCCTTTACTTAAAGATATAGCCCTTACGGCCGCCGACTAGTAGATTATCGAATAAGCCCGCAACTTTCTATATCTATTTAAGGAGGTTACTCTACGCCTCGAAGGCTATAAGTGCACCTTAGATGCCTTCTAAGAAGCTATAGAATACCTCGTTAACTATTACGAGAAGTTACTTAAGCTATACTAGTATAGGCCTACTATCTCGAAGTTAATAGTTGTCTCTTAGCACCTATTTAATAAGTACTACTAGCTAATCGACGAGTCTAGAGCCTACGTAGTAGCACTATTACTATACCCTTTAAAGCGACTTACCTAGCTTCGGAAGCGCTAGACTAGCGATAAGAAGAACGGCTAGTTAGAGCCGGTACTCGTTCGTACTAGACGCCTATAGTTAGAATATAAAGATAAGCGTATAGATATTTAACTAGGCGCGCCTCTTATACCGATAGAGCTTACTACCTTCGAGTCTTAGTAATAAGAAGCCGGACTAATTAATAACGTAACCGACGAGTTTAATGGCTTTATTAATGCTAGTCCGAGTCTACTACCTATTATTAACGGCGTACGAATAAGTCTATTAGATTAGTAGGTTCTACCTATATAACGACAAGCCTAGCCGGTACTAGTATAGCTTATAATTAACGTATTATCTACTTTCGCTATGTTAGTAGAGAGTAAACGGACCTTTAGTAGTATAAGACGTATAGTTTCATAGACCCGGAGCTAACTAGACGGTAAGATAGTACGAGTACTTAAGCCTTCTAAATAGTAGTAGAAAGCTAGTATTATAGAGCTACTATCGAGTCTAATTAAAGACGATGAACCGGAAGACTTAATAGATACGTAGTACTATATAGTAGGCGCCTTATAGTAATATATCGATAGCATTATTATTATAGTATCTATAGCATAGTATATATATAATAGATTAACCTATACTACCCTAAGAAGCTCCTTTAGCATCATTCGCATGCTTTTACTATTATTTACATACTTTTGCTAATTACGTGTAGATAACCTCCGCGGAGACTAAATACTGAATATTTACTTGAATATTTAGTATTGCTATATTCAGTTGACTGAATATAGCCGCTAGCAACTGAATATTCACTACTCAAAATCCATGCATGCCATCGAAATTCTGGATCGTGAGAAGCGTTATACCGACGGATATGCTGGTTCAATCTGGATTTGCTTGTTGGAAGGTATAGGTCCAGTGACTACTTTCACTATTCTTTGGTCGTGTTGCCTCGTAGACCGGGTTGTGTCGCATATTCATACCCGCGTCCCAAGAGCATCGTTGCATCCAGGTGTTCAGGCTATGCAGAACAAGGTGAAGTCTCCACAAGATCTTTCCAGTGTGTAAGGCAAGCCACAGAGGAGGGATACGCCTTGGCGCTTTCTCTCAGCTGAAGTTGAACCGAGAGGCGCTTGTTGGCGGCAAGTCAATGAAGGTTTTCATCACACTTCAGGAATGTCTCAGGCACTCGCGGAAACATCGCAGACCTGAACAGTCTTCGTGACAGGCGCTGTCGGGCAAGCACACATGCCCACACCTTCATTCCGGCCAAGCATAATGGTACTCAAAGCGCAGCCTTTGCAATCGAAATCACCACAGGGTGCTTCCAGCTCAGTGATGATTGTTGTGCAGGGCATGGAAGGAGCGCATTTCTTCAAGGTCGTGGTCGCATTCCCATCGACAGCTTGGATCATGGGGCAGACAATAAGGCATTGTGGTCCTCTTGTGACAATTTACAAGGAGCAGCCGTGGCACTCAGTATAAGATGTGGTAGTATGGGCAGCCTGTGGTAAGCAGCAGCCGCTTGGACGATGCGTTGTGGTCGGAGAGCTGTAGTTTGCTTGTGCCCGGGTTGTTGGTATGGTGTCAGAAATTTAGGGGAGAGTCGAAGTAATTATTGTGTACTAATTGGCTGGTTTGGCCTGGCATTTGAATGCTCGGGTTCGATGGAAAGCAGATATGTTCGAAGGCGTTAAGGAAAATTGGCGACTTGCGAGAGTCATATGTATGTCTAATGCGTAGCGATCGCACTCATGGGATTGCGCGGCCGCCTTTTCCTACTTGCATTGCATCAGTCATTCCTGTATTGCCATTGAGCAAAACATGAAGGAAGTTACTTACGTTCACGCCCAGCTTCGCCATCTTTTTGGCGCCTTTCTCTCGCGCACCGACTATCTCCGGAATTCCTGCCATCCTTCTTATTCATATTGATGTAGCAAAGCTGAGAGTAGTCAGTGTATTGTTATGCTTGGTGCGGATAATTTTGGAACGCTCACCGGAGGACCTGACGTAGGAGTTGTGACGCCGGCCTTAACGCTCTGAAGGTCTCAAGAGTCAACCAAAGATTCACTCAAAGCCGATGAGAGAGCCACTGTTTCAAACATGGCCATTTGAGCTCTCTTATTGTTATGTACAGGCTGTATTACTGGATGTACAATTGCACCCGAAGACTGTGTGATCTTGTTGTATCTTGGGCACAATTCCAACCTATTAGATTACTCTATTCTTGTTCTGCTCAAGCCGATGCCTAGCTGCATCTGATCATGGGATTATTGCTTCGAAACACCACAGCGTCTCATTGACATCATTTCCTCGCCGTGTTGACAAGTTGCCATCGTCCATAAGCATACACCTCAGCACGCTCGTACAGTTCAGCTTTACTCGTGATCGATGCTTGTATCCACTTCTTGTCGTTCACTTCCACCATCTTGGCCTGGACATGCACCCATGCCCCGGGTGTGGTCTCATCCAGGAGATCGTAGTTGTAGCCAAGCTCCACTTCTTCGGCAGCCATGCTTGGTCCGCAAACAAGGGTTCCGACAGCTTTCTCCATGGCCGACTCGAGGAATTCTTCGTTGCTCGACCTTCGTAGCGGCAGTCTCTGGAACCACTGTGCTATTGTCGGTGCTTTCGACGCTGTGATGGTGGACTGGATGGATCTTCGCCTTGCATGTGCGAGTTGTGAGCATCTTTGAACGAAGGATGCATGACTTGGTGGTTGAGTGTGGATGCTCATTCGCTGAATTGTCGTGCGCTGGATCGCTAGTGGGTCATGCAACTCTTCGAAGCCAGGTTGGTACATAGTGTTGATGAGAGACATTGTTCCAGATGTGAAGGCCAAGACGTGATGGGATCTGACTTTTACTCTCTATGTTTGGATAATAGAAGGTGGCCTCGAACAGTGCTTCGACTTCTTATGTATAATGTGACCCGGCGCGCTGTGTTTGTCATGCTGCTGTAACCAGTACAAAGCACGACTTTTCGCCAGAGCACGTATGACGAGTTGCACGCGGTGCCCACAGTCGGTGTGGAATTTCAGCTTCTCTGCAGATTCCATAACTCTCAGCGCTGCGATAGAAGGCGCCAGGAATAGCACTTGTGCACTGCATTCCAGTTAGAATACTGTGCACACGAGGTCGCACGACGCAGGTACATGTTGCGTAACTTCAAGCCTTCGGCTTCGCGCGATGGACTACAAGCTCGATTATGTGGTGACACTATGCCGTCAGCAAGTACGCATTCTGATCAACGGAGTGCTGTGGCTGTGTTCTGAGCCTTGCACTGCTCCAATGCTAGGCCTCGTGCGTTCACACTGCAGCATCACCGCTTCCAGTCCCGGCCTTACTGCGCCTCTGTAACCACGCTCGAGCTCTTGTAATCTTCATCTGCATGTGGAGATTTTCTTCAACGTATCCCCAGACTGATATCGCCATCATGCATGCAGTGTACATCTCTTGCCATTCGGCGCTCCCTCGAGAAGCAGAACACATAGCTGCCAGTTCCTGCATGGCCCAAGGTCTCCGCTGTATGGAGCTCGAGTGCTCAGCGGTGTTTGAGGCGGGATAGGCATCGGGTGCGCTGACCTTGTTTGGGATGGATATACTGCGGCATCTGAGTAATTCAAGCCAGATCTTGGACTTTACCAATTGTCAGTGTGATAAGAAAGGCGGCCTCGCGGAATGTGTCCAGAATCGCCGCCAAACGCAAAGAATGCAAGGCAATCTCCTCACCTTCAACCGCGTCTCAAGATGACAGCTTGTTGTGCTTCCTCTCTAAAGCGCATCCGACGGCCTGCGTAGAGATCCATACTATGAGCCATACTCCGTCCTCGCCGTACGATGGCAGGCCGCGACAGTTTTCATCTCGAGGCGTCATGTCCACGTTGCTGATGATCTTAGCACTGGTCTGGTTCATCAAGCTTCAGTCACTTAGCCATTCACAGCCTGCGAAAGGGTTCAAGCATCCAGGCAGACCACCTCACCTGGACACCCACTATCGTACTCGAACCGACTTCGATATTGTGCTGAGTATGTATCGAGAGGATCCGGCAGACGTTGCCTTGAATGTCACTCGTATTCTCAATACCTCTTCAGTTGCGTCCGATTACCGGATTTGGATCTATATCAAAGCCGATGATGTGGACATTCATACTCTCGCTTCACATTTCCCGCATGGCAGGACGCACATCATCAAGCGTCCTAACATTGGGCGCGACAGCGAGACTCATCTCCATCATATTCTCTCCAAATGGGACGACCTGGCGCGACATACTCTCTTCATGCAAGCCGGCGTGGACGAATACCCAGGGTTGCCTGAATTGTTACGACGCATTGAGAGCCACTTCGTGCAGGAGACGGGCATCCTCAATCTTGGTTTCGTGGACATTTGCGACTGTCATGCTTGCGCAGATCCATACTGGCACGACTTCTCTGGTCTACTGCCTCAAACGTACGCACTCGCAAATCGGGACGCAGAATGTGAGTGGCTTCTGATGTCCTATCAAGCACAATTCATTGCATCTGCCGCGAGGATACGCGGTGCTGGCCAAGGCGTGTATAGGTACTTGCATTCGGCATTGGTCGAGCCAGGCAGCTGGGCGCATCAAGAATCATATTTGAGCACCACTCGGACTCCTTCTGCCGACTCAATGAACAATCCTGCTATAGGATTCTCAGTTGAAAGGTTGTGGATGGGTATCATGCAGTGTTCGAATTTGGAAGTGGGTATCAGATGTCCCTCTCTGCTCAGTGGCACCCGGGTGAATGTCACTGCAGGAGATTGCCAATGCCTCGATTGATCTCTTAGCATCACGCAAACTGGAAGCAAGACGAGAATTGTAAACGACCTGACAAGAAACGAGCGTAAAGAAAATCGTGGTGTAGGCGACGAACTAGCATTGCGCCCCTCCAGATCTGGACCTTTCCCCGGCCGGCAATTCAATATTAATGCGAGGACGCTTAGCCAAGTATACGAGCCAGGAAATCGAGACTACTGCCTCGGGGCGAACTACTCGTACAATAATTCGAGCTTGCGAGATGCAGGCTGACCCATCTTTCAAATAGCCTCGAACATTTCTGCTGTCGTGACTGGCGGAGGGAATCACTCCACGATTGCATCACTTTTAGCAAAAAGCTAAAAGCTCGAATCCCCACCGTGGCAGTCTAGAGCCCACAAGATATATCAATGAGCGTGTGCCAGGATCCTGGTAGCAGTGTTTAGCACAACCATAGAACCTATCCTCACAATTGATCAACCATGGCACCACCAGTCATCATCTTCGATTATGGCAGGTCTCAATCGAATCCAACATCTAACGATCTCCGACTAATAGACAACATTTGAACACAGACTTCTCCCCCTACGCCCAAAAGATAAAACTCCTCCTCGCATCTTCCAACATCCCCTTCTACAAATGCGACCAACCCGCCGTTCTTCCCAGAAAAGACCTCGAAGCACTCGGCATAACCTATCGCCGCATCCCTCTCCTCGCAGTCGGAAAGGATGTCTACATCGACTCCTCCAAGATCATTGAAATTATCACCACTTCCCTTGGCAAAACCCGCCAATCTTCCTCCGACAAAGCCTTCCAAGTCTGGGGCGACACCGTGTTCCAAGAAGTCCTAACCCTCATTCCAATGAAAGTCCTAACTCCAGAATTCGTCAAAGATCGCCAAACAATCTTCCCTCTCCTCAACCGCCCAGACCTAAAGACCATCCGTCCCAGTGGACTGGCGCAGTTCCAAGCTCGACTCGCGGAATTCGAACACCAGTTCCTTTCTCAATCCACCCAGGAAGCACCTTTCATCGGTGGCTTAAAGGAGATAGGCTTGGCGGATATTCACGCTATTTGGCCGATTCGTTGGGCTTTGAATGATCTGGGAGCAAAGAATGATGTCGGTGTGGGTAAGGATGTGTATCCCAAAGTGTGGAGATTGCTTGAGATGTTACCCGAAGCGAATCCTAAACCTGAGAAAACTGTCAGTGGGGATGAGGCTAAGGAGGTGATTTTGGGGAGTCAGTATACTGCGAAAGAGTTGGGGATTGGGAAGAATGATGCTTTTGGATTGGAGTCCGGGACGGAGGTTACGGTTGAGAGTTTTGAGTAAGTTAAAGAAGCAGAAGTAGGGCTGAAAGATTGCTGACTTTTTTTTGGCAGTGCGAGACCTGGAAGTCATCCTCAATTTGGAAGATTAGTTGGGACCGGGGTTGATGAGAGTGTTGTCGAGTTGAAGGACAATGGGGTGAGGTTGCATTTCCCTAGGATTGGGTATTTGGTAAGGAATTTGTGAGTCCTCCTCATTACGACCCCATCTACATTGCGGACGAATGTATTACTGACGGTATGTGAATGTAGGCAAGATTCTCCGGCGAAGTTGTGATACACTATCTGGCCAGCATTCGGGGAATTCCGCCGCGATGGACAGCTCCGTTATACTGCTTGGCTGGCAATCGGCAGGTCGTAGACAGTAGTCTAGTCTCGGCCAGCAAACGTAGAGCGTACGCATAACTGCATGAGACCGCAATCCTTTCTAGAGTCATGAACATCCAGGCACTCCTCAATCGCCGCAGATTCCCCATGACCAGGCCAAAGGCTGTTGATGAAAGTGAAAAGCATAGATGGTGCAATCACTTGGTCTCATTATGCATTATATCTCATGTCTCTCATAGATCTGCCTGTCCTGTATGTCTTGCTCTTAAGAGGCCTGCTCCGATTTGCTCTTGCTTCCAGACGTTTCCGTTTCGTTTGGCAACCGCAGCATCGTACAACGCATCACTTTGCTACCACTAGCTGCTCACAAGAACACCATACCGAGCCCGAGTCCAAGTACACCCGCCATGCCGCCAACCGCATTCTTCGCCGCAGGATTTCCAGACTGGGTCTCGGCAGCGGCCGACGACGAGCCAGAGCCGGTCGCCGTTCCTGTCCTCGTCGTCTCAGAAACCGATCCACCACTAAGAGTAGCAGAACTAGTCGTCATGGTAAGATTTCCCAGACTGTTGGTGATAGGTCCCGGGAGAGCATAGGTAGTACTTTGTCCACAGACTGGAGTCGAAGCAGGCTCGTTGTTGAGGTTTGTGTCTGTTTGGATTGAGAAGACTAGGTCTGATTCCTGGACGCAGGCGATGGTTGTTGGTTGACCGTCAATGGTGGCGGTGATGCTGGTGAGAGCACTACTGTTTACTGTGACGGAGGGGAGGATTGGGGAGACGGTTTTTGGGTTGATTGGGGAGGTTATTACACTGGTGTCTTGAGTTTTGGCTAGGCTGGCGAGGGCCAGGGTGAAGGCGATGGTTTGGAGCATGGTGTCGATTATGGAGGAGGCGTGAATCGGATCTTGGTATTTGAGTTTTCGTGCAGGATGAGGTGAGATGAATTGTATGTATGTTGCAGTCTGGGAAACAAGCACGGCCAGAGACAACCGCAGCCCGCCCTTTTATTGTAAAAGCGCTGGTGTCGATGCAGATCAGCTGTCCATAACTTGAAACACTTACCTGCAGACTGGCATTGGCTCGCAGATCAGCGTACTGTAGTGTGAGATGGTTCTGCACAAATGAAGATATGATTCGAAGATGACTAAATGTATGGTTGGAGGAAGGTGGGCGTGATGGGTGTCGCCGTCAGATGTTGGCCTGAGGCAAACCACCTTGCATGAAGGCGAGCCTCAATTCCGATCGACCAGCGCCGCAGCAGCCGATGCCTGTCACTAGCAATCGTACCTGCAGATTGCTGTCTTCATAACCAGAGCAATTCATTGGACTCATGAGCCTTGATATGGCTAGAATTCCCACTGTTCTGCGGCCTGCCATGGTGGTTGGTGACGAGATCAGGAAATGCGCACTTGTTACGGTAATAAATATATCGCTGGAACGTTGACAAGGATCTTCTCGGGCTTCCATGTGCAATGCAGATCACTTGCTCCGTTTGGCATTGCCATCATGGTTGGATGTTGAATGCAAAACGTGATGGAATGGGGAGAAGGCGGTAATGTTATGTAACAAGTATAAGAACATCAGCCTGACTCTACACGGGCACACGCTCGGCTCAGTCGTCGGCTTAATTGATAAGACCAGTTTGCTATTGTTTGGAAGTGCTTTGTTGAACTTTAGAGCTGGACAAGTGAGGAGGAAAGGCATGTATTGAGCACTCATCAAGCACTCGGCCTTCCAGTCGCACCACACCACAATACTAGGTAGTAATGTCAGCGACACCAATGGCTCTCCGCTTGAGAGCTCAGTGGCTCGCCACGCGGAAGCCGCTGTCCACTCGATGTTTGGTGTTGAACAGACCTCTGCAAATTCGATATCAGCATACCGCCGCCGCAGCTACATCTACCCGAGGATTCTACTCAAACTCCAACGTCGATCCTGAACCCAACGAATTCGCCGTGCCACTCCACGATGCCTCCATCTTCGCGCCCCTCGATACCTTTCCCCGCCGCCACATTGGCCCAACTGCCCAGAGTGCGGAAGAGATGCTGCAGGCTCTCCATCCTCCAGTGAAGAACTTGGATGATTTCGTGAGCCAGGTGTTGCCTCCTTCAATCCTCTCGCAGCGCAGCTTGAACATCGAGGGACCTGTTCCAGAGTCTGGATCGGTGCCCACTACAGAAGGTGGCTACTCAGAAAGTCAGCTGCTTGCCAGACTTCGCCAGATCGCCAGCGAGAATAAAGTCTACAAGAGCTATATAGGCTGTGGCTATGCCGGAACACGAGTGCCTGAGGTCATCAAGCGAAACATTCTCGAGAACCCAGCATGGTATACCAGCTACACTCCATACCAGCCAGAAATTTCTCAAGGCAGGTTGGAGTCTCTGCTGAACTTCCAGACCATGGTCACCGATCTGACCGGTCTTGCCATTGCCAATGCTTCGCTTCTTGACGAGCCTACGGCAGCTGCAGAGGCCATGACTCTTGCAGTCAACTCTCTGCCAATTGCTCGGGCCAAGCGCCCGAAGAAGGTCTGGTTGGTGTCACATCTCTGTCACCCGCAGACCATCGCCGTTCTAGAGAGTCGTGCTCAAGGTTTCAACATCACAATCGAGGTCGCCGATATTCTTGACGGCAAGCGCATTGATGAGCTGGGACATGACCTGATCGGAGTTCAAGCACAATATCCAGACACTCTTGGTGGCGTCGAGGACTTCCGAGCCATCGCAGACAAGGTGCACAAGGTGCAGGGCACATTCGCTGTTGGCACAGATCTTCTTGCCCTCACCTTGCTCACGCCTCCTGGTGAGTTTGGTGCCGATGTCGCTTTTGGCAACGCTCAACGATTTGGCGTACCATTCGGCTTCGGTGGTCCCCATGCAGCCTTCTTTGCCGTCAGCGACAAGCACAAGAGAAAGATTCCTGGTCGTCTTATTGGTCTTTCAAAGGATCGTCTAGGAAACAATGCAGCTCGTCTGGCATTGCAGACTCGTGAGCAACACATCCGACGTGAGAAGGCCACTAGCAATGTCTGCACTGCTCAGGCTCTGCTCGCAAACATGAGCGCCATGTATGCCATCTACCACGGTCCCCACGGTCTCAAGCAGATCGCGGAGAAGATTGCAAAAATGGCCCAAGTCCTTGCCAAGGGTCTTGAGAGCGGCGGATTGGAAGTCCGCCAGCCAGTTGCCTTCGACACTGTCGTTGTCAAGAAGCACGATGCACCTGGCTTTGCTGCGAAGTCTGCTGCCAACTTCCTGACGAATTTCCGTGTCATTGACGACGAGCACATCGGCATCACAATCGACGAGACGGTCGGCAAGAAGCAAATCGAAGAGATTTTCAGAGCTTTCACGACCGATGTCATTGATGTCGAGAAGCTGGCTCAGCAAGTCGAGACTAATGAGAGTGTGCCAGAATCACTCAGGCGTACCTCGCCATTCCTCGAACATCCAGTGTTCAACTCCTACCACTCAGAGACCGAGCTCTTGCGATACATGCATCACCTCCAATCCAAGGATCTCTCGCTGGTGCACTCCATGATCCCACTCGGGTCCTGCACGATGAAGCTCAACGCGACGACCGAAATGCTCCCCATCACCTGGCCCGAATTTGCAAACATCCATCCCTTCGCACCCGACGACCAGACCCAAGGATATCGACAGATGATTAAGGAGCTCGAAGACGACCTTGCAAACATCACCGGCTTCCACTCAGTCTCCCTTCAGCCCAACTCTGGTGCGCAGGGCGAATTCACCGGCCTGCGTGTGATCCGAAAGTACCTGGAACAGCAGCCAGGCAAGAAGCGCGACATTTGCTTGATCCCAGTCTCCGCTCACGGCACAAATCCTGCTTCTGCGGCCATGTCCGGAATGAGGGTGGTCACTATCAAGTGTGACAGCAGCACTGGCAACCTGGACATGCAGGATCTGGAATCAAAATGCAAGAAGTACAAGGACGAATTGGGCGCAATTATGATTACCTACCCCTCCACTTTCGGTGTATTTGAGCCGGCTGTCAAGGATGCTTGTGACCTCGTTCACAAGTATGGTGGCCAGGTCTACATGGATGGTGCCAACATGAATGCTCAGATCGGTCTCTGCTCTCCCGGTGAGATCGGCGCAGATGTCTGCCATCTCAACCTGCACAAGACTTTCTGTATCCCACATGGCGGTGGTGGTCCTGGTGTTGGACCGATTGGCGTTGCAGAGCATCTTGCTCCGTTCCTGCCAGGCCATCCTCTTGTCTCCAACGTCGGTGGCGAGAAGGGCATTGCTCCAGTCTCTGGCGCTCCTTGGGGATCGGCTAGCATTCTCCCCATCAGCTGGGCATACATCAAAATGATGGGTGCTCGAGGCCTGACGCATGCCACCAAGATCACTCTACTCAACGCCAACTACATCCAGTCTCGTCTGAAGCCTTACTACCCCATTCTCTACACCAACGAGAACGAACGCTGCGCACACGAGTTCATTCTGGACGTTCGAGGCTTCAAGGAGAGCGCTGGTGTCGAAGCCATTGACATCGCGAAGCGTCTCCAGGATTACGGTTTCCACGCTCCGACTATGTCTTGGCCTGTCGCGAACACTCTGATGATTGAGCCCACCGAGTCTGAGTCAAAGAATGAGCTTGATCGCTTCTGTGATGCTTTGATCTCGATTCGCGAGGAGATTGCCGAGATCGAGAGCGGCAAGCAGCCGAAGGATAAGAACGTGCTCAAGATGTCGCCACACAGCCAGAAGGACCTCATCATTGGCGAGTGGGACCGTCCTTACACTCGCGAGCAGGCCGCCTATCCTCTTGAGTGGCTTAAGGAGAAGAAGTTCTGGCCTAGCGTGACCAGACTTGATGATGCATATGGTGATATGAACCTCTTCTGCAGGTAAGTGCTTACTTTGCGATTCCAATCTCCTGATCCTTAATGGCTGACTATGTGCTAGCTGCGCTCCTGTCGAGACCGTGGAAGATCTTCCAGGCTCCTAGACATTTACAAAACGCCGTCATGGGCACGACCAACATACAGGCCGAGCGAAAGGCTGCTTTACGGCGACAGAGTTGCACGCGCTCTCATAGCCAGATTTCAACACAACATTATTGCAGCGTTCGAGCGAGGCGTACGGGAATCAACTCCTGCATTTAACACGACCTGCGGAGAACTACAGCATAGGGCGGTTTGGGATTTTAGATGGGAAGGTCACGTTATAATGAGAATCACAACCCGCCTTTCTGGCGCTCAACCCATGTTTCAATGATGACTTTGTATATTTCCCGCCTCTCAAGCTTTGTAGTCAACTTGTCATCAATATGGATGGATATCCACCACATTGGTTGAACGAAACCATAGAGTGTAGCCTGGTTCGGAAACGAGTCTTGTTGCTGCTCTTCGTAGCACTTTTTTAACGCGCCGTTCTGGCGTTCATCCCAAGTTTTGTTAATTACTTTATTGTACTGATATGAAGCTCTATGGCACAATGTCTTCGTGGCCCGCGCAAATGCACTAACAAATTCCTAGAATATTCGAACAGCCTGCTCGATTGAGCGTGTGAAGTAAACTGAGGTGCTTCGTTCTTTCCCCGACGTGCAACTGCCCTACATGTGAAAGTGGGTCCAGACAGTCTCAAGCTGCCGCGCCCCTTCCTCGCGTGTCGTCTCCAGCTCGACCATCACTCTTCCGCTAGGAGCTTGCAGAAACTTCATCCAAACCAGAGCAACAACAAGATATCGGCCTGGCAGCGGCAGCGGTCTTCTACACAGCGGAGCTATTGGAGGGCATTCTGGCTGCTCGATCAGCGGGTTTGCATTCACTGGCGGGACGTAATCGAGGAGTCGCCAGAGCTCCAACAGAATCTCTTCTGCCAGCCTAGAGAAGCAACAACCCACTGGCTTCATACTTGGGACGAGTTGAACCCCGATGCCGTTCGCTGTATGATGACCAAAACAGCCAAGGCGAGAGCATTTTCCCTTCCACCGAGCTCAACCCATTGTTCTTCCCCAGTCCTCGGACAGACATGTACGGCACCGTGCTTGCTGCAGCGCAATCGGGTTTTGAGAGATTCGAATTCGGGCTTCCGAGAACATATGGCCAGCTCAGCAGAGATTCAGAGGGGTCGTGGCGTCGAGTGCTCCCAAGTCAGCCTCCGATCCGCAATTGGTCTTTCGAGTTGACCTTCAAGAGAGGTGGAATGAGAAGCAGGGATATACGGAGTAAGGACATCCAACGACACAACTATGCAACAAGTAGTGCTAAAGCTCATGGAATTAGCCGAGAAGAGGAACGGCAGCCTTTTAACAGCATTTGCTTCTAGACCAAGTAGGCTGAGGCTGGCAATGGAGAATGGCGAATGGTGTCTCAACAAAGCAGGGAGGGCCTGGTTGCCATCCGGATACTCGGACAATGGTTGCCATGGTTCACAGAAAGCTCATTCGACTGTCCAGCACAGCAGCTTCCAGACTCATTTCTTGGCGCATCAGATGCTTACGAGGTTTGCTGCAGCTGATGAGCATGTCAAGATGATCGGTGTATAAACGAAGGAGCCAAGGTGGCCGTTCTTCCTGTTCCACGCAAGCCAAGCGAAACGTGGGCCGCGGGGTCGCCAGAAGCACGGAAAAGTTAGAGACATGAATGATCAACGCCATCCGGACTCGGCATTGCACTTCCCTTTGTCCACCAAGCCGGATTGCGGATGGCGGTGTTGTTGGCAACTTGGGAGGGCAGATGGCATGGCGTGCTCAGCAGGGAAGTGTGAAGATGACAACGAGCAGGGTTGTGGTTGACAGAAGCGCGTTGAGCGCTGATGAGACTCACGAGTGACTTGACGATGGAGATATTTCGCGCACATATAGCCCTATAGGTGCAAGTCAGTGGATAAGGCTTGTTCTGATTGGACATAGTCCAAGAACCGCATCTGGCCTTGCTGACGTGCTTCTTCATCCTTGTGAGCACTCGACTCGCAAACATCTCTCTCTCTCTCTCTCTCCCTCTGTCCCGCTGCTCTTCCTCGTTGTTCTGGCTTGCACGCTTCCCTCTCCAGCACATTGTTTCTCTGCACAAAACAAATGTAAGCCGATGTTATTGGCAGCAATGCAACGAGCACGAGCACGAGCACGAGCACGAGCACTTCTGGCATACCGTAAATGCCGCTTTGGAGCGGTCTGAGGCTGGCACGACATGTGGCATCCAATAATGGACAGACCGCTGACATGGCCATTGTCTCGCTCGCTCGCTCGCTCGCTCGCATTGCCATTGCCATTGCCATTGCTACCACTGTTCTCCTCCAAACTCCGCTGCGCAAGCATGCCGGAGCATTACTGACGGAAAAAGCAGTCTCTTGTGAGCGAGTACCTCGAAAATGTCACAACCCATCCTTCCACCGCGCCCTCAGCGGAATACTGCGCCTCTGAAGAACGACACTCCTCTCCTCCCACCGCGACCCCTCCGCAAAACCGATCCTTCCCCAGATCGTGAAGGCGCCACTCGCTCGCCCTTCAACCTGCCCCCGACATCTTTGAGCAATAGGACTCAGCTCACCAAGCGTACCAGCCAAGAGCTTCCACGCAGGCCTCCAAGTGTATCTCTGCCCACTTTGGGCCAGGAAGGAGCCGAATACTCCAGCTTCGACCAGCTGCCAGCAGACGCCCATGGAGTCTCGACCTCTGACGACGCCGGCGAGCAGACCAGAAATGTAGCAGTGGACCTGCCCATGCACCAACCCAGGGCTTCCGTGCCCCAGTCGACCGCCACGAAGAATATCCAGAAGGTCACCGACACTGACTCCACCCAGGCCGCTTTGGCAGGCATTGGCCGATCTAAGCCCGCAGACGATGTCCACAAACTGCCACCTGGGGATGCCTCTCCATCGCGCGTGAGTCGCGTGACCACTAATACCAAGCGTGCGCCTTCAACGGAACCACCGAATATTCTTCGCACTAGGGCCAGCTTCAATCGCTCAACTTCGAGTCTGCAGCCGCTCGAGCGCACCACATCCCGTCCTGGTAGTCTCTACGGCGGCGATGACCACGAGCACGGCATCCCTGTCATTGGCCAGCAGGTTCCGTTGTTGGCCATGGCCGGTGATGTCCAGGCTCCAACGCCTGGTGGAGGCTCGTCGATGCATACGCCTGGCATTGGCTTCTTCAACGACGGCTCTGCCCGTTCCCACCAGAGGAAACGCAGCTCGAGGCAGGAATTTGGACCACCTGACAGCTATGGAATCCGCCATGATGCCGATCATGCCGATCAGTTCGAGAGAGAATGGGTCCGAAAACATCCAGAAGAGGCAGCGAAGGAGGGATATTACATGCATTTGCCAAAGCCAGAGTCGGCTTTGAGCAGTGAGCAGCTCAACAGAATCGTCCGTGAAAGCGATTCAGGTGAGCAAGACTCTCGCGATAGCGTGACATGTATGGTACTGACAGAATCTTAGCTGCAGCCCTGAGCCCAGGCACTCCGGGCGAGGACGAAGCCATGGAGGAGTATCTCTCGCGCGTGTCGTCGCCAAACGTTCCACTCGCTCAGCGCAAGAAGCGCGCATCCAGTGGCTCAGTTCCCCCAGAATCGCCGTTGCGCAAGGCTTTCTCGAAACGCCTGCACCCGAGCGATGCTGCGGCTGTCGAAGATGCGCCAAGAAGCTCCAGCAAGAGCTACCACTACGAATCTGATACGGATCACGAGCACGAGCACTATGATGGCACTCCAATCTTGGCGGCCGACGAGCTCATGAAGCGCCCTAGCAGCGCATTCATGCAGGCAGCCGTGATACCTGAGCCGCATGCGGATGATGACTACTATGATAGCGATCACGCGCAAAGCCGCAGAAAAAGCATGGACACCAGCCGGCCATCGAGCAGACCCAGCAGTGTCCACGGGAACATGCAGGGCTATGCAGGTGGCTCCCTACATAGATTCATTTCTCGGGAAGAAGAGCATCATTCTGGCGTTGGTACGCCATTAGAAGAAATTGAAGAATATGAACCTTTGTTCCCTGAAGGCGAGGAAGGCAAGAAGGCACAGCAAAAGAAGACGAAGACGAGACCAGATCTCGCTGCTATGCACCACTTCCCAAGCCAGGATGTATGGGAAGATACTCCTTCCTCACTACAATATTCTGCTACCGTTTCGACTCCTGAGCTTGAGCGGCAGCAAGAAGCATTCGAAGCCGAGAAAGCCGCTACATCAACTGCCTCAACGTTTGAGACGGCGGAACAAGAAATCGCCCGGAGAGCTGCCAACGATGCAGATATGACAAGCGATAGGAAGACATACATCAAGCCGCAATTTAAGCCAGGAGTCTTGGAGGAGCACCGGCCGACACCCCACCGCTTCCCGAGCTCGGATGTTTGGGAAGACACGCCGAGCAGCATGTACGCCACCACGACCGTCAGCACACCGGAAGAAGAGGAAAGCCAAGCACGTGCTACTGCTGGACGCCCTTCAATTCCAGCTCGACCTGCGAAGAACTCTCGTCTTGCTCAAGAAGTACCCGCTGACGAGCAAGAGACCAGCCCGACCAAGGCCAGGGCGCCAAGCATTCCGGATAAGCCTAAACCATCAATACCAGCCAGACCACAGCGCACATCTCGCTCTGAGCAGGAAGGAGCACCTCTCGACAAGTCGATATCTGCAGGCAGTGATGACGCTGTCAAGTCACCGCCGGCCCTCAAGGCCAAGCCCGCTGTTCCAGCAAGACCTACTGGCTCCAAGATAGCTGCGCTCCAGTCGGGCTTCATGAATGATTTGAACAATCGTCTCAAGCTTGGTCCGCAAGGTCCACCGGCAAAGAAAGAAGAGGTCGCAGTGGAAGAAGAGACAGAGAAGCAGCCATTGGCAGACGCTCGCAAGACTCGTGCTCGTGGTCCACCAAGACGCAAGCCAGCTGCGTCTCCAGCAGCAGACCGCAAGTCATCTTTAACTTTCGCCATGTCACCACTGATCACCTGCTGGACCATCGATGAGACGGATGAGCTCAAGGTGCAAACAGAAGACAAGGAAAACAAGAATCCACATGTTGCTCAAGCAGAGAAGGCAATCGAAGACAATGAGAAAGTCAGTACCGAGTCAGCCGCTCCTGCCGAAGAGGTAGATCACTCCGCCGCCCAGGCCGCCGCCTCCGAGATTGCCAAGTCGCCTGACCCAATCGAAGCCGCCGGCCGACACTCCAATGCTGCAGCGGATTTGCAGGCTGCTCTCGCGGAGGCCGGAGCCGGCCCGGCACCACCTCTATCTCTAGGTAGCCCAGAGCTAGGCAAGGTCACTTCGCCCACAACAGCACAGATTGGCAAAGACGAAGAGGTCCAGACTGGTGAGACTGAAATCACAACGACCCAGTCGTCTGGCAAAAAGGAACATACTACTGTCCTGCAAGGCGCCAAGGCTGCCGAAGAAGGCGATGTTGTTGTCGAGGATGCGCAAGAGGCGTCATAGTAGAAGTCAGTCTGAGAATCCGTACACGAAAAGTTTGGCGTTTACTTTACGTCTTCTTTGAGAATAAACTACGAGCCAGCCTCTCATTCCCTAGGTCCGGCTGTCGCCCAATATTGCTTTTCACGTTGTTGTTGTTGTTGGCGGGGGAAGGTATATGATGATGGTAATAGAGAGTTCTAATAAAGAAATGTATTTGCTGCATACATAGAAGCTGGTGTCGGTGTTGTCTACTGTACATAGGTAATCCTAGCAGAGAAACGCCAAGATATATGTATACTTTCCTGTTATACGAATCCAACGCAGCCAGGGCATCGGAGTCTATTTTGCTTGAGCTGGTACAAGGCTGAGCTTGTCTATATTGTAGCAGATAAATCTGTCATCATCAGTGTGAGCATATTTCGTGGGGGTTTCGGGTCTTGGCTTCTGTCGATGTCGTCGTCTTGGCTGATTTGAGGAGACATGCCAAGTATCTCGTTTTTCTTTGTTGCTGCGTTGCCGGGTCTTGGCGGATGTGTGTGTAGGATGTCCCACGACATGCCGCTTTCTTGACCAAAGTGGTAATTAAGCGACTTTTTGCATCATCTCTTTCTTGGCTGAGGTTCACTCTTGAGCTTGGCCGTCTATGCTTGCCAAGAATATGGGATTCTCTTTCTCTATGTTACCGCTTGGCACAGCTACAATGACATGTTGCGGTTCTAATAACATCGCTCAGTTTCGCCAAGAATTAATGGTAGGCCAGTAGGTGGTAGAGGTAGAAGTAAGTAAGTAATATCAATCAGCCTTCTTCTTCTTTTTCTTTGCCAATCACCAATGCAGCACACACACACTCTCTCTCTCTTCCTACTCATGTCGATCGAAATGCCTCAATCCCACAACATCACATGGCCGAATAACTGTCTCCTCTCTCTGACCCTCAACACCTCGCGACCATCAACAACCCGAAATCCAAAAAAATCCTTGCACGAACAACCTCCATCATCCCGCTTGTACGGACCTCCTCTTCCACCGCACTGGTCATGTCGACATCATCATCCTGTAGCTCCTTGGCTCCCGGAACCTATCCTCCCAAATCCTTTCTCCAAGACCTTCCTCCGGAGTTGTTCTGCTTGATTTTACCTAAAGAATACCTACTACCCCTGGCGCCGGTGGATTCGATCTGTTTCGGTCTGACTTGTTTTGATAGTATGAATTTTCAATTCATACATCTTTGTGTGAAAAGATGCATCGACAGTCATGGTCTGGGGGGATGGAGAAAGGGAAAGAAAGAGGGCGAGGGAGAGGAGGTGGCAAAATGCCGTCATTGGAGTGAGGATTTTGGTAGTTTGAGGAGATGGTATGTGAGAGGAAGGGAGGAGGAGGATGCTGGGGTTTGAGGGAATGGCTTTGAAAAACCTCATATGATGGGTCTGGGATTTGGGTGGGCGATCGACAGGAGTTTGGTTTTGATGAGAAGTCCCATCAGGGAGTCTATTACCAAGGAGATTCTGTATCAGTCGTTGAGATATCGTGCTTATGTTGAGATTTGTCCTCGTGTTAGGCTTGGGGGTCCGGAGGTGCTTGATGCTTTTGAGAGAAGATCGAACATGGGGTTGGAGGATCTATCGGAGTCTTTTTGAAGGTATGCTCTGAGATTGAGTATTGATGAGGAGCTTATTTTGGCTAGAGATCGGTGGTGAGAGGAATGGCTGAACAGAGCTGAAGAAGCGGACAGTCTTCGCAGGATCAAGGCGATGGTATGGTGAGGTTGAAAGGAGCTTCAGGGCGAATGGTGATGTAACTGAGCGTATAGCGTTGCAATCTATTAGCGGCTTGTATGTTTCCTCTCTGACTGACCTGTAAAGCAACAGATCGTCTCCAACCATCCAGCTCCAATCGTAACGCTCGAGGCCTGCAACGTGTGTTGATCTCCAGCTGCAATTGTCGTCCACGAGACAGTGACGCTGACACTGGGTTGACGCAGGCAAATATCAGGGAGCAATGTCTTATGTGACGTGGGCAACAAGTGGTGTGCAGACAAGGTGCGCGAGGGGCGGGAAGCCGCCAACATATATACACTTGATAGGCGAGGTTGAAACAAGCAGCTGGAGCAGGGCCAAGATTTATGCAAGGCTATCGAAGTCCTCCATTTGGGCGAATCCGTGGGCTCCTGGAGGTCCTGAGACATTTGGCTGTCATGCTTAGATCCATGAGCCTGAGCCATTAAGATCGCGGACAAAATCGGAAAGCGTAGATCATCGTCCAACGATGTCTGCCGTCTGCCCATTGCTGTATGATCAGAGAGGGAGCTTGCTCGGGTCGTGTCCTGTCGTTGCTGGAACGACAGGCCGTATCAGCACATTGACTACGGTGAAGGTAGAATAGTGCTAGCATCAAGTGTGGTCAGTGGGGACAGGCAAGTAGATGTCATTCTAGAGGACGGTTCTATTGCGGAACTCAGCCTTGGCGGCCCAGAAGGGGCTCGCGGTCGACACTGACATGTGACATGTAGCCTGCCTGGCCAAGCATGTGCGGCTTAGCTGACGAGGGTCGCAGATTCCATCCGCCGCGCTCACCAGTGGAACATGCACTTATAGTTCAGTATTCTCGCGCCCAGCCTGTCGTACTCCAAAGGCGAGATCCAGCTGTCATTAGTTGCCCTCAATTTGCCGAAGACACTGGCTCCTTTCCATACGATGACTGAAGGATCCAGTTCTCGTGGCGGCGGAGCGACCAGAATCTCCTTCGGGTATTGAGGCATTCGACCACGAAGCTGCAGTTCCAAATAGTTCTGCAGGTATGGAGTCTTCGATGCACCGCCGATCAACATGATACTGCCCAGCAGATCACGCTTCTTTCTTTCGTCAACCTGACCACTGGGTAGCTCGCTCGCGCGTTCAATCGACCGAATGATAGCCTCGTCGAGTGGCATGACAGGGACAATACGTTCTTTGCTATCGTCCTCAGGCACAGCTGCACTGTCTCCGAAGCCCTCGCCATTAGCGTTGTCGTCGTTGTCATTAGGCACGGGTGTGCCAGCAGGAGGCGGCGACCCGGCAATCGAAGACTTAGGCGTGCCCTCGTTGTCGCCATTGAGGTAACTCGGGATACCAAGAGGTCGCTGCTTTTGCGGCGTGGGTTGTGCAATGGGTGTTCCAAGCAGACGCGCCGGCTCGTTGGAGGGCGCCATGTTTGCAGAGGGTATCATTTTTGCATAGGTGCGGACATCTTCTTGAGCTCTTGAATCTGGATCATTTCGCTTGCCGTCGTACAAGTCGACGGAAGCTGGTATTAGTTGCCTGCGTCCAGCCAACTTCTCGGAGACGTCAAAGATGGCAGGTCTGAAGAAGCCCATTGGCGCGAGCATTCCTTCGTCGTAGATCTTGAATTGATACCTTCTCGTCTGTTGATCGTATGCGCGAAGGTGGAAGTCAAACAACTGCACTGTGATGTTCTCGTCGCTCATTGTTGTGTACTTCTCCTTCAGCTCCTCTGCAAGCAGGAAGTCGTGGCGCCGCATAAGGTTGAAGTCGCTGTAGTTGAACTTGTCGAACAGCATCATCTTTACGAAGGTTTCGGTCACATCGTAGCCGCCGTACTTCATATTGATGCGCGACTCCTCAATGCACATACCATCTTCAACGCAGCACACTGTGGTCTTTTGCGCGCCCATATCGACCATGCAGGCTGTGCTGAAGCCAGCTCCGAATGTCGCTGCGAGGGATTCCTGCATAAAGCATACTCGACCGAAATTGAAGTCGATCATTAGCTCGCGGAGAACAGTGGCGACATTGACTTTCTCGTAAAGATCTGGAATTAGAAAGACGCAGGAATACTGATTCCAGTCCTTCTTATGGACTAGTCCAAGTTCCGTTTTGATGCTTTCTTCCAAGATCCTGAAGAAATCTCGTTCAAGCATATTGCGACTCGTATAGTCTTTCTCATTTAGCGTGCCATTGCGCATTGGCCAGTGAAGGTGATACTTGGGCCGCGAGTTCTCTGGTATTCGAAGAGCGGGTGCACCAATGATGTAATCCGGGGCATTGTTGGTCTCGGTCCAGTCTATCTCAACGGGATCATTGTGCTTGGAGATGACATCTGGCGGTGTGGTGCTGTTCCACTTGGTAACGAGCTCACGAGAGTTGGGCAGGACACGGCGCTTGTTGTGCCGTCTCGCTGTCTTGAATCGCGCAGCCATGTCATCATACTCTTTGGCGAACTAAGACGTGTCAGCGGGCTCATGGGCGTCTGTTCGACATGGCTCACCTCTTCCCCAAACCACTCTTCCGAAGGCGTATCTTCATGCAGCTTGATGCGCTTCGGTAGTGGCTCGGAATCTTCTGCTTCGGTGCGGTCAGCTTTCCGGGCAATGACCATTGGCACAGTCTTTGGCAGGGCATCTGTGGCGAGTCCGAGGCGTAGATTCTGGCTGCCGACATGAATGACAATGGTTTTCTCGCCGTAGTTCTCGCCATAGATATCGTCCATGACCACATCTTCGTCGAGGGTCTGGTCGACATCTGGATAGGCGCCGACTTGCTCGCCATTCTGTGCGCGTGCTCGGTCGAGGTCTACAGCTGCCTTTTTCCGTCTGTCTAGCGCGGCTTCTTGCTGTAGCCGCAATGCCAGTACTTGGTCGTCGCGCTTCAGGAATTCACTGTGCGAGGAAGTCAGCCGTCGGGCATGTTTGCGGCATGACAGTGGCGTCGATGGAGCGAAGGGCTGATGATGGAAGGCGCAGTACCTCTTGACGTATTGCACATTGAGCGCATAGAGGTCCTTTTTGCCCTTCCTCAGGCCATCCAGAATCTTGCGGCCGACCATGGCGCATGGGTGTGGTGCAGGGGTGGAATAGAGATGGTGGAAGTGATGGTGGTCGGAGAAGGCGCGACTCACGTGTAGTAGTTTTTCTGGTTGATCATGTTGATTTGCGGCCACGTCGAAAAGTCCATATTGTTGTCCGTGCGCTGCAGGCCTACTCCAATGCTTAGTATGCATGCTCCCATTTCTAGCTGAGAGGCGTTTGCAGTGAAGATGGCGGTGAAAAGGCGTGCCGCGTGCGGCATGATGCATGGGGGGTGTGAGGTCTTACCTTCTTCCCTCAAGAGGGCGCGTCCTGATTTCTTTCCGACCATCTCGACTGATGCCTATGTCTATGCCTATGCCTATTCCTATGCCTATGCCTATGCCTATGCCTATTCCTCCTCTCCTCGCGATCGCGCAATTGCTTGTGTGGTAGGTGGCAGTTCTGCTGACGGGAATCTCCGTAGTGTTGATGTATTGTGTATAGAGTTGATGTATGAGTCGCGACTGATAGAACTGATGATGGCAGTCCGATCGGAAGTGAACGCCGCTGTTCGCAGCCGCCGTTATACTGCACTGCACTGCACTGCACCACAATTTGGAGCGGGAGCGGGACCGTGCTCTCGATGGCGGGGTGGGGTTCTCGCTTCTAGTTACTCACTACTACTACTGCCCGACACAGCACACAGCACACACATCTTGCACTTCGCACTCACATACTCCTCCTCCTCCTCCTCTTCAATACTTTATTGATCCCCAATACCATCGCCATGGCCGGTTCGTACCACTTAACCCCTCCCGAACCCGCCGCTGAAGCATGTTATGACTGACTCCCACTATCGCAGACTTCCAGGGCATCGCGAGTATGCTGCCTCGAACCACCTCTTTCCCGATCGCTTTCAGTCTGACAAGTTCTTAGAGCAATTCGTCGAGTTTTACTACAAGGCCTTCGACTCCGACCGTTCTTCACTCGCCTCGCTCTACGTCAGTCGCATCCAGGCACGCATGGAAGAAAGAGAGGCCCACTGACAGCGCCGTCACAGAATGAGAAGTCCATGTTGACTTTCGAGGCTTCGGCACACCAAGGCGCCCAGAACATTGTCCAGAAGCTCATGGTAAGCACATACTGTAGCAATATGTCGTCTTGGCTCAAATCTGACGTGACATTGTCAGGATCTCCCATTCTCCAAGATCGAGCACCAAGTCGCGACATTCGATGCGCAACCAAGCAGCGAGAGCGGAGGCATTCTAGTGGTCGTCAGTGGTGCGCTGTTGGTATGATACAATCAGTGGATTATGTTGCGGAAGAATCAAGCCATTGACGCTCCACCAGGTCGAGGAAGAGCGACGACCGATGAGCTACGTCCAGACCTTCCAGCTCCTACCAAACGGCTCCGGAAGCTATTTCATCTTCAATGATGTCTTCAGGCTGGTCTACCCAGCGGCCTAGGCGGCTCGACAAGCGCAGCCAGAGGCCACGACACCGCCGACACCCCCGATGAGAGCCAATACACCACCAACTACGAACTCGAGTCCGGAGGTTCAGGCTGCTGTCAAACAAATAATTGGACAACGTGAGATGGAGAAGATGCAGAAGCTGGGTTATGGCTATTGAGAGTCGTGGCGAACATAGCGCGCTGTGGGCGGCATTTCCAAGGAGTTCGGTACAACTCTTGGTTATTTATCGTCGCTGAAAAGTACTGCATGCCGGCTGCGGCTCGGATGGATGTGCTAGTTGAATGACTTGTGCGAAAATGCATTACATTATCACAATCTGGGTTGATTGTCCGGCTGGAAATGATTTCTGGGCCACTCTTCATCCGGGAGGCGACGAAGACAGTCAGCGAGCGACGAGCATTCGAGAGTGCTAACAACATCCTGCTTGACCGTCGTTGTCGCCTCTAGACCTGAAAGGTCTCCGCTGTTGGAGATTCCGACTGATTAACAAGAGATTCCAATCGTGACCGAACACGAGCCTAGGAAACGGCGATCCATGTCGTGTCGGCACTCTCTGTTCGCCAGCAAATGATGCATAGTTTCCGATACATATATCATGGCATTGTGCGAGAGTTTGTTTGGTACTGACAGCCTGATTCGCGGCGTCGAGTGAAGTCCTTCATGTAAGCTCTCTAGCAGTGGAAAATCGCTGTCTGTGATTGTTCAATCACTCGGTAGAAATGATAATAATATCGCATCATGCTGCCACGTGCGCGTGGTGCCATGGACCCTGGCACGGCTCAATTGGGAAAGGCCAGCTGGGTCGGTTGGTCGTCGCAGCAGCTGCGCTTCGATGTCGTCGCAAGCGCATTCTAGGCACTTGCTTTCAACATATAGCACATGATACGAACATAGCCATCCAATACCTCCATCTCCCCCCCGCCACAGTCAGTCGACCGACGCGCACGCTCCGCACTCCGAACATAAGAGCACCCCGACCACGACCCGCCAACGCAATTGCCAACCAATCTTTGAAATAGCTCCTGGTTGTCAACAACAAAGCTGAGCTATTCTAAGCCCGATCCAGCCGTTTCGCATATTGAAGGCATTGACTTGCCATAACATAACGACAACATGACGCTCGCAGAGGAGCTCAGATCGAGAAACTTCAGTGAGTTTGCCGCATAAACAATCAGCACCGAGAGACATGCTGACAATAGGCTTGCGCAGGTATATACGGCCAATGGTATGCGCTATCCGCTGTTGCAGATCACCTTCAGACCACATGCTGACAAAACCCTTCAGGGCTGGTATAATCTGTATGATATTGTGCTTTGCACTGGGAATAGCCAACATCTTCAACTTTCACTGGGTCATTCTGTTCAGTGTGATATGCCTGTAAGCATCTCTTCCACCACCACCTTCCTCCTTTCGGCCGCCAAAGACTTACATCTACCAGTGTCTGCTCATTCATCATCCTCTTCATCGAAGTGCCCTTCCTGCTCCGAATCTGCCCAACTTCGCCTAAATTCGACCAATTCATAAGACGATTCGAGACCAACTACATGCGCGCCGCAATCTACGGCATTATGAGCGTGATACAGTGGCTGAGCATCATCGCGAAGGTGACAAGTCTGATCGCTGCGGCAGTTGTTCTACTACTGGCCGCACTATGCTATGCGCTCGCTGGATTCAAGGGACAACAGTTCCAGTCTAGCAAGACACTGGGTGGACAGGGTGTTGCTCAGATGATCGTCTAGGAGGGCGGTCAACAATATGTATGCTACAAGGACGAGGTTGATCCAGGGGCACTCGTTCCTTCTGAGACGTGCGCGGACCATAAGCCTATGCATGAGGTACCGCCGCCTGGTGATACTCCAGCGCCTGGAATGGCTCCCGATGGCAAGTCTGTGACTGGCTTACCACGGTACGAAGAAGGCACACAGGGATACCTAGATATGTCGCCACGGTCGGCCGCGGAGGCATAGCACGCCCTGGGCCGAAAAGAATCGTCGTCAATAAGGAATAAGATAAAGAAGTTGCTTTGCTCAATAACGCGAAGAAAGGATGGGTGAGCGGAGCGCGGTTTCCCCAAAGTTGTGTATTTCTATTACGGGTAGACGAGGTTCTGAGTATGACACGAGTGCAATGCAGTCATTGAAAGTGAAAAACAAAACAACTTGTGCCTGGCTTGAGTCTCAATGAGCTGCCCGAGATCCTAAGCTCTCGTGCGCCTCTGGATGTGATTCTTCCTTTGACAACGGCTGGGCGCATTACTTGATATGCCCATTACCCGGCCAGTTCTTCCTTCTCAGAGGGTGACATTTATCGTTGAGAATCTCGAGGGATCTCCGCTTTCATGTGACAAACTATCACCGAGCTTGCAGCGGATACATTTCCGCGGCTCAAGCTCACTCCACCTCGACTTTACACCTGCCATGGATTCAAGCAGGTCGCAGAGGCACCACCAGCGCCATGGCGACAGAAAGCGATCACGCTCTCCCAGAGATCATGAAGGACGAGAAGTAAAGCGACAAAGCCGAGACCGATCGAGGTCACTGCACCGCAAACATAGACATCATCATCACAGTCGCGAAGCTCGAAATGATGCACCCGCAGTGCATCTGCCCTTTCACCAGCAACCACTCGAGAAACGAGACTTTGAGAAGTACGAAGCGTTGTTCGCAGAGTATCTGGACGTGCAAAAGCGGATCAACATTCGAGAGCTATCCAGAGATGAGGTAAAAGGACGATGGAAGAGCTTTCTGGGCAAATGGAATAAGAGAGGGCTTGCTGAAGGCTGGTATGATCCGGAGGCCAAGACGCGGGCTGATGAGAGGTCTCAAGCTAAGCCGCATTTACCTCAGCGACAAAGTCGGGATAGAGTACCTCCAAGTAAGCAAGAGCCGGATCAGAATCATTCCGAGGATGAAGATGAGGACGACTTCGGACCCTCACTACTAGGCCACGAAGTATCCAGAGCCGGCCCAGCAATCCCAAACCTACAAGACCTCCAACACCGCCAAGAACTAGCAGATGAGGCTGCGCGGAATGACAGAGCAGACTCCCGATATGATCACCAAATGGACCGCAAAGAGCAAAAATCCCGTCTCGAAGAACTCGTCCCGCGCGCAGACCCCGGTTCTCGTGAACGTCAAATTGAGAAGAAAGCCGACAAGACTTCTGTTTTACATTCTTTTCGTGAAGCTAAAGATGGTGGAGAAGTTGAGGTGAAAGACAGCGATCTTATGGGTGATGACGAGGGGTTCAAGGCGGAGTTGAAGAAGAGGGAGAAGGTCAAGAATGAGAGGGAGATTAGGAAGGAGGAGTTTCTTAGGGCTAGGATCGCGGAGAGGGAGGCGAGGATGAGGGGGTATAGGGAGAAGGAGGAGAAGACTATGAGTGTTTTGAGAGAGATTGCGAGGGAGAGGTTCGGATGAGCAATTAATTGAGACGGAAAGGTTTCAGCAGCATATGCTTGATGTTCAGTGAAACTCTGGACTTCCGACCTTGGGTTAATTGCATACCACTCGCAGGAGTATACACGCCAACACTCGTGCGCGTTGCGTAGAGAACGGATAGGAGATGGTGTCAGGGCTGGGTAGGTCATAGTGCAAGGACACACATTGCTCCTTGCGCATTGGTTGCCAGGCTAATTCTGCCTAGGTCGCAAATGGTTCATGTTCACGCACTCACAAATCAGCCTTTGAGTGTCTGCGTGGCGCAAATCCCGATCTCACAGCATTCCACCTCATTTGAAGTCAAATGCAGCTGTTTCGCTGTTGTATGGAGCGTCGGCGTGGTATAAGGAGGCAGGAATCAGCAGGTGTGAGGGGCTGTGCCGCTGATCACAGTCTACACATTTAAACTTTTCATGCAGGTTTGTGCTGTGTACAGTGATCCCAGCTATGCGAATCCAGAGTTGGAGTAGTTGAACGATATCGATAGCATTGATCGTCGGCAGAGATTGGCGGTGGTGGCGCCCAAGATTCCGTGTAAATGCAGCTCGTCCCATTTAAAGGTCCCTACAGCCTTAGACCTCTGCCTTCGACCACGTCGCTCGGCCTTGGCGTCTGATGATGGCAACAGACCAAGAGAATGCAAGTCGTGAATTGCCAACCGGCGCCATTGCTCTTAACAATCCTACACACGCTCAACAACCTCTCATGTGCCCCGAAGGCCAAGGCCAACCTCCATACGACCAGCGGTCACTGCAAGAGACTTCTAGCGAATCCGCATACAATTACGATGGCCCTCAGCCGCCTATGACTTATTGTGCCAAATCCGAGCATTACGCGAACCAGCATGCACATGCCGTTTTGACCAAGGATGGGGAGGGTGGAAAGTTCTGGAGGCCGATTGTCCTGCACTGGTCTTGTTTATATGCCTATCTTTGTGTTTACTGCTTATTGATCTTGGCAATAGCAATCTTGATTGTTTTCGACAAACGACATCAAGGCTTGGCCACGTCCAGCGAGCGATGGCCCTATTTCTGGACTTACGGACCAACTTTGAGTGCGTATGATTGATAGGTATCAACTCATATGCACGCCAACTTATCGCAGTCCTTTCAATCGTCTCCAGCCTTTGGGACATGACAGAATATCGTGCCAGGCAGATGATGTCATGGAAACTCTTGAAAGATGGCACCGGTGCGGCTTCCAGGACTCTGTGTCTAGACTACATCTCTCAGGCCCAGCCGGCCGCCCTCAGCGATCCTGGACCATCACGCTCTAGTCGGCGACTTTTGATAGCCGTGGGCACCTTGCCGATCTTCAGTACCGACCTCAGAGTACCAGGTGAAGTTGGCAGAATCAGGCCCGCAGACAATGTTACCGAACGTCGAATGATATTTTGTCGGCTGACATCATTGGTCAGCGTCACTGGAGTATCATTGCAATTTTCCTTGCGCTAGTCTCGCTGTTCCTCTGACCATTATCATCTCTGGACTGTACGCACCTCAAAACATTCCTCTCTACCACCACAGGCACCTACAAGGTCAACAGTGAGATCTCCTTCATGGATACCGGTAGAATAGGCCTTTTCGATAGTGCCAATGACACCGAAGCCAGATTGCTGTCGTTACTGATACTAGAAGGAAGGCTGGACCCTCCGAAATGGATATCGAAGGACTTTGTTTTCCCCATTATTGACTTGTCTTCCATCGATGACTCCGTTGCTACCCAGGAAGATTCGCATCTCGTATTTGACACCCCAGCATGGAAATCCCGCACACGCTCAGTCCTGGAATTCTGCCTCCTGGTTCTGAGCAGCTGAGCGGCAAAGAAATGCAACGAGATGGAACATTCACTGAAGATGGAGGGAGAGGCTTTGCGATTGATGTTGGCAAGGCTAGCTGGTCGAAGTATTAGTGTAAAGCCTGTATATTACCTAGAGCAGAGTGTACTCGCACAGAGTAATAATGTGCTTAACATGCTGCTCAACTTCTGATGAGTAGCACTGTTTTCGGCCTCTTGACTTTTAGTAGGAATTGGTCTATGATAGGTGTCAACAACTGCTTCGCATACAACGGCGGGTTTCAGCTGCAAGAGGTTCGAGGAGAAGAAGTCGTGCGTTGCTCGCGACTCGGTCATCTAGGATATGCTCACTGCCCACGCCGCGTGCGGCCGCACGTGAGGCTGTCGAAGGTTGTTCCTCGGCAGCATTGCTACTACTCATGATGCACGTAGCGATTCAGTCAGCCGCTTTCCAACGTGTACCTGCATTATTATTTGCGTGCCGCTGCGCGTGAGGATGTTATGTTAGCTGGATCGGCATAATGCGGAGTCATTATGCATCGCAATAATGAGGGACGAGTAGATCTAAGATAGCTGGATGTGTAGAGCGCGGCAGTGGATTATTTTGGCTCGATTGATGAGGTGAAGTAGACAACAGGCTCCAACCCTGTTCATACTGTACTGTATGCTCGGAGCTCGAGTGTGCGTTTCGTTTCGTCACCATGAGCAAAGTTCATTTTTGATCGGTGGTCCGGTGAATGGTGTCTCAGGTTATACACATCGATCTGTGTTGCCATGCAACATGTGAACAAGGTCCTATATGGGTGGGCAAGGCATTTGCCAGCAAGAAGCAGTTCCGGGCATATGACCAGCAGTTCATCTGCTTCTTGAATGGTTTCCCCCACAGCCAGCAGAGTCTCGCGACTCATGTAAGCTGCCGTCGACTCTAGCACGATATATATTGAAATAATGTACGACTTCGATAAACGAGAGTGCGAAGAAAGCATTATCACGTTACGTTGAGTTGACATGTTCAGTTCTCTGTAACTGTCATCAAGATATAAATAAAAGATGCCCAAACGGACGGAGGATGCATTTCATTACCGTATTGTTGCTAAGCAGAGTTGATGCTGCGAACGATGATTAATAATTTGCAACAACCGGCCCTGCGAGGCGAGGCGGAAGAGGATGGAGAGAAATTGATCGGCCTCGCGTTGGCAACAGCCATGCAGCGGCGCTCTGGGCCGAAGAATTCCAGGATGCCGCCTTTCACATGGGAACGGCGTCACAGGAGGCCAAGGCGAAAAATAAAAATGGCAAGCGCATGGCAGAGGAGAAGTTCGGAGCATAATAGGGTATTTATTATATGGGTAGGCATTCAGGCATAGAGTTAGAGTGCTGTCATTGGAGAAAGGCAGAGCACGATAAGATTGTGCTAGCGGAGGCCGGACTGCTGGTACCTTGCATGGCCTCCCTACAACGAGGCAGCACCCCTGAAATTCGTGCCAGTAGGCCTTTAGCTGAAACACACATGTGCATTATGTTCCCTTCCCTTCTCTCGCTGCCACCTTCATTCAGGCGTGTATGATACCGTATACCTATCCACCTCAAGTCGACGAGCTGACTCTGTTCACTGCTGACTGTTGACTACTAGCTACTAACCGTTGACGTTGACTGTTGACGCTGACGTTGACGCGAAAGAGTCGCGTGCGGTTGGAAATTAGAGTGGGAGAAAGGTTGGCAGAGCCGTCAGCCGTCCGTCAGCCGCGGCCTGCTTCCTCACAAAAAGACTGGCTTCATCAGTCATCACAGCATCCAAGTTCACTGCACAGCAGTACACAGTACACGCACACGCGCAGCGCGTCTGTCCCATCGCCACTGCATCCACTGCCGCCAGCATCATCGCCATCGCCTGTTTGCTGTTCGCATTCCTACGCCCGAAGCACGCACGCAAACCGTACCTGCAGCTCGCGCACCACCAACACTGCAGCTGCTGCATCACCTCGCCTCGCCTCGCCTCGCCATCGCCGTCCCCATCGCCATCGCCATCGAGTACGACCGGCCTCCCGTACGGCAGCCTGCTGGCAATGCTCCAGCGCCGAACAGATCATTATTGGCAAGACGGCGACGCTACCCATACCAGGAATTCCCGCACACCACTGCCAACAACAAACCACGGCAGCGAGTGAGCTTCGCTGCGTGCGCGTGCGCGTGCGCCTGACGTCGCACCTGCACCTGCGAATCCGCTGTCTTAACCCCAGCCAAACCCACACTCGTTTTGTACGTAATGTCTCATTCCCACCACATTCCCACCGCCCACTGACCTGTTCAGCCTCGCCATGAACAAATTCCTCAAGAAGAAGCCCGACGGCCACAACGCCAGCGATGAGGCCCTCCCTTTGCCCACACAACCATCATCACCGACCCTCAAAAAGCCATCAACGAGCCGATGGAAGAAGTCCAAGAAAGCGCCCGAGGTGCGTCCACAGCTGGACCTCTCCGCCGCCCTGCCATCGACCGACGACTTCAGAACCAGTCTGATCATGCCGAGCTTGTCAACACGATTCAGCATGCTCAGGGAGCAGGACGACCCCACCTCTCTACTTGGAAAGGCCTCTGACGACAGCGTGTTACAACCTAGGAGGAAGTCACGTCTGGCAGACTTCGGCTTGCCATCGTCTGCACTCGCTGACATCGCCGAAGTTTCATCGCTTCATGGCTCCTTTCGCCCACCATTCACGCACGACCACCGGGAACACTCGTATCTATTATCGGAAGACGGCTACGGAAGTGATGCCGAAGCGCTCGGCGGCAGCATCATGAGTCGATCCCGCCCGGGCGAAGGCAACGTGCTTTTCGGCGGCCGTCAGAAGATCTACAAGATTCCGACAAGCGGCGCGGCCTCCACCAAGAGTCTCGGAAAGCTTGTCTACGATGACGATGTCGGATACTCGGCTTTCCAGAAGTACAGGCAAAGAGAGCGGGAAGAGGATGAGAGTCATTTCCCACGACCTTCGAACGACAGTCAAGCTTTTGACTTTGGCCTGGACCAGGTCGAGCCTGACGACCAGGATGATGATGGACAGCGCTCCCTGCTGATGAACGACTCCGCAAAGGATCTGTCGCATTCGCCGTCATTGTCATCGTATGACAGGAAGCGGTCCACAACATCATCAGATGCACACTCCATTGCGCGATCATCCACTGCAGCCACGTCCATTGCATCACAGCCTGCACTGTCAAGTGCAGCACCCTCGCCTGCCTACGCTCCAGCCACTGCCATGGCCCCGGCTCCGCCGCTCGCACCCGTTCTGGACCGGTCGAACACGAAGACGCGGAGATTGTATGAGCAGGGCCTCGATCAGCACATACAAGACCAGCAAACTTCCGCCATCACTCGATTAAACTCGATCCAACGCCAGTGCGCCATGTCGGGAAAAAAGACTCCTCCATTTTTGCAAAGCACTAAAAGTGCTGGTAATCTCCAGGATCGCGTCAACCAGCCGGTTCATGCTCTGCGTGGCCAATCACCATCGTTGTCCTCGCCTCTTCCGCCGCAATTGAACTCTTTTGGCTCCGTCAGGCATGCGAACTCTGCTTCTCCAAGCCCCGTTCCGAGCGGACCACAATCACCAATCGAGAGCCCATTCGACGAATCCAATAATGTATTGGCGCAGGCATTGGAACCCGCCGACCGAGGCAAAGCCACGGCCATGGGCGCGTTCAATAAGCCTGCGCATGCCTTTGATGAACAGCAGTACTTGGAGCGACAAAAGCAGCTCCAGCGTTCGACATCGAGTGCAGCAGTCCTCAAGACGAAGGTGCCGCAGCCCCAACAATCAGCCTTCCATCATCAGCGCATCACTCGCTACGAAGACGACCAGAGCGAGTATCATCAGCCCAACAATGCATCTCCTGACCCGTCCACTCGCGCGAGATCCCAGTCTGTGTCTAAGCACGAGCCCAGCAAGGCATATACGGTATTCCAAAACGCCGTCAACCAGTTCCCGGTGGTGAAACCATCCGCACCTTCGGTAAACAAATCGACGCTTCCGGACACCCATCGAACTTTCTTCGGCAACATCAGCGCCAGTGACGATGAGGACGAAGAGGAAGTCAGCGAAATTGCAAAGTCCTTTAACCAGCCCGAATATGGATACGGCGGCTACCATTCGAAGTGGCAGCCAACGCCTCTGCCGTCCGTCTCTGAGCATCCTGCCTTGAGAGAGATGGAGGAGAAGTCGAGCCTTGCCGAAGACGCGGAAGATGATGAGCGATCAAGGCCAAACCTCAGACAAAAGGCTTCTGCTCACTCATTGCGACGCCTGGAAGCGAAGCCTGGAGCTCTTGTACGAAGAGACCTGGACTCCCCGACTCTGGGACCTCAATCGCAAGCCCTGAGTGGAATGATGCACCATCTCAGACAGAAGAGCAACAACTCTTCGATCTATCCCGCTGAAAGCGTGATTGGCGCTCAGCAGGACGAGGCTGTTGATGCTCCCGACGCACCATGGACTACCGGATCTACGCTAGATATGCAACAAGCTTCAGTGCGAAGCTCGCACTATACAGCTTCCAATCCGTGGGACCTGGACGAGGCCATCAGTGGTGCATCGAGTGCAGTCGAGCGACCGGAGCGTCGATCTGAGATCCCGCTTGACCAGGACGGGGCCGCCAGTGACCGGGTTTCTGAGGTCTCCTCGATCCAGAGCAGCGTCCCGTCGTGGCAACACGAGCTTCAAAAGCAGCAGCATACTCGAGATCCTAGCAATGCAACTTTGCAAGATCGCGAGGCATTCTCCAGAGACCTGGCTGCGAGGCGAGACGCTATTCGAGAGAATCTGAAAAGCTACGTCGAGACCAACAATTCGAGGGCAGCCAGCCCAGTTCCTGGCGCACCGGGTCCTCTCAGAGCTTTCGGCATGATGCGTGCGAAGTCTAGTGGAGAATCGCTCGCCACCATGCGCGATCAGCACGCGAAAGCTTCTAAAGGCCTCGGCGCTAACAGCAATGCCAGCGTCAACAATTTGACAAAGGACGAGAGATCGGGGTTCAGTCTGGATATGGCACGGCCACGTGGCAACTCGTCTCCACGCCCGTCAATGCCTCCGCCCGTTTCCCAACACCCAGCTTTCAAGAACGAGGTGGGAGAGTCGGTGCGAGAAGCTGAAATCGGTGAGCTCCCAAAGGAGCGCCAGCTGGCATCCAGCCGATCACCAGCAGTATCAGCTGGCCGCAACAGAAGTCGCTCCAACTCCGCAACAACCACAGGCCGATCTCGAAGTCGCACCGGACCATACCGGGATGACTTGGAGAAGGCGATGATAGAGGGCCATGGTTCCTCTGCAGCGGCACATGAGCCTACTCCAGACGCCTCGCCAGCCATTCTCCCTTCCGATCGCGACAGCGATGTGAGCCGACTCAACATGCAGGCATATTTCGATCAGAAGATGGGTTTTGCTGCTCAGAACATGAGCCGCCTGGCACCGAATGGACCACAGTCTGCTCCACTGCATATATACACTCCCGGTCGTCCAGCTCCTGTGGCCAACCCGTACACGTCCAACCCAACACCTCCTCTTTCGGCCTCTGGCAACGGAACTTCCGCTCCGGCCAGCCCCGTTACCTTCTCACCAGAGCAGTACTCTCCCATCGTTCCCTCTTCTGCTCGCCCGAATGCCCCGCTCCGCAAGAAGACGATTTTGAAATCCGAAATCTCCGAGCCGACCCTCATCTCATCAACTTCGAACGTAGACACGGTGGACTTGCCTCCCGGCGCTTCTCTAAAGAATGGCATGGACCAGCCGCCGCCGCCAATCCCCCCTATCAACCCAAGACGTCGGGGCACTCGGAAGCTTTTTGGCTTAGGCGGCTCAAAGGACGCAAGCGACAAGGAGAATGAGCTTCCAAAGCTGACGCAGTCCGATCCTAACCTGCTCCTTCAGGCATCACCGAACCGCACCGACCAGGGACTCTTCCCTCCCAGCAATGTAGTGCGAATGCCTGCACGGCAGGAGTCGCCAGCTCTTCAACAGTACGGCTTCAACCAAGCCGAATCTCCAGAAAGACGTGAATCAACGCGCGCCGTCACCGGCCCAATGGGTGCTGGTGAAGTCGGCATGTTCTGATACGACCCATCATGATTCTCTCAAACCCCAGCAAGCTTTGATCTGCGATCAGCAACAAACAAGGAATTCCAGAATATCCGCGCTCGCGCGCGAGATACGCAGCGACTGCTTCATCCTGTTCGATTCGATGTACAATACTCGGTGCGGACGACTGCTTTTTATTTCACAGAACAAGATGCTACTGCTTGACGAGAGCTGTGGAAGAGTTCGGCAAAGGGTGGGGCAAGGTTCTTGTGCTAAGCCCAGAACTGTGCGATCCCCGGAACCAACACCTACCACACTTGGCAAGTAGCTGGCTGTAGACGTACGGTTTTTCACTCTCATCACGAAGAATATGGATTCGGCAGACTCACAGGCGCTCTGAGAGCAGGATGCCTGTAAAACTTCGAATATGCGAATGGAAGGAGGGGGGTGGCTTGTGTGTCAAGAAGAAGAACAAGAAGAAGAACAAGAAGTGACAAAAAGATGGCATTTGATTGATTTAGCGTCCGCACGATACCACCAGATAGCGCCGGTTTTGTTTGATACCAACTTACCTACCTTAGTGTGTAAGAATGAAGGAGACCAAATTTTTCGAAACAGTGAACAGTGTACGCAAGCACAACGTCTCAGAAGATCTCTTCATTGGATTAAGCAGTCAGCATTCACTGAGACAGACAGCCCATCTCAGATTTGCTTGTCTATCTTGTGAGACCATGGCGATTCTTCTTCAAATGCAATGCCTCATGCCCCAGCATTCTACAACATCTGAGTCTAGTCTGTCAGTGGCGGCACAGATCAGAAAAAAAAAATCAAAATCCGCGGCTTTGTCGCTGAAGCCTTGCCCTTCTTACGCAAACCAGGATGTGCCATACCGAGATCTCAACATACACTTGCGGCCACTCTCAAGCTACCGTCATTCACTGCAATCACCGCGCTGCTTTTGACGACGATCGATGTCTTGAGCCTCCCACAACGAACGAGCGCGATCCGCTTAAAGTCCATGCGCCTTGTTTTCACTGCGCTCAACTCCACGGCCGGAGGCGTCTTGGCAAAGGCCGGAATTCTGGCCAGGCCAGGTGTACCGTTCCTTCCGGAACCTTGTACGATGATCCGGCAATTGTCGATGGCGAGTATGTGAGGAGGCAGATGGATAGTGATCCGAATTGTGGGAATCCCGAGGAGGAGAAAGATGGGAAGTGTCTGGTGATGTAGCAGCAGGAAGTCGTCGTTACTCTCAACTCCCAGAAGAAGCCCAAGCCTCAGGTCTCAATTCCGTATCCAATGCTGTTTCGATATACTCGCCTCTTTCTTTATGTTTCTGCTTCAATTTCTTTTCGGTTTTCATGAATTCTCTTATTCCAATTGGTATTCCCTCGAGCGGGTCTGTATCTCCCTCGATATCTACAGGACTCGCCATCGCCTCTGTCCCTGAGCTTTCCCTCCACAATGTTTCGCTCCCGCCTCCATCATCATCCATACTAATCGCAACGTGATCCGGCATTCCGGCTTCCTTGCCCATCATTCCTGTCGCTTGCCCGCTCGTTCTCAATGCTTGCAGCTTCTGTTTCGCTTCGCGCATCTTCATCGCATATTCTTCCAACTCTTCCCGAAACCTTTCCCATACGCAATTCACGCAGCCGGACATGCAGCAGTTATCTGGTTCTTCGGGTTTGGGTGGGACTAGGATTCCTGCTATCATCTGGGATTTACTTTCCATTTGGCGTTTTCGCTCTGCTGCGTCTGCGAGGCGGTCGCCGAAGACTTTGCGCGCGCGTGCTCGAGTCTTTTCTTTTTCGGTCAGCATGGGCATTGGGTCTTCGGGTGAGGGGTCGGCATAGGGTCGGTCTATGTGTTGGGGCTCTTTTCGGAGAGGCGCGTCTAGCAGGTCGGCATAGTAGCCTTGTATTTGGCGGACTTGTTCGGGTTGAATAGTGTTATCGCGGCTTGAAGAAGTGGTGAAGCATCGTATCTGAGCACATGGTGGAGTTTTGTGGGTTTGGCATGGTTGAGGTATGCTTCTAGGAATCCTGCGGACGGCTGGTCGCATTGTTGTTGTGGGTGTGGACGATGGAGCAAGGGTAAGTAGTGTTGTTCGACCGCCTCTCTCCGCTCTGTTCCTCCTGCATCGACATCGCTGTCTCGACGGTGTCCAGCAACTTCTGGCATGTCATCGCCAAGACAACACAAGACTACTCCATTGCCCCGCTCCTACACACACATGGCGGGAGGCGTTGATGGACCATGCAGCTCAGGAACGAAGTTGGCGGAGAAGATGCTCGTGCATATAACTAAGACTAAGTTCAAAGCATTTTTCGTCTTTTGACTGACTGAGAGACTTGAGGGTCTTCATATATCGAGATCAATAACGGAAGACATAGTCATAGAGGCACTCGCCACGATGGACACACATAATGGCGCCAGGAACCTCTGCGGAAGCTATACAACGTGTTCAGGTGGGCGAGGCCTAGGAATGTCCACAGTACAGCATTCGACGACCAGCAGACGAAGATACGACGCTCAAGCGACACGGCATGGCTAGATGGGTTACGAGGCGTTGCTGCTTTGCTGGTCGTAATACAACACATTCATCCTGCAGTATGGTCGCTAGCCATGTGCAATGATGTGTCTGATAACTCCACTGCCACAAGTCCAGGGACTTGGCCCGTACTACGACTCCTATTCACTGGCGGCTCACTTGCTGTGGAATTATTCTTCGTCATATCAGGTATTTGACCTGATCTTTGCTGACGGAGAAGATACTAAATCCCGATGCGTCTAGGCTTCGTTGTTCCACGGCGATTGATATCTCTGATACAGGAAGGACGACAAGATGATTTTGTAGAAGCTTTGAATTCGGCAGTAATTCGCAGACCTTGTCGCTTGCTGATTCCGGCTATGCTGAGCACGCTCGTGCTTCTGACGTTCTTTCATATGACCGGCATAGATCCGAATTGGTGGGTTCATGCTAAGTATCTGGTATGGCTATCTTTGTTTGGCTTTTCGCCATCCACCAGCTACGAACCCAGTGGCGAGTGTTGCTCACCCTGGTTCTGGTGCTGACCCAAGACCTCGGTAGCAGTCACTGACATGGTCATACAGGTACGCAATACGCCGCGTTCTTTGCCGGAATGCTCACATGTGAGCTGGATTTGATCCGCACTTCGAGCGAGAAAGCCCAGGTCCGGTTACCTTGGTCCAGAATCTCGCATTATCTGGCACAAAGAAGATTCTTGCGCGGTCTTGTAATGCACACAGTCCTAGCTCTCGGCCTCATCTTTGCTAGCACGCCAATGGCCTTCCTTCTTGTACGACATAGTCCCCGGTCAATACTGGGCGAAATGGCCTGGCATCCAATATCGTGACTTCTGGTAAGTTTTCAGCCCTTCACGCAAGCAAGGTCAAGTCTGGTGCGGATGCTAATATGGCGCTGCACAGCTACTTTTGGGGCGCATGGCTCACTATTCTCGGAATCAAGGAGATCAGATGGGCCAAAGCGATTTTCGAGACGACTATTGTGCAATGTAAGTCCCAATGACTCCCTTCATGGTCGCCGTCTCCAACACTAATGCTTCTGATCAGACCTTGGTCGACACTCCTTCGCACTATACCTCACCCACACACTCGTCACTAGCACTTTGACGCGAGTTCTTCTCATCCTCACAAACCATGCTTTCATGCACGGTGAAGATGCAGGCTGGCCGTTCAGCGCTGTTACCTTGGGCGCGTGGATTAAATACCTTTCCCTGGATATGGGGCCAAAAGGATATGAACCGGCAGTTCTGTTCGTTTTGGCGGCAAGTCTCGCAGTCATAGTTCCGCTTGCACAGATTGGAACCAGAATATTCGATCAGCCTTCTGTGAGGATAGCGAATTGGATGTGGGCTAAGTTCAAGCAGCTGAGATAAAGAAGCACAAAGATGAATTCACTTGGGCATTGACTATGCACAGTCACTAACTAGGTACCAAGTGGATGCACAACGCTAGCCCGCCGTATGTTCTTGGACATGGTGGCGCGTGAATGTTGCCACGCTCTTGGCAAGAGGCATCCTTGCTTCTTGCCGTAACACAGCAGGTGCTCAGCTCTGAAACCCGAGGTCTTTCGCCTTGGAATATATATATATTGATGGAGGCTTCTCCCATCTCAACGACATTTCAGCAGCCGGTGCTGCGGATTCGATAGGATGCTGCTATCGCAACTGCCAATTGGTCTTCTTGTGGCAGCAACGTCTGCATCGTCTTTGGGACCTCACTACCCTTTGAGCAACGTCCAACACTGCTGCCAAAAGCTGGTCAATGTCTTTCCGGGTCAAGTCGTTTCACCAAACGCTTCGGACTACATTCACTACACCAACAGATGGACAGAGAATGCTCGACTGGAGCCTGCTTGCATTTTCTTGCCAAAGGACGCAAGAGATATTGCAACCGCAATCAAGACCTTCCACCGCTCTCGTCACAGCGGAGGCATCTGTCCTTTCGCCGTCAAGTCTGGCGGTCACATGCCTCATGCTGGAGCCAACAGCATCAATAACGGCATCGTCATCGATCTCACTTTCATCAACGAAGTCACGGTAGCAGATGACAGAAGCTATGTCATCATAGGATCTGGGCAGACCTGGAGCAAGGTCTACGACGAACTGGCTGGGACGGACCTCGCAGTCCCGGGTGGTCGATGTGCCGGTATGCAGATCCATCACAAACTCAATCAGATGCTGACAAGCCCTCAGGCACTGGTGTCGGCGGCATAGCACTTGGAGGTGGCTACAGTTGGCTGACACCCAAAGTCGGCTGGGTAGCGGACAATGTCTTGAATTACGAACTCGTCACAGCATCAGGCGAAATCCTCACCGTGAACAGAACTTCATGGCCGGATCTCTTTCAAGCACTCAAAGGCGGCGGCAATAATTTCGGCATCGTCACACGTTTCGATGTAAAGACTTTTGAACACGATCAGAAGCTGTTAGGAGGTCATGTTCTTTTGCCCATAAACGTTACAGAGGAAGTTCTTAAGAATTTCGATGGCTTTATGCAAGATCGAGGTCAAGATGAGAACGCGGCTTTGGCACTCGAATTCGTAATGCACAAAAATAATTCCCAGTCGCAGATTTTGACTTGGATTACAGCGGGCGACGGGAAAGCAGACGGGCACCCGAGCCTACGGCCTTTGGTGGAGATGCAGAATCAGTCGATTGCGAGCACGTATGGTCCGACCACGTTTGCGGAGTATCCTGGTGCTGTGCCGCCTGTTTCGAGGGTACTTTTCGCTACGGTTACAATTAAGGCCGGCTTGAGGGTCCTGGAAGAGGTCCATCGCATTACAATTCAGGTCTACAAGGACTTCAGCCATATTCCGGATCTGATCTGGGATGTTCAGTACGAACCTATGCCGAAAGCATACCGTGACCGCGGATATGCTAGGAGCGGCGGGAATGTTATGGCTTTGAACTATACTGATGAGGATCTGGTTATTGTGTTCCTTATGCCTCTATGGCAGGAGGCAGTGTATGATGACGAGGTGAGTTCCACTTCAGTCAAATTTCTTGGACCTTCGCTGACCAGAGGTGAAAGGTATATCAAGCAGTTCAGACTTGGTTGGATCGGGTATACGAGTACATCAATGTCAATGATGTCGGTTATCCTTTCCAATACATCAACTATGCGGCGCCATTTCAAGACCCGTTGGCGAGCTATGGAGCACCGAATCTTCAGTTCATGAGGAATGTGGCGAAGAAGGATGACCCAGACGAACTCTTCCAACGAGCACTTCCGGGAGGCTTCAAGCTGAGTGAGGCTTCTGGAAACCACAAGTAGCATGCAATAAAAAAAGCAATCCTCGCTCCTACTCCTCGCGAGCCATGTCTCAGGCCATACAAGCTACGGATATGACTTTGATTAAGCTTTGAATTGGGCAATGAACATCATGCATTCATGGGATACATTCTACCTCTGAATCCAACTACTGAGATCGGCGATCAAATTTACGTCCACTATTACGAGATCCAGTTCATGTCGACCTTCAACGACATGGCATTCTCCGCCCAAAGAAACTCTCTTCGATCGCCAAATTGCACTAGCTCTCCTTCATCTAAACCTCATCGGCGTCCTGCGGCTTATACTTGGAGAAACCGGAAGCTTTGTACTGCCTCCTTTCGACGAGTCTGTCGTCCGCTTCCTGCGGCCTGTACTTGGAGAAACCGGAAGCTTTGTACTGCCTCCTTTCGACGAGTCTGTCGTCCGCTTCCTGCGGCCTGTACTTGGAAAAGCCGGAAGCTTTGTACTGCCGTTTCTGGACCAAGTCATGCCCACCTGGTGAAGCAAACGTAAGCTACCATTGCACTGAATAGCAGGTGCCTGATGACTTACTGGACATTATTGGGCTGCATGCGGCCAGAGCAAAAAGGCTGCAGGCGGCGAACACATGAAAAAGTTGCATCTCGCCGATGGAGCTCTTGAGACGTGAGGTGACTGTCTGTGAATGTGAGAACTCACACAATCACTCTCTACAGTAACCAGGCGCTTTTATGGCCTCCGCTTGCGTACTGCAACTATCGCATGGCAAAAGTGCGGACTGACATGGCTGTAGCTCTTTGTCCATGCTCAACATGCACTGCGACACTGAGTATCTGCCCACTGCGATGAAAATGTTGGCCCTAGTCTTGTAGCATTTACCGCAATTGTCGAGCTATGTGACAGTTACGAATCAATACTGCCTGCTATCTTAGTATCAGTACATATTTCCTGTCGCTCACGCCATGTCTTTTTGCCCGAAGGTCACCCGAAGATTAGTAAACCAAACCCTATGCATGAAGCTGCTCAAGCAGTGTTTAAGCTTTCCGCTATTTCGACAGCTATTGACGTAGAAAATGGATGGAGCAACATGACAGGGAGTGAATAGCGCCAGGTAATGTGGTAACATCGCAGTTTCTCCGTGACGACCTTCTGCACGAAGTCCAGACTCCAAGCTGAAGATCCATGCGCCATTCAAGGTCGACCCTCTCGAGGATACATTGCTCACTCACACAACTCTCACTTTGGGGCTCGACCTCTGAAAGCCTGGCCGTTGACAATGAGGTTCCGCCCTGAGAATCCAGGACGGCAACGAAGAGCGTATGCCTTACTTGCGGATGATGAGGACGTTGCCGGCTGCGCATCATCGACACGGCACTGGTACATCTACATCATCGCCGTCGTCCTCATCACACATGCTATATCCGTTCCGCTGGTGTCCTTTTGCACCAGGCGTACCATCCTCCGACAAACCTCATTGGACTTTCCAGGCAGTGAGTTCCGCTTCGAACCTCTTCTACACTCTGTCCGGCTAACAAAATTGTATCGAGATAGTCGAACGAGTATATCCCGGCCTCGACCGATCACTTTCAATCATGTCTTTCAGCGAGTTTCTTGGCGCAGACAGAAGCCAATGGACGGCCCCGGCAGGCAGAGAAGTGGATAGGGCTTGGAAGGAGCTTGGAATCAATGATCAAGGCTTCATTCTTTCGGAAATCATAGGTCATGAAGTATTCGATCTGGATCGCAGACAGCACTTATACCTTCCAAAGGGCTACTTTGTGGACAAAGAGCAAGAAGGGTTTCCCGTCCTGGTCCAGGCGACTCATGATCTGCACTGTTTGGTAAGTCGTGGTCCACGGCTCACACCGTCACACTTACTAACCTTTGCATAGAATGAGCTACGAAAGGCCTTGTACTTCAACTACGACTATTATCGCCAGTTCCACAATGACACCTTGGTGTCACCTTCATTTCGAGTTGATCATGTTAGTAAGTTTTCTCGAATGAGCAAACGTAATTTCGGGACGGCTTGATGACTAGAAAAGATCACTGCCTCGACAATCTGCGGGAGCGTCTGATGTGTACAGCGGATATTGGTGTCATCCCTAGTATCTGGATTCGGCAAGATGACAACACAATACAATTTGGAAGAGAACATAAGTGCCACAACTACGAGTCCGTCCTGCAATGGCTCGATTCTTTTGGCATTGGTCCAGGTCGAACATTGTATCAAGTAGGTGGAGAAGATCACATTGACGCTCCGCCTGATGCTATCTTGCACGACCCGAAAGATTTCGGGCAACGATAGCCTGTGGCTCCCTCCTTCTCAGGCTTACGATAGACTTCTTTACACCTTCTACTAGCTAATTAGTAATGTGACTTCCTCCTCTCTTCTACCATGTAGCACGGTAGTACCCTAGTGTCTATTAGTACTGTTAGATCTTCTTATTATAGCGCGGTATACTAGAATTCCAGCCTCTAGTAAGAATTAATCATAAATACTAATATAGAAGGGTTACTCTGCAAGTATTGACCTAGGGTCTAGGCCCTACGGCCTTATACCCTAAGATTACATAGAGTAGGTATACAGAATATAATACTCTTATTCACAAAGACTCTAGGCCTTTAAGCTATACTATCTTAGCTTTACCTACTATACTAGTTAATTTAGTAGCTAGTATTATTGCTTATTCTTACTATCGCTACTATTACAGCTCTACTAAGGATCTCTTCTTCTATACCGTTTCTACCACTATGGTAGCCTGCTGTCGCAATTCCAGAGGTATCTAGAGTCACTAACTTTGGCTACCTTGAAGCTGCTAGTTTCGACTGTAGTACTATTTACTAGGTAAGATAAAGCTGCTACTAAAGCTGCTACTGCTAGCTAGTGGTATGTTGGAAGACCCCATGGTAGTCTAGACTAGTTCAGTTTAGTTTACTAAGCTAAAACTAGACTATAAGCACAGTTCGACTGCTATGGAATAATAGAACTAGTACTAGAAGTTATAGTTTTACTACGTAGCGAGTACTTATAGCTAGTAGAAATGTACCTGGGCTACTTGGAATAGCTATATATATCGGCTAAAAATATATATAGATATTTATCTATTGCCAGTAAGGTGTAGCGTTACTATCGTCTCGTTATAACATTGCTATAATGTCGTTACTGTTAGTCGTAATTTACTTGGAGACTAGCTAGGGGTCCTAGTTTAGAAAAACTAAACTAGCTAACTAGCTAACTAGACTACTAGACTACTAGTTTTCTACTAAAAACGCTTTCCATATCTATGAGTTCTATGAGGTATGTGGCTACTTATGATACGAGAATAGTAGTACTTAAAATTCTAAATCTCTAAATTTCTAAAAGGAAAGTAAAAGCAGATATCTAATAGATTAGCTCAGTAGTTCGCCATACGAGTAATTGCCTACGCTTCGTTCTTACATACTAATAATACTACTTTTCAAGTAGTGTTTATACTAGAGTAGAGTTACGATACTATGTTATCTATTAATACAATAATAAAATTATATAGTATAGCATGTAGGAAGAGGTAGCAGAAATAGTATATACATCTATATACTAGACTAACTTGCTACCCCGCGTATTGCGACTCTTGCCCCTAAAACGTTCGGGAAGAGGTAATGCTTGTACTATTTTAGACCTCTCTACAGAGCATTCTAGCTTTAATGCAGAGCTTATATAGTCGCACAAGTTGCAATGAACCTCCGCGCCCTCGAGCGGATACTCCATCATGTGGAAGCTGGGAATCCATCACGGCTTCAACTACACACCCGTTCAAGAGGGTCCCACGGCCAACTCTGATTGTCCTTGTATTAAGACCGGCGAGAGACAGTGGTACTCACGTGGAGGTGTTATACTCTGCATCATACTGCTGTCGAACGCTCTCGCTGCATCTGTGTCCTTCCTTTTGTTACGCCGTGAGCAAGTGTCAGCCGCCTTTGTATGTGCTGGCGATGTCCAGCCTGCCAGTGAGTGCTGCAACTATTGAGATGATCCGAGATCTGACAGTTTGCAAGCTCAATGGATGTCTGAAGTCGACCAAAGTCTCCATAGCTCCAAGTTCTTGCCTTGGATCGCATCACCCACACAATACTCAGCAGACACTGCAGATCTTGGCGACTCAGTCGACGATGCCTGGAAAGACTTAGGAGTGTATTGTAAGTTGCTGAATGCCGACCATGTTAATATGAACCACCATCTGACGACGTGTCTGCAGATAAGCTCCTTCTCCTTCCTGCGCAATACGCGGATGCATACAACATTTCAGCTGGAAAGCACTGGCTCGTTACTCCGGAGGATAATCAGGATGCGCCCTATGCGGGTTTCCCTGTCAACATCGAAGCTCTTCACCATGTTGGTGACTCCAACTTGGACAGCCGCGCCTGTTCACTGCGTTATCAACATCGTAATGTATGCTAACTTGACTCTAGCTTCACTGCATCAACTTCCTCCGCCAAGGTCTCTACTACAACTACGACTTCTATCGATCAAACCCTTCCTACTTCTTCTCGGAGGGATCTGAACGAGAAATTCGAGACCATCTGGCTCATTGCGTTGATGCATTACGCCAATTGGTCATGTGTTGGTCAGACACGGATGTCTTGCCTTTGCTACGGCCTACACTTCCCACAGATAAGCCAAGGATAACAGATTTCAGCCGGGTCAAACGATGCAGGAACTTTGAGAGCTTGAGGATATGGAGTGAAAAGAGACAGTGGGCAGGCGCCGCCAATGTAGCACCCAAGCATGGCAATTGAGACTCTTGTTGCAAGAAAGCAAGAAAGTTCCCGAAAGCCTGTGATCTTCTCAGTCTCGTTCATTGAGCGGCCGCTCCAACCTTGCAGCGGCCGCTTGAAGTCCTCAATGGACACACCGAGACTTCTCTTCCAGTCAGACCTGAGGGTCTGCTTGGGATTAAGCGCTTTCGATTGACAGTCTGACTCTCTGCGCATGGAAAGGTTGTGGTCATTTGGATTAGCATTCCAAGTCGAGCCCTGAACTTGCAGAAACCCTTGCTAACAAGGAGACTATGCTAGCATTGAGACACTGTATACATCCGACAAACAATGAGCTATTGATGTAGCAGTACATTGTTATAGTTCAAGGTGTGATGCAAGCTTGTGCTTCTACCCTGGTTCGCTCTACGTAACCCTACTGCAAGTGTGAAGCAACTTCCTTGTCGTGTTGAAGCTGCTATCGCCCAATCGTTTCTATTTACTCAAAGAGAGTCCCATCAGCAGCCATTCAGTCTCTTAGAAGCTGGCTCTGTATACCTAGGATTCAGTGGTGTGACATGTTGCAATCGACACTATTGGCCATCGGCAGTCGGCAATACCAAGCAGCACATTATTTCCCCATCGGGATGGAATACGTCTGGACGTTACATCGTGCAAGGACTTGTTGCAAGACTCCGGGCTTTCAGACACCACATCTCGCAAGTCCAAAGGTCTACCCTCAGGTCTACCCTCCGAGTATCGCTTGGAGAAGCTCGGACTAGTCTTGTTACTTAGCTTCTGTTGCTTGGAATCGTGTCACAACCATTGCAGTCTCTGAAGCTCGGTTTCTTGAACAAGGGACTTCGACCGGCACCTTCGTGCACTCCTAGCCCTGGAGTCAGTGATGCTGTCTATGGAGAAGGAGAGAGCATCATTGATGTCTTCAACATTGTCAAATGAGCAAAATGGCAACGACGGTTCTGACGAGGCATTAGCGTGGAATAGCAACAGCAGGAAAAGGCCGATGCTCCCAAAGAGTACATGTGGTTGCATTTCCACCCGAAATGTGATGTATTCGCTCGTCGTCTTTCTGTGCGTCCTAGGGACACTGTGTCTTCTACGTGATTTCTCAAAGAGGGAAGACAGCCTGTCACTGGGCGAAGAGATTAATGAACTGATACCGCAGTGTGAGTAGGCCATGAAACGAGCTATTGATCGTTAGAACCAGCGATTTAGCAGTGCTGATTGATATTTTTCGGCTGGCATATAGTTCCTCGAAAAGCGATCCAGTTCTGGAGCAATCAGAGCCTCGCACTCGATGCGGAGACTCCTACAGAAGGCAGACTCGAGGAGATTGATCGAAATTGGGACCTGCTGATGCCAGGTATGTCTGCCTTCCCTCTCTCGTGAGCGCAGTAGTACGCCTATCAGGACTGATACTTCATCCATGCGCAGCTGGTGGAGGCTTGATCCACATTGAAACCGATGAAGAGTATGTCCTACCACCCGGTATGCCACTCAAAAGCAGCAATGAATCGGTATTCTGGATCATCTCGGTCTACCATCAACTTCACTGCCTGGTAAGTACAGACCACTAACCCCCTCCTTGTGAAGGTGCTGGTCGGCTTATAACGCATCCAGAACGGCATACGGAGTGCGCTTACCCAATTCTATTTTGGCGAAGTGGCATCTCCTGGAGATCACTCGCATGTCGAACATCATGAGCATGTGTACCACTGCTTGGATTACCTTCGGCAGATCATCTTGTGCCACGGAGACACGGCTCTGGAAGGTTCTCTCGATGGTCTTTATGGCACAAGTGGTTGGGGAACGACTCATATCTGCAAGGATCAGGAGGCGATTCGGAATTTCGCCGAGGAGAAGTGGAGATGGGCTCAAGTAAATCTGATACGGCCGAATGCGGTATGAAAGACATAGACCTAGAAAAGTCGCCCTTCTTGGTCCAGAATAGGGCGTCGAAGGCCTTGTTTTCTGACTACCCGGAGCAGCACTGCTGTGAGCATGAAGTTGAAGGTCGGTGTTGTGATCAATCAGCTCCATGATATCAGAGCTCATGGTGTATAACATACCGGAGCCGAATGCATCATCACATCCTCCCACTCAATCTTAAAGAGCCGCGGTAGGAGATTGGCAAACTCCAACACTTTGCCTGGCGGCAGCCTCTCGCGCCTGTGCACAAAATCCATTATCGACACCAGCCTCTGAACAGGCGTGGCATTGTAGTCGACGGTCAAATGACTTCTATGTGCGCCCAATAGACTGTAGAGAGCATTAACATGGTCACAAGGGTCTTGACATTCGCTCATGGCATAGCGGCGGACCAGCTCATTGCGAAGCCGTGGCCGCTGTTGGGTCTCGAGGCGCTGCAAGGCAATAGATCCTGTAGGACTCGCAACTATCGATGCCAGAGTTTACCTCGTGCATTTTCCAAATTTTGTGGTCTTTGTCGTCTCTGTTCTGATACAGCTCCCTGCAGAACGATTCGAAGTCTCTCATGGGACATGTTGAGGAGCCCATTTGCATCACGACAGTGCGTGCAATGACCAGTTCCTGAACGATCCATTTTCTTATCCAATAGCGTACGCTGCACAATTGACGTACTGAGCGCCATTCATTGTCATGGTTCTGGTGTTGCGTCTTCAAGTAGCGATACACAGATTGATCGGAGTTGTCGTAATTTGCTGCGGCTTGCACGAATCTGAAAGCCCGAGCGACGTCTACCTTATGACCAGCACTCTGTAGCCACACCGTGACGAAGTTTGCGTTGCTATACAGTTCTGCCATCGGTCCGACTTGATGATTACGTTCGTCGTTTGAGTCTTGGTATATGCATATTGCATCGATCCATAACCAGCAATCATTGTCTTTGTCTCGCATCGCCTTCAGAGCGCTTGCGAGATTCCTACGGATCCATATCACAGAGTCTCCGGGCACCTGTAGCTTATATCTGACCGAGACGCAGACTCCGCAAACGGAAAGTGTTTTGCCATTCCAAATCCTGAAATTGGAATGCTTGTCCTCGCCCAGGCCGCAGGACGTCATCCATGTCATCGATGAGAAGCAGTTTCCATGCGATGATGAATGCCGTCGCATATGTATCAATTCTTGAGGAAAGATCAGAGTATGGGATGGTCCGTCTTGAGCTTATACTGTTGCACTGGGTGCTGAAATGAACGCGGTATGATCAAGGGCAAATGGCGACGCCGTCGCATTTTGCGCCCCCCTTTCACCTGTGTCGTGAGCCGTAGCTGCAGAGCCTAATCAGCGGGCGGCCTGTAGAGCATGATGAAACTCTGAGATTCAGGGCGAGTTGATGAGGTGAGTGGTGGCAGCGAAAGAGGCTGCAGTCCTCCAAGCTGGCTTGGCGCTGCTGATCTGTAGCCTTGGGTCTGAGTACCAGACTCGAAATTATCGAGCTCCATCCTCGTCTCTTAATCTTTGGTTTGCCGGTCGTGCTCCATGGACCTTTGGGGCGTTGTCTCGCAAGTCAGCTGAGGGAATGAGCGACCAGCCTCCGCGGTACGAAAGGGAGTACATGCAGAGTATCTGTGCTGTCGTTGCCTTGCTGTTACCATTGCAGTGCTCGCACTGGCCGTCCAGAGTCGAAGACTTGAACGAGAGGCCATCAGCACCGCTTAAACAGCCAACAACAATGCCAACAAGGTCAGTACGTTGCACGAAGCATGCAACTCATCTCACAGAAGTCTAGGCTCTGAACGTCCGGATCCCAAATCGAAGACATCGCTGGACAAATCAATCATCTGGGCACAAAAGTGCTGAACCTGCAGAACCTCTTAACGACTCCGACAAAGAACTTCAACGCGCTGCAGAGCGTAGTCCAAGATCTTGAAGATGCAAGCGGGACCACGACAAGCGCAGCACCCAGTGCCACCGGTAGCGCCGGACCGTCGGGAGCAGGGGCGAGACATATACCCTCCACGGCACGGCATGGTCTTTTGTAGTCCTTGCAGGAATCCTCATTCCCTTTCGTGGGCAACACGGCGCCGATCGGGACGAGACTCGAAGGACATGATCATTCTGTCCCATCCTGCCATTGAATGGGCGCGCAGACCTCATGCTAGTCCTGGCCTGTTCTCCCATAGATTGAGCCTGGGCGCAATCGTTGAAGTCTGCTGAGCGACTTCTGGATCTTGCGCATGCTCGTCCGCGGCTTCGTGAGTATCGGCGTCTTTGGTACGCGTGAGGCTCGAAACCATCCGACCTTTCTGGATATCGCGGCAGTGTTCGAACACACCGCAAGTTGGCTAGAGCGAGTCATTCTCGACAAGGCGAGGCCAAAGACGGCGGGCGCGATCGGAAATAGGTGCGATGCTCGATCTGGATACGAATGCGCATGAGAAAGAGGAATTGTGAGTCAAAGATCTGTCGAGGCCGTTCCAGTCTAGCCCGATCGATTGGTGTAATTTCAGGGAGATATGCCGTTCTTACAACGCCGAAGTCTCAGGCGAAACGTTTTCATAGCCGGCGGCATGCATTGGGCAGTGCAGAGCTGTCTTGACGCACATGTCGAATACCCCTGGGTCCGAACGCGTGCGGTTCGTCGAGCCATCTGCTCGGACATTGTTAGCCTGCGGTTTCGAAGAACGATAACGGAAGAAGTTGTTGTCTTTGACGTTGAACTTGTCTGTTGCGTGTTCAAAGCAAGATGATGTTTCGTTGACCGCACGCAAATCTGCAAACGCAGCTCGGTCTCGGTCGCTTGGCAGGGTCTTTCACATGCTGAGCCCGGCGGCTTCGAACCTCCACTATACCGCGCCAAATCGTAAAGTCTTGATGGCCAGCAATTTCCAGAGTTTCTGAGAAAGCCGGAAGTGGACTCAGCTGAGATCATGCGAAGCACAGCTCATTTTCTGCACGTTGTCGGAGGCTGTGCTACCCGTGTCTTCCCGTGTCGTGGCCATGGAGAGAAATCCACTGATCTGATAACTGCTCGAAGGCGGGAAGATGGCCCGGACTTGAGCTTTGGCGTCTACAACAACAAGTGCTCTCACTGTTGAGGACCGCACCGTGTCAGACTGCCAGATAGGATTATGCCAAGGCGGACAGGACCGAGCGCTTCCGGCCTTCAAGGCATTTGGCACTTGACGATATGCATGCCGTGGCATGTTGATGCAAATTTTCATTATTCGAAGCAATGGCGAGGGATGATATCGTAGGAACTGGGTGACTTTTGTTTGACGCTAATGGGTGTCCTTGATAGCGTGGCGCCGGCGAAGTAACGTGCCTTGACTCGCACGGTATGCTGGTCATAGTATGCGGAATGGGAAGATATGCTCCGCACCGGTGGTTCAATGGATCAGTCTTGTTAGCATTGGGATAACTCGGATGGCTTTGACGCAGAGCGCGGCATAAGAAGAGGAATGTACCTTTTCAAATAGTGAGACTTCTGGGGCTGAGCGCTTGACTTGGTTCGAAGAGGCTTGTACAGGATGTCTACCGAAGAGTCGAGGCTGCAAGAGGAGCATTACTTGCAGTGTTGTATCAAGGCCTTTTTGTCTGCAATTGAGATGCACCCGCTCATTCACTTTCCCGCCCTCTCCGCCTCCAATTCTCTCTCGGCATTCTGGTAGTATTTCGCAGTATCCACACCATGCTGGTCGTGATTGGCAAAGTTGAACCACGGCATGACGTGCAGGAACACACCCGAATAGCGACTCTGTCTCGCCGAGGCTCCTTGCATGTACTCGGTCAAAGTCGTCTTGCCGTACAGTGGTTCTCCTCTCTTCACTTTGTCCGTCATTTCCCGCATGTCCATCTCGATCTCGCGCCTGTTCTCGCTGAAGCCGTAGAATCGGTTTATAGAGCGTGAGTAGAGCATAAGGAAGCCAGCTGTGGCACCAATTGCACCTGACAGGCGCATAATCTGGGCAAAACCTCCGCGACCGACTTCCGAGGGGGAGATTCGTTCCCACCACAGCATGAGAGCAGGTGAGATTGCGGCGGTGCCGACGGCGGCGAGGTAGTCTGAGGATCGTGCATATTTGACGACGCGTGTGAAGTGAGGATCGGAGTCGATGAGCTGGGAGAGAGGTGTTAGTCGTGGCTGGCAGAGATATAGGGAGGGCAGTGCAGTGTACGGGATAGTCGCCAACGAGCCGTCTACCCTGGACATTGGGTCGTCCGGTCTGGCCAAGCTCTGGGCCTTCGGTGAGTGATTGCACTGCTGGCGGAGTGTCGTGCGACGGCATTGTGTGTGAGCAGCGGTGGCAATGGCTATGGCGGTGGCCGTGGCGGTGGCCGTGGTCGTCGCTGCGAGGCTGTAGGTGTAGCTGAGTCAGCTCTAGAAAGTGAGGTGCTTCTCATTGGTGCGGAGTCAACGGCGAGCGGTTCGTGCTAGTGCGACATTAAACATCAGTTGGAGGAACTTTTGGAAGTCGCGACTCAGGAACAAGGAAGGACCTGCTCTGCTCCTGCCGGTATGATAGCTGCTTGGTTGCAAGAACACCGCCAACACCAACACCAACACCAATGCCATCGCCATCGCCAATGCGACTGCCATCAACCAGCGACCTGACCGGCGACCACGAAATCGCACGAATTGCCCGCTCGACCTGGCTCGCATCGCCCACTCCGCCCAAACTTCTCCCTCACACCGTCGCAGAGCTCTGGACGCTCGTGGAAAACGACCACTTTTCCCCCTTTTCTCTGCGCTTGCTTGAACAGCTGCAAGCTCTCGAGCGATATCTCTGGCCCGGCTACAGCCATGACGCTTCCAACCAGCACCTCCTTCTCCTGGTGCTCCTGGTCAACACCAAACGCCAGGAGCGCCTTCCAGTCTGGTCCATCTTTTCCCACACGCCCGACGAATTTGCACACTTCTTCACGAGAGCCGTGCACTTGAGCATAGATGGAAGCCTTGCCACCAATCTCAGAGAGTACCTGCTTGCCTTCATGCTAGCCGCATACCAGTGCCTTGACCATGGCATAGTGCGCAAAGAATGCGCCCCGCTGCTCTCCATAGGCATATGGCATCATTTGCACGACGACGCCACAAGAGACACACTGCTGGCCCACAATGCGCAATTGCAAAAGGCCTGGAGAGCGGCGCGCAAGAAGTTCGACAATGCAGATGCTGCAGCACAGGCAAGACTGCGCGTCGAGCGAAGCTGGTTGTACACACTCGTCTTGCACTGCTTTGACAAGCTCTACGAAGACGCTCAGAACAAGAAGGACAATGTCGCATACTGCGAACGACTGCTCGAACTTCTGTGCCATCTGCAATCTCAGCTACCCACACGGAGATACGTGAATACGCTGCTGCGAGATTTAAATCTGCTCCCCGCCATCCTTCTCTCGCCAATGTACCAAGATGAGGAGCGCATTCGAGACATGTACCAGCTTCTCCACCACTATACCAACTTCCCTCTTGACGACTACACCGGGCGACAGCTCAGCAGAAGGGAGCATGATGAAGCGCAAAATGCCCGCATCTCACGATTGCAAAGGGTCGCCATGAAGCTGCAACCAGAAAAGTTGAAGATACTGATCCTGACCAATTTTGCCGCTCTTGGTCAGCGAGACCATCTTGAAGGCCACCTGAAAGACTTGGCCGACGCCGAATTGCTCCAGCTCAGTCAACAACTTGGCGTGAGGACGAGCGAGTATCCAGAAAAGACATTGTTGCTTCGCGATCGTGATTTCATCGTGGAATCGCTTGTCTCGGTGATCGCGAAAACGCCCTACTACGCAGACGAGATGCGACCGCTCAAGGTACTGCCCACCGAGGACGTGCTCTACGATCCAAAAATGCTACGCACTGAAGAGCACACTCCAGGCCAGCCACTGCCCCTCCCACAGCTCAACTTGCAGTATCTCAGCGTCGGTGACTTCCTGTGGAGATCATTCATCCTCTACCGCCAAGAAGCATTCTACGGCATCCGCAAGCACATCGAGGACACCGTCAAGAGACTGCGGCCGAGACGCGGTGGTGGCCAAACAAGATTTGACGGCTTTTCGCGCATGGCCATTCCCATACCAAAGCCTGCAATCATCGATACCGCGCCGCCAAGAGTGGGCGACACTGTGCCTGCCGAGGCCAAGGTCGAAATAATTCTCGATGTGAGCAGGTTGCAGCCAGGTCTGCGTCGGGAGTGGGAGGGCCTTAGGCCTGGTGACACCGTCTTCCTGCTCGCTCTTCATCCGGACGATTCCGCCATGAAGCTTACCAACGCCGCGGCCAGCAAACAGTCATATATGGACAAAACGGGGCTCAAGACCATTCGCTGTGCTGAGGTTATCAGCGTGCTTGACGAGAACGGAAGAGCCTTTCGATTCAATCAAGATCAGCAAGACCACATTGATGGCATGTCCAAGCCGCGTCAACGTCGACTTCTTCTCCGTCTTGATGCTCTTGCATACAAGGCCGACAAAGATCGAGAAGACGCTGGAAAGGCCGACATTTATGAGAGCATCAACTTGATTATCCGGCGGCGGTCGCGAGAAAACAACTTCCGACCAGTGCTGGAAAGCATTAAGCAACTCGCGCTGTCCGATACGCCACTTCCAGCATGGTTTGAGGAAGTCTTTCTGGGAACGGGTGATCCCTCTTCAGCGACGTACAAGCGTTTACCGAACAAGCTGAAGAACGTGGACTATCGGGACACTTTCTTAGACTGGCAGCATCTGATCGAGTCGCTCCCTGGCAAGACAGTGGAGCCTGACCCGAAGCTGAATGCCGTTCCTCCGCCGCCATATGTGCTCGAGACGACTGGAGCAGCCCCTGCCGCAGCACCGCCAAAGAAGGGAAAGAAGAGGAGACACGATCAACCCGATGGCCCAGAACCGGCGCCTTCAGCAGAGACTTTCAGAGTATCCACTTACGCCCCTCCAAATAATGGACCGTATCCGACAGACGCACCGAAGACGAACGCCATTCGCTTCACGCCGACACAGATTGACGCTGTCACATCCGGCACGCAGCCCGGCTTGACTGTGGTTGTTGGTCCTCCCGGAACTGGCAAGACCGACGTTGCAACGCAGATCATCAGCAATATCTACCACAACTTCCCTCAGCAGCGCACTCTACTTGTGGCCCATTCTAACCAAGCGCTGAATCAGCTATTTCAGAAGATTTCCGCGCTTGACATTGACGAGCGACACTTGTTACGACTCGGCCATGGCGAAGAAGAACTAACGACCGAGGCGAGCTTTAGCAAAGCTGGCCGCGTAGAGTCTTTCTGTGAACGAGGTGCTCAATTTCTGGCAGAGGTGCAAAGACTGGCAGCCACAATACAAGCCCCTGGCGCGCACGGAAATAGTTGCGAGACAGCAGAGTACTTCCATCAAGTCTGGATCCAGCCGTTATGGAAGCGCTTCTGGGATCTTGCCAGCTCGGAAGAAACCACAGCTGAGGCGGTAGTATCCGCTTTTCCTTTCCACAGCTTCTTCGCCGATGCGCCGCAGCCATTGTTCCCTCCGGATACGCAGAAAGAGGATGTTATGGAGATCGCCAAGGGCTGCGAAAGACACATCGACCGCATGTTCTCGGAGCTGGCAGACATCCGACCTTTCGAGATCCTTCGAGCTCAACGTGACAAGAGCAATTACCTACTCGTCAAGGAAGCACGCATCATTGCTATGACATCGACCCACGCGGCCATTCGCCGACAAGAGATTGCGCAGCTTGGATTCAAGTACGACAATGTCATCATGGAAGAAGCAGCTCAGATCACTGAAGTCGAGAACTTCATCCCTTTCGTGCTGCAAAATCCGGTCACCAAGGATGAGAAGTCTCCCGATCGAGAGAATCCGCTGAAACGTGTCGTCCTTGTCGGTGATCACCTGCAAAATAGCCCGGTGATACAGAACCCGGCTCTGAAATCTTACTGCAATCTCGAGCAATCACTTTTCCAGCGATTGGTGCGTCTGGGAGTGCCTCACACCCAACTCGATGCTCAAGGCCGCTCGCGACCCTCCATAGCCGAACTTTACAAATGGCGATACCCATCGCTGACGAATTTGCCTTTCACTTCTACAGCACCCGAATTTGTTGAAGCCAATGCTGGCTTCCGACATGAGTATCAGTTCATCAACGTGGACGACTACAAAGGACAAGGGGAGAGCGAGCCAACGCCACACTTCATCCAGAACCTCGGCGAGGCGGAATATGCCGTGGCTCTGTACCAGTACATGAGACTTCTTGGATACCCTGCTGAGAAGATCTCCATCCTCACAGCGTACGCCGGCCAGAGAGCGCTCATCCGAGATGTCCTCGCGCATCGTTGTAAGAACAATCGACTTTTCGGGATGCCGGCTTGGGTTGGTACAGTGGACAAATATCAAGGCGAACAGAACGACTACATCATCCTATCGCTCGTGCGCACCAAGTCTCCAGGATACTTGCGCGATCTGAGGAGACTGACTGTCGCCCTGTCCCGTGCTCGCCTCGGCCTATACGTTCTCGGTCGCAAAGAAGTCTTCGAATCAAGTCTCGAGCTTCGTGAAGCGTTCGAACCCCTTTTGGAGAAGTCGACAAAGCTGGTGCTGGTCGGGAACGAGATGTATGGTACGACGCAAAGGCTGGCCGATGATGCGAATGTGCAGAATGTTGCTGAGATGGCAGGAGTTGAGCATTTGGGACAGTATGTCTTCGAGATGACGCAAGCGAAAGTCAAGGCGTTGAAGAAGGGCAGCGGACAACTGCCTCCACTTGCACAGATTGGCAAGTCGGAAGAAGACGATGAGGATGAGGGCGACGATGAAGAGGAGATGGATGAGGATGTATAGGCAAGCCAGATAATGCGGCCCAGATTAGATAAGGCCAGCTGGCTGCACGTAGTGATTGAGGTGGGTCTGCACGCACCTGTGCGCACACCGTGTAATGTACCGTGCGCATAGGCTCCGTAAGTGAATAAGGCTCTTGGACGAGGCTATTGCACGTTGCCGTTACGGAATCAAAGTTAGTAAGTGATGGTAATAGACTGAAGATCCTTCGATGCAATGCGAGGAGGCCGCAAGTCTCTAGACATGGACTTCTGGATACAAACAGCCACAATCCTCGTTGACGCGCGAATGCACATTGAGACGTTCGGCTCACCTGGCGCACGAGAGGGCAGCAGGAAACGGACTTGACTAAGGTGGGAAAGAGATGGCATACAGAGACAGATGCTTAGCAGACACACTGGCAGAAGATGTACAAATCATGGCGAGAATGCGCGTATGCCTCTACCTGAAAGAGCTGCGATAAGGGGAAACGCAACGTGAAGGGAACGGAACCCTGTGTCTCGTGATTCTCTACTACATCTGCTGCCGCTGCGCCGCGCAATTCTAGTTCCGATGCACAATGAAGTGCTCAAGCCTCGACCGACCGAGCTATGCTCTTGAGCTAGAGCTGTCCTCGTCTATCTTCGCCTTATAGTAGCTGGTAATAGCCGGCGGGAAGTCCTTCGTCAAGCCCGCTTATCCGGCGCATATCCATCGCCGAGTACAATCACGGCAAAGCCTTCAACTTCTCCAACAACTCCTTCATATCCTCCGCATACATATCAAACTCCCCAAACACGCTCGTACAGGGATCATGCTCCTCAAACTTCAAAAACGCAGTCTTGAATCCCGCCTTCCTAGCAGCGATTAAATCCCAACCATGAGCCGCAACAAACCACCTCTCCTCTTTTGCCTGATCATGCCCAGCTTTCGTCAACCACTGATGCGCATTCTCATAAACCTTCGGATCAGGTTTCGCAACCTTGATCTCATCACAAGAAAGCAAATGATCACTATCCAACTCAATCCCAGCCAATTCATAATACTTCAAGCTCGTTTCCTTGCTACCATTCGTGACACCATAAACATCCCAACCTGCTTCTCGCAATCCGTCATAACATTCCTTCAAGCCTGATCTTGGCTTCAATCTTCTGATCTCGGTCATGACGGCATCGATGTCTTCGTCACTGATATCCGATAGTGGAAGGTCGTTAACAGCACATGCTCTCCGAAAAGTGCCTTTCAGGACCTGCGCGATTGGAGTGTAGGAACCGACCATAGATGTGTATGTGAAATCTCGCTGAGCGGCGAAGAACCAGCCGAAGAAGACTGACTTAGAGTCTGCGTTGACTTTGGCGAGTTTGGAACCGAGACGGGATTGGATTGCTTCTATGGCTCCTTCGAAGTCGAAGCACGTCCCTAGAACGTCGAAAGATACTGATTTTGGCATGACTGTAGAAGACCAGGATACTAGAAATTGTACAAAGTATCGTTTAAGCCCTACAGTGCTTGTCCTGTTCGAGCGGAGCGACGCGTGGAGCTCGAGAACAAAGTCGATCAAGTACCTCGGGTTGAGCACACGGTGATTCGATTTCAGACTAGTCATAGGGCGCGCTTACTAAATTCTAGCCCTCCTACACGGCTATTTACCTACCGTGTGACATACAACACTAGTATAATTTGCTCTTAAGCTCTACAATAAGCTAAAACAGATACCTTCTGTAACCTTTACTATAAGCTCCTTAAGTTACTTTAGGTACCTACCTTTTTAGCCTATCGCTCCGCTTAAATTAGTGGGTACTTAAATAGGGCCTTGGGATATGAAATAGAGAGATAGAAAAACTTGAGGATCCATCGTCGGTTCACTATTAGAATAAGTCTATATAACTAGGCACTAGTAATAAGTAGACGTAAAGTAGTATAACTATAGTTAATCCAACTACGCTAAATGCGGGACTAGCTAACTTGGGCAAAGTATGTAGTATAGCTTAGTCTAACTTTACGCCGTATAATTAAATAAGCTTTTGAAGAATTAGCTTTTATAATTCAGACTAGTCCGCTCCTAGCCATACCATCCTAAATGCTCGTGACATATTAAAATTCCTGAACTTAATACTATAGAGGCACAGGTGTATGAATAGAAGGTTTTCAAAGGTAGTAATATTATAATGCCTGCGCTGCCAATAGAAGATACTTAAACCATAGCAATGAAACTAGAGTAATTCGAATAGGTGGTAGTACTAGCCTAGGTAGACAGCAGTACCATCTCGAATAAGGGTAGGTAGTAAGAGTTTATAGTATAGTAATTGGTATATATATATTTAGATCTAAGTACTCGTAGGGCTAGGTTTTAATAAATGGGGTTTAGTAGGCAGCAAGGCTTTAGTGCGGTTAGTCCCGTACCTAGCGCATTAGCCCAGCTCAAGCTACTAAAGTCGTGGAGCCCGCTCTAGGCCGCCGCCCATATATATGGTAACGTACTAAGTATAAATTAACTTTACAAAGACTATTAGGATTATATAGCAGCCTGAGGAGGCTTTGTTCACTTATACGGAAGATACAGTCGTAAGAACTACAGTCTATCTATATACTTCAAGTTCTATCTAGCCTATGAACGGTTATTAAATTGACGCGGTAGTATAATAACGCTGCCTAGCCCGCCTACTACGGGAAGAGTATTTAGTAAGATATCGAATTAATAGCTTTTACATCTATCTATACATTCTAAAGCAAGAAAAGGCACTAGACTCTACGATCCATTTTTAACGATCTTGAATGCCGTTAGCGGCACACCAATGCCGCATCTAAGATGCGTAAATACTCTGGGGCCCCTACTCAGTGTCTTAGCCGAATGGCGATTTCTTGTAGTCGGTTACGACGGTAGGCCAGACCATAAACAGCACGAGAGTAATTGCCGCAACGATTGCTCCAATGACGATAGCTCTAGCGCGAGCTGGGTTGTTCTGGCGCATGTTATTGTAGTAGATCTGAAAATCGCGCACGGAGTTCTTGATGCCCTCGCCACCGAGCTTGTAGTAGACTAGACCAGCCAAAGCAATCGAGTAGCCGAAGAATTGCAGTCCAGAGACGGGGTCGCCAAATATGACCATGGATGCCATGACGAGCAGAATGTCCTTGAGCACACCAGAAAGGGTAAGTACGACGGCGGAGGTCTTGCCAATCTGGAATGCACGTTAGTATGCTTCCCAAAACTCAGCATCCTCTGAAACACATACCAAAAACACGACAGAAACGTTTAGCGCAAAGGCCACGGCTGCATTTGCGAGGAGAACGAAAATTCCGAGATTGTAGATGTCGCTCATGTGCATCTTTGGGACTTCGAGGAAAAGCGTGATAATGCCGTTGATGACTGCACAAGCTGGCGCATAGTAGTAAAGGGATACGAGTGGGTCCATCTTGAACTCTGGTGCGCTAAGGATGCGTTGAACCATGACCAGACGAACGGCCTCGAAGACAATGCCGGCCATTTGGACTGCAATTCATCAGTGCTCGACTTCGTCTACCAATGCAGCACAACTCACTAAGAAAGCCGATCATAACAAACTGGATCTCTCCGTACGAGGCGATGATCACACCGATAACGATACCAGAGACGTTCGCCAGCTTCTTTGAATCGAAGGGAGTGATGCCGAACATAAACGTGGCCAGCAAAGTTACGACGGCGTTTGATGCCTTGAGCATCTGAATGAAGGAGACACTGAGGTAGAGATAGGCCACGTTGCCACAGATCAAACTCGCTGAGAAGAAGAGACCGATGGGCATGATAGCTCGCATGTAAGTATCCCGGTTCATGGGGACTTTGTGTCGTGAGTCCAGGACTGTGGTAAATCTTGCGAGACCTTGGGTACACGCAGTCGAGAATAACATGTGCCATGTTGTGAGGAATAGTGCTGCAGGATGTTAGATTGAATCTGCCAAGCGCGAGCCTAATTGCTGCCGGTAGAATGGCTTCTGCATGCTAAAAGCAATTGCAGAGCTGCAGAGTTGCAAGATCTGCGAATGCACGCGCGAAGCACATGGCAAAGCGCACGCTGCATTCTGCTTTTGTAGAGACTTACGGAACTCTGGATAGTCATGTCAGCCTGTGGTCAATCTCATGCTAAGATCAGATATGCGTACCAAACTTTGCAGTGTGAAGGACCCATTTGTTGAACAGAATGACGCTTGCGCTTAAACTGATCCATAGCCTGATATTGCGTTAGTGGACTCTGTCCATCCTGCAATCCTATCGTCCGGGCAATGTCAAGCTTACGCGATGTAGAAGGCAGGATGGATGTCGTTCTTCAGCGGTGGCTCGGGCTTGCTTGGCGGAGAAGCTGGCTCGGCCTCACCACCTTCAAGCTTGCGATCCAGGTCGCGAGATTCCCGACTCTCGTTCTGCGCGGCCATTGTGAATGTGTTGTTGACGGTGGAAAAGAAGCTGAGACGACAAAAAGGAGAACTCTTCGGCCTCAACAGCTGGCAAAGAGTTGACTAGGGGTCCATTAGCCTGATTGGCTGTTGTCTCGCTAAAAAAGCCGAGCCGAAGGCAATCACGTTCTCACTTAACACACGCGCTTCTTCGACCACATAAAACATCGCCTGTTTCGGCTTCGAAGCAGCTCTTCGTTGCACGACCTTCCGGACCCGAGCGCCACATTCACGCCTCCGACGAATTAGGGCCTGTTTAGTAACCTACGAGGGAAGGAATTTAGACCGGATTACGTTCGGAGTAGGGCGTAATATAGTAAAATGTGCTTGTAGGCGGCTCCGCGTGCCTACAATGTGCGAGCGAAGCTTTCGCCTTAGAATACGTCGCCTCGCGGATGTCGCTATTCCGTCGCTATATCGCGGCTATTCCCGCTATATCGCTATTTCGTCGCCGTCGGCGTCGCCGTAGCTAGTTCTATACTATCGTAGTTATAACCTTTACTTTATCGCTATACCGTTATAGCTATCGTAGTCGTCGCCGCCGCGTCGTAATTCGTACTCGTCGTAATTCGTAAGTAGTCGCTAGAGATGTAGATCTGGAAACCGTAGTATATAGTATAAAACTAGTAGACTAATACAATTAGTAATTACTACCGCCCTTTAAATAGCTATTATAGTCTATACGTCTTAGTAGTAGACTATACCTATATAGGTAGGTTCTTACGGTTCTTATAAAGTATCGTTCAAGCCCTATAGTGGTTGTCCTATTCGAGCGGAGCGACGGCGTAGAGCTCGAGAACGAATTTAGATTAGTTATCCTTATATAGAGCGCTTATTATCGCTATGTCGCTAGGTCCTATCTATTTATTACGTAATTTCTTTTTCTTACGTTGCTCCTCTTTATTACGTAATTCTTATTATTATATTGTTTTTTAATTACGTAATTTTGCTTATTTACGTGATTTTTCTCTAGGACGTAATTTTTCTATGTTACGTGATTTTTCTACGTTACGTAATTTTTTTCGCTATGTAATTTTTTCACGCAAAAATGGCGGCGACGACAGCGACGACGACGAGGCCCCTAGGCGAAGGAAGCGAGTAGAGGGAAACGTACGAGAGGGCGTAGGAGATAGTAATAGCGGCCGATAGGGAGGTCCCGGAAAGAGCGCTAAAGATAATAATAGTAGAACTCTTAGGAGGTCTAAAAGTACTAAAGAACGATATAAAGATAATAGTAGATAAAGTAGTAGGAACTACTATAGTAAAAGTATAGAAGGGAGCTCTTTTAGCCCCGAGAACTAGTTAAGACATATAGGTAAAGGTAGCTAGTCTTAAGGAGAAGAAGATAGCTATTAAGGTCTACATTATAGACCCCTAAGAATAAGAGGATATCGATAAAATAATAGGGAAAGAAATCGTCTAAAAGATAGGGATAAAAGAGATTATAGGAGTAAAGAAAGATAGACGCGGAGTAGTTAAGCTCTATACGGTAGCGGAAGGGGATATAAAGAGGTTAGAAACCTAGAAGGAATAGACGACGAAGATTAGAAAGATAGTAAAGGTCTCGCGCTAGTAATTTATAGATAGATAGATAGATAGATCTTTTATTTACCTATTTTGGTACCTATCGGCCTATGTAAGTCTAAAGCTATGTATTCTATAAAAAGGGAAACTAGGCTAGCTAGTAAAAACCCTCTCCCCTTTGCCCTCGTTAACTCTCTCCTTCCTCTATCTTTTAGTTTTACTTCCTCTAGGGTATACTAGTATTATAGTGTTACCCTCTAACTACCTTACCTACTACCCTAATACCCTCTCCTCTTTATTCCCCTTCCTCTCCGCCCTCCTTCTCTCTATCTACTCCTCTATTTCTTAGGCTAGGGCATACTATTTAAGGTATCCCTTCCTTATAATCTATCTTATAGTTCTTCTAATATCTTCTTTATTAGTAATAATCTTATCGTATTCCCTCTCTTTTACCTAGTATCTCTACTCGCTCCTCCCCTTCCTCTATCGTTTATATACTAGTAGTATATATTTATATTTAGGGGAAAATTCACTAACGCTACGGTGCGTAGTATGTAGCACTACCTACCTATGTCATTAGCTTGGGATGGCGACGGCGACAGCGACGACGACGAGGCCCCCGGGCGAAGCGAATAAGGGGAAGGAGACATACGAGAGAGCGTAAGAGATAGTAATAGCGGCCGACGGAGAGGTCCCGGAGAGAGTACTTAAAATAATAATCGTAGAACTATTAGGAGGACTAAAGGTACTTAAAAGCGATATAAGGATAATAGTAGATAAGGTAGTAGGAATAGTAGTAGTAAAGGTATAGAAGGGTACGCTACTAGCCCTAAAAACTAGCTAAGACACGTAGGTAAAGGTAGCTAGCCTTAAGGAAAAGAAGATAGCTATTAAAGTCTACGTTACGGACCTAAAGGAATAGGAGGAAATCGATAAGATAAAGGGGAAGGAAATAGTCTAAAAAATAGGAATAAAGGAGATTATAGGGGCTAGGAAGGACGGGCGCGGAGCTATTAAGCTCTATACGGTTATAGAAGGGGATACGAAAAAACTAGAAACCTAGAAAGAATAGACGATAAAGATTAGGAAGATAGCGAAGGTCTCCCGCTAGTAGTTTATAGTAATAGCCTACGGCATAGCTAGAACCTTTAGAACGTAAGACTTTATCGCTTAACTCTAAAAGGAAAACTAATATACGTACCTAGGAATCTAGATCTCTAAAGTAGTATAGGTTAAGAGAAAGATCGAAGATATAAAGACGAGATCGTTACTTATCCTATAGGTAGGAAGCGTAGAGTAAGCGAATACGCTCCTAGAAAGGGGGCTCTTCTAGGATTTTAAGAGGATAGATATAGAAATCTATATAAATACTTATAGGATACTATAATACTATAAGTACTAGTAGTACGGACACCTAGTAGTAAGGTACCTAAAGACGACGAATACCTACTTACACTATGCCTAAGGGTACTAAGTAAAAGAATATAAAGAACCGAAAGATAAGGCTAGATGCGCTAACTATAGGAGAAAACACCTAGCCTAGGCTAAGGAATGCCTAGTTAGGATAAGAGCCTAAGAGAAGGCGAGGGAGGCCCGGATAACCTTACTATAGAGGTACTATACCCCCGAGGACGACTAATAAAGCCGATAAAGGGTATATAACCCGAATAAGAGATAAAGAGAGGAGGAGGCTACCCCCCCCTCTAAGAAACTACCCCTAAATAGGAAGATTAAGGTATATAGACTAGGTAGGGAGAGAACCTAACTAAAGGAAGCTTAACTAAATAGTTACCTAGATAAATAAAGACACCCCCTAGGGGGAGACCCAAAGTTAAGACGAAACTAGCTAGGACTAGATAGACTAAACCTAATAAATACTACGACCTTATTATCTATTATATAGTACAATGTAAATAAGAGTAAGGATAAGGTATAAAGGAGCTTTCTCTAAGCCCTTTAACCGGAATACTACTACATTATAGCGATATAGGAGCCGTAGATAAACCCTTACTTACTAAGACTAATAATAGTAAAAGACCTAAGGTACTATATAATTATATATAAGACGGGAACGCCGAGAACCTACATCTATATTAGTAAGGAGATCGCTATAGAGATATAGGAGAATATAGATTAGGAGGATAGGGATTCTACTTCGATAAGGATATATACCGCCTAAGGCCCGATTAAGATATACTATATATATAACTTACTACCGGAGTTAAGGAGTAGCATATAGCTTAATACCTTAGGAAGAATACTAACTATAATCCGGAACGACTAATAATAAGTAGTAGTAGGCGACTTTAACCTCTACTACCCCCTATAGGGATTAGACTTTATACTAGTATACT
>LFZN01000155.1:0-85179 GCA_001578235.1 Pseudocercospora eumusae | reverse complement strand
ATATAACTACGCTCCGAGTATATCGGTCTTAGAGCCTACCTATACTAGAGAAGAGTCCTAGGAATAGAAAGTAAAGCTTACCTATATAGCTACCCGTCCTAAAACCCTAAGTATATACTACTAGTATATAAACGATAAAGGAAAGGGAGGAGCGAGTAGAGATACTAGATAAAAGAGAGAGAATACGATAAGATTATTATAAATAAAGAAGATATAAGAAGAATTACGAAATAGATTATTAGAGAGGGATACCTCGAATAATACGTACTAGCCTAGGAGATAGAGGAATAGATAGAGAGAAGGGGGGAGGAGAAGGAGGGGAGTAAAGAGGAGGGAGTATTAGGGTAGTAGGTAAGGTAGTTAGAGGGTAAACGCTATAATACTAGTATACCCTAGAAGAAGTTAAACCGAAGGATAAGGGAAGGAAAGGTATAACGAAGGTAAGGAGGAGAGGTTTTTACTAGCGAGCCTAGTTTCCTTTTTATAGAATACATAGCGTTAGACCTATATAGGCCGTTAGGCACTAAAACAGGCAAATGAAAGATCTATCTATCTATATACGTTAGGGTCGAGTATATAGAAAAATTAGACTTGTTTTTACTAAGAAAATTACCTTCTTAAATGAGTCTCACTGTCCGTGTACCTGCGTAACACATGGTTACTGCACCTATAGTCGGATCCTGAATACACGTCATCCTTCGTGAGATATCGAAGCAGGAGACCGACGTGGAGACGGACCACTTGTTTGAACACATGACCAGGAGGTTGCGACGATCTCGAGACGATGCAATCGAGATCTTAGTCAGCATCATCAATTCTGAACCAAAGAAACGTCGGAACGTCGAAACGTCGAACATTCTGATTTGGAACTCCTGTTCAAGAATATTCTCATGCCCAGAACTAGCAGAACTCCGGCTTGGGATCGATCGACAGCTTAGACTGCCGCCGAGGCACGTTCCGCGTTTCTTGTTAGCATGATGAGATCTCGAAACTCTGTCAGGCTAGTCGCGCTCAGAAAGGAAGGTGATGGACTTGAGTCCAACTCCAAAACCAATCAAGTCGATCAAAATTCTAAGCGTAGTTGTCTCCCGAGGAGTCTGCCCAGAGCTAGGGATTTGCGTGCCTACAAGTATCGCTGATATCTTCTCAAACATTTGCTTCTGCTCTTCAGCAGACAAGACTCCAGAGACACGCTGCCCACAATGCTTCAAGTCGTGAAAGCGTTGCCACTTTTGGCCGCACTCGTTTCCGGACAATCGCTGCCTGCGAGCATTGATATTCCCGGCCTGCTTGCTAGTCTTGGACCTGCACCTGCAAACGATCCTCGCTTCACCAATTGGGTGGCACCAGGGCCAAATGATGTCCGTTCGCCATGTCCAGGTCTGAACGCACTGGTATCTAAGTCCAATTTTAACCATCACATCACACTTGCATCGTGTACTAACATTGTCCAGGCCAACCACGGCTTCATCCATCATGACGGCCGCAACATGACCCTTCCGCATCTCCTCCAGGGTCTCGCAGCAGGCATGAACATGGGCGCAGACTTCACAGTCCTGATCGGAGGAGCCGGACTCCTCTCCGCCCCAATCCTAAACGGAGCTTTCGATCTCAACGACTTGGACCAACACAACTTCCCAATCGAGCACGACGCCTCCCTATCTCGCCAAGACGCATACTTCGGCAACGACTACTCCTTCTACAACAAGTACTGGCAACAAGTCGTCTCTTTCTTCGAAAACGGCCAGACTGCCCTCCTCCCAGCAGCCAAAGCCATCGCCAACAGAACCGCAGATTCTACCCAGATTAACCCAACTTTCACCTACGGATTCCGAGAGTTTATCTTCCGGTATGGCGAGACTGCGATTTATCTTCAGACTATGGGCGGTGACGATGCTACTGGAGTTACGAGAGTAGATTGGGTGAGAAGTTTGTTTGAGAAGGAGAAGTTGCCGTATGATCTTGGTTGGAGGCCGCGTGCTGAGCCTATTACGATTCCGAGTTTGGGACAGATGGTCTTTGAGCTGTTCAATGCTAGCCCGCAGAGGGTTCCTGAGGGGCAGAAGGTGTTTGCGGATAGCTATAAGGATGTGTTTGAGGTGCTTGTTGGTGGATCGGAGCAATTGAACAACATTACAGGTGGCTTGGCTCATGCTGTTGGATTGTAATTGCTCGAACAGTGTTGATCCCGATGATGAGCATCACGGCGACGTTGACATGCGTGATCAAGCATGTCTTCAATCAATCAACAAGATGTTGCTTATGATGCACGGAACATCCCAAAATGCTTGGCAGTGATGCCAAGATGGCGCTAGCCTGTTTGAATCCACATTGATGTCAGGAGAACATCCACTTCATCTTTTCACTTCCGTTTTCATGTCTCTCTATGTCTCTCATCAGAAGCAGGAAATATGTTTAATGTTGTAGGGCTGTGATGACTAACAACTACTTCCTCCAGCGAATGGATGCGCCAAGCTCGCGATAGGCGAAGGATCGCCAACGCTGCCGGTTACGGCCAAGATGCAGCTAAGTACAGTTTTCAGGTTGCAGCCAGAAGCATACCGCTCATGTCATGATCATGCTTTCTCTACTGCTGCCACTGCTGCTGGCAGTGCCGGCAGCCGCAGCCCAGCCCACGGTCAAGGTCCTCAATGGCAGCTACAGCGGCATTCACTTACCTCAGTTCAAGCAAGACATCTTCCTTGGAATACCCTATGCTCGAGATACTGGAGGCCATAATCGCTTCAGGATCCCGCAGGCGCTGAACGAGACCTGGGAAGGTGTCCGAGCAGCCACAAATTACAGCAATGCCTGTCCGGACATATCTGCCGCAGACACAGTTTACGGCATGAGCGAAAACTGCCTAAGTATCAACATCGTACGTCCATCTGACCTTAATCACCGCTCGAAATTGCCAGTCCTGCTATGGATTCATGGCGGCTCGTATCAGGTCGGCACCAGCGGTCTGTCCAACTACAACCTTACATACATCGTGGAGAGGTCAATCAATATCGGCAAACCAATCGTAGCTGCTTCGATCAATTATCGCAAAGGCGGATGGGGCAATATGTACAGCATAGAGATTCAAGGCTCCGGAAATGCCAATATTGCCGTCCGGGATATGCGACAAGGACTTGCTTGGATCTCAGAGAATATTGACGCTTTTGGAGGCGATAAAGACTGCGTGACTATCTGGGGGGAGAGTGCAGGGAGCTTTGCAGTTGGTCAACTTCTCATGAGCTATGGTGGTCGGACTGATGGCCTCTTCCACCGCTCGATTCAAGAGTCCGGATCAGCAGCAACTGCATGGTACAATGGGAGTGATTGGTATCAGCCAATTTACCAGAGCGTAGTTGACGGTGTCAATTGTACAGACGCGATCGACACTCTAGCATGTCTACGCACAGTATCATACGAAGCCATCTTCCCGTTCCTAAACGGCTCCACAATCCCCGGTCCAGGCTGGTATCCCACAGTCGACGGAGACATCATCCCAGACTTCCCAACAATCCAACTAGAACAAGGCAACTTCGCCCATATTCCCCATCTCTACGGCTCCAACTCCGACGAAGGCACGGACAACGCCCCAGTCGGCATAATAAACACGGACGCAGACCTCAAAAACTACCTCCTCACCCAAGTCGGTTTCGGATACCCAGAACCCACAGTCGACCACATCATGTCTCTCTACCCGGATGACCCAACTCGAGGCGTCCCAATCAATACCGGAACCGAACGCTTCGCTTCTCGAGGCTATCAATATAAACGAGTAGCAGCAATCGTGGGAGATATCTTCTACCACGCTACCCGCCGTACCGATGCCCAGCATTACTCGAAATACTCTCCAACATATATCTACCGTTTCAACACCCGGCCTTGGGAAAACAATACCAATGCTACATTTACAGATCACACTGGGAGTCTGGCTCCGGCGTATAAGGGTGTACAGCATTTCAGTGAAGTGGCCTTTGTTTTCAATAATCCGAACACTGTGGGTCCTTGGCCTGAGTATCGGGCTCTGAGTGATCAGATGAGTGAGCAGTGGATCAATTTTGTCTATAATGGCAATCCCAATGGCGAGGGAGTGCCGAAGTGGCCGAAATATAATGAGAGTGAGGAAGGATTGAATCTGGTACTGCAAACGGACGAGCAAGGGGGAAGTTATGTTGAGAATGATACGTATCGATTAGAGGGGAGGGAGTATTTGAGTAAATGGGCGAGGAGGAGACATGTTTGAGGAGAAGGTGTAGTGTAATCCTGAATGAAGATAGGGATGAAATCTGGAAATCATAAGTTTACACATCCAGTCTATCTCTCTCTACACGGCAGTCTTTGTGACACGACCCTTGCAAGCGCGGCGATTATTCGAGCGTAGCAAAGGCCTAAACAGGCACCTGGAGCAACTTGAGCAGCTTGCGACGAAAGTATCGGGCTTCTGCATAAGGCTACTTAAAACTAGCTGCGAGTGGGCTAGATTGTCGCTGTAATTGGTCACAGATCGAATCTAGACCATGCAACTGCCTCGACGACTCTGTAACGATGCGACACACCACTCGTCTACTCGGAGCATTCGTCGGAAAAACTAGGGTTCTACAGTAGTAGGGTTCTCATACAAAAAGATGCCTGTACTAGCTATCTTATGCAAAGCCTATCTAGCTAGTCAAAGTGTCGAGATTTTCATAATCAGTTCGACCCACTTCACCTATAAGTTCGTTCAGGGGATATATTTATATATTCTTAAGCCCTTCAATGAGAATTAAGCATAGCAGGGCTCAAACGGTACTTCATAATGATATGCCGATGCGCTATTTAGCAAGGGGATACTTACTACAACCTCTTTTGGCCATACAGGGACTAGACACAGATGCTGGTTTGACTACAGCATCTACACGCATCGGAAGGCTATCAATTTCTCCCCATTTCTGGCTAGTAGGGGCTTAGGCCAATTACAATATCGGCTTAACTGTTAAGCGTAAAGAGAATAGCCCTCCGATGCATGCAGATGCTGTAATCTGTTGTCTAGACTATAGTAATATGGGCAGTACCCAACGCAACGAATCTTAGGTTCAAGAATCGCCTACAGGGACAGAGGCTGTATTTCATGGCCTCGAACGTAGGAAGAGGGTGTAGGAGATAGTCCGTGGCGTGGGTTAAGAACTTGAGGAGACGAGGGTAGGATCTAGATCTATGAGCTCTAGGTCGAGAACGAGGATAGGGTTCGTTCGTTAGAAGTCGTTTAATCCTCCCTTACAAGTTTTTGAATCCTTACTATTCAAAAACTATTCTACAATGCCTTGTAGAAAATCTTACATGCTACCTTATGTACTAGCCGCGTTTTTCCCGGATGCGAGTACAAACATTTATGTAGGGCTCGCGATCGCTGCTTTTTGAATGATTATTGTAGCTTCTCGTAAAATATGCGGTCCGTACTCATCACCTTCGCCACGACTATTATCGCTCTCGCATCGACCGTTTCGGCAGCGTACTGGGGAGAACAATGCCATTGTAGGGAACTTGGTGCCTGTACTAAGAAAGGAGCTTGGGGATGTGTAGAGATTGAACTCCCTGGAGAGCCTGATTCTCCAAATTGTGTCGTGCAGACTGATGACTGTGGAGCGGCGTGTACAGATAATGACGGAGGGAGCTGGTATGCCTATAAGAAGCATGAGTAAGTAACGTGACTCTGAATTATCGACTGGTTGCTAACGGAAGATTAATTAGCTCGCCCGACCAAACATGTGTTTGTAGCGAGCATGATGCGCACGCCTCCGCTGGAGGAAGATGTGTGCCTTAAAGCACATAAGAAGTACTCGGTATCGTTTTAGACCGGGCTTCCGCTACGACTAGGTATACCTTATAGGAGGAGGTCGAGATGTTTACGGGGCTTGGGAAGGAGGATAGGAGGCTGGGTGTTGTGAGAGGATTTAGGCGGATTGGTGGGCTAGTGGAATGGCTTTGGAGAGTGACTTTCCGGCTATGCGTGAGATTTTTATCTCGTTCTTCCTGCGTATCGAGTTTTTGAGTCCAGCTTTTGCTGGCCTATCTCCCATCAGACCCTTGCGCGCAGGCTCAGTGACATCATCCGTTTATTTATAAACGCCTTGCGCAGAGACTCAGCTTGCCTGCCTCAGGTATCAAAATTTGCCGAGACAACCGAAGCGCCTGAAAGGAGGTAGTTGCTGGCATCGATTCTCGCAACGACCCAGAGGATCATGTGGAAAGAGAGGTATGAAGCACTGTATGAAACAATTAGCTGTCAAACGCTTTCATGGCAATAGGTGATACTGACTAAAGCTCCCAGACGGTAATGCTCATCGGCCAGACGAATTGAAGCTCGAAAGGGAGATGCCGATGCTACTGCACCAACTTTACCGACATCAGTCTTACTTCATCCACATTGACACTCATAGAATCGTGTCGATCATTGTCGGACATGAGAAGATTGTGTATTTCGTAAAGCATAATAGTAAGTTTGCAACGCTCACGAAGATATAGGGCCGGTCTGTGAAGGACGCAGGTCTTTGTGTCAAGAGTAGTTTCCGCGGGTAATTTCGCATTGTGCCACGATTCCACGAAGTTGCGCCCATCGGTCAGGATGCGCCGCTTATTGAACGCTCGGTATCATGCACAAGAGCTTCTACGAGAGGAATATGTCATATATTCCGAACCAGGTAGTCGAAAATTCGGTCTAGGATGGAGCGTCGAGGCGGCGAATCTCGTCACATCTCGCAAAGAGCCCGAGCTACGGGCCAAAGTAATCAAGAAGGTCGTATGCGCAAGACGTCGTGGGTCAGGGAGGAATATGGCTGGGTTGCCAGCTTGCATCGCCTGGACAATGGCCTCCGGAGATTGACCACTTCGGATAAGCTGAATAATCTCAGCAGCGTCTCGTTCGCTTGGGCTCATGATCATGTTGTAAGGATCGACGTACTATAAGTTTCGCTTCGAGGCGTCGGGTGAGAATCTGCATTGCGAAGAATGGCGGATGTGTCCCTGTCTCCGTTCCTTGCAGCCTGACCGTGTCAGAACGTTCTTCTTCCTATGATACTCTCTTCTGTTCCGCGGCTAAAAGTGCAGAGTACAGTCCAAACAGCCATTTGCCGACAGTCACATGTAGAAGTACCGTATCCGGGGTTCCGTGAAGCACTTCACACCCGCTAACGCGGGGTTTTAAGCTATACGTAAATAGGTGCTTTCTTAGTAGGCTATACGTAAATGTCGATTTATCGTGCTTTCTAGTCCTATTCGGATATCTAGGTATATAGAGCATCGAACGACGAGTCTATTTATTATATTTACGAGGTTATCCGAGTACGTAGCGACTATAGACCTTACTACCGCTAAATTATTATATAATCTCTTAGTAGGCGCGTCTTCTCTATTCTATACCTATCGCGTATTCGTATTCCTCGTAGTCCTTCTCTTTTAAGTACGGATCGTATATAAAACTCGGTATAGCGCGTAAGAAGGTCGGAAATAAGAAGAGGGTACGTACGGAACGGTTAACCGAGACGGAGAGGGTAGAGAGGGTAGTAGATCGTATCGTTTCGAGGTATCGCGAATTAGAGGCTAGATTAGTAATTATTAACCTTCGAGCCTTATACGACGATTAAGGGGCGACTTACCTATATTCTCGTACTTACTAGCGAATACGAGGCCGCGGGTCGTTACTATCGCGTACGGTAACTAATACTAAGTTAAGTATGTCTTAAGAGTTAGCGCTAGTAGATTATTATCGAGAGAGGGACGTAATAGGTATGTTCTTACCTATCGCGCTAATCGCTATAGTCGCGATAGATATACTAGCTAGCATACTACTAGAAGGGGTGTTACGAGAGATAATAATACTATTTAGATAGGATTAGGCGGACCGCTTTCTTCGTCGCTATAGGCTTAGTAAGGTAAAGTCTAAGCCGATTAAGGTATAGCGTAAGGAGGTATACGACCCTTCTACTATAAGGTCCTAGTTTAACCGTTTCGAGGAGATGTTATTACGGTTAGAAGTAAAGGCGTAGAACCTATAGAACTTCGACGAGACCGGGTTTCGAGTCGGTATCGGTAGTAACGAATATGTTGTAATAATAGATATAAAGCGGCGCGCCTAGACCGAGTATAATTCTAACCGTACGCATGTAACTATCGTCGAGACTATAAATACGTTTAGTAAGGTAATCGACTATTAGTTAATCGTGAAGGTAGTAATAGTCTAAGAACGTTAGCTACCGAAAGGTTAGTACCTTATAAGGTAGGTACGATAACGTTACTTACTAACTATAACATAGGCGACGATAACTTCTTAATTACTATTAACGAGTCCGGTTACATAATAGACGATACTACTATATACTACATCCGCTAGTTTGAACGTAAGACGAGGCCCGATAATCCGAACGAATAGAGGGTACTACTATGCGATAACTACGGCTCCTATTGCTTTAAGGAATTTATAGCCTTTATAAAGCGATATAAGATCTAGATAGATAGATCTTTCATTTGCCTGTTTTAGTGCCTACCGGCCTATATAGGTCTAACGCTATGTGTTCTATAAAAAGGAAACTAGGCTCGCTAGTAAAAACCTCTCCTCCTTACCCTCGTTAATTCTTTCCTTCCTTTATCCTTCGGTTTAACTTCCTCTAGGGTGTACTAGTATTATAGAGTTTACCCTCTAACTACTTTACTTACTACCCTAATGCTCCCTCCTCTTTACTCCCCTCCTTCTCCTCCCCCCTTCTCTCTATCTACTCCTCTATCTCCTAGGCTAGTACGTATTATTCGAGGTATCCCTCCCTAATAATCTATTTTATAATTCTTCTAATATCTTCTTTATTTATAATAATCTTATCGTATTCCCTCTCTTTTATCTAGTATCTCTACTCGCTCCTCCCTTTCCTCNCTTTCCTCTATCGTTTATATACTAGTAGTATATACTTAGGGTTTTAAGACGGGTAGCTATATAGGTAAGCTTTACTTTCTATTCCTAGGACTCTTCTCTAGTATAGGTAGGCTCTAAGACCGATATACTCGGAGCGTAGTTATATCGCTATACTTACCTCCGCCCTTTTTAGGTCTTTATAGATCCGGTTATTATTACTCCCGAAGGTCGTTAATACTTTTAGTATCCTATTTCTCCTCGGTATTTCTCTCTATTCTTCTTCCTAGAGTATTCTCGCTATCTCCTCCGCTATACTTTAGCCTTTTCTTCCCTCCCTTTTTTCTATAGTTTAAAATACCTTATATTAGGTTTCTATTCCCCGGGCTAGATCTACTTCCTTTTAAACCTTTCTCTTAGGTCTATAAACCCTTCTCCTTCTCTACGGTACTTAGTTACGGATCTTCTCGAGCGCTTCCTTAATAGTTTCTTAGGCCGGGTATAGGGTCGTTTTAATAGCGTATTAGTACCTTATTCCTTTTAGGTATTAGTATATTAGTAGCGATCCCGTCTCTATTTCTAATACCTTAGTCGGGGTAGATTTATATACTCCCGTAACTCTTCTTAAGTATTAGGCTTAGACTCTATTAATCGGTTCTATAATCCTCTTCGGGGTCTTATCCTATACTACCTAGACTTAGGCCCCGTATAGTATAGCCGGCTTTATAATTACTTTATACATAGTCTTCGCTTTATCGAATATTACTCCCTATATTAATACCGTTAGTCTTTCGATAGATTACCTATTCGCGTTAGCTCTTATCTATACTTTCTTAACCTATAGGCCCTAGCTTAGTTTCGGGTCTAGCTATATACCTAGGACTCGTAATTCTAGGGTAGGTGTAGTAAGGTGTCCCTAGATTATAATCGGCGCTTTTATATTATATTTAGTCTTCGCTTTATTAAAGTATATTAGTTAGTACTTCTCCGGCGCGAATTTAGCTCTATATTTCCGTACCTATATTTCGTACTCCTTATATTATGTTTCTAGGATTCTATAGTTCTCTTCTATAGAGTCTAACTATACTAGGATATTAGTATTATCGACGAATCCCGATACTAATGTCTTATCCGTTTTAAGTTTCGGTAGGAGATTAGCGACGAATATAAGGAAGAGTATCGGTAAGAGGGTTAATCCTTAGGGTATTCCTATATTTATCTAGATAGGGGCTAACTTATATCTTCCTAGGAGTAGTTAGGTCGTCCTCTCTTTTAGGAATAACTAGATAAATTCGACTATCTATATTAGTATTCTCTTTTACCTTAGGATATATATTAGTCTCTCGTATAAGACGTTATCGAATACTCCCGAGATGTCGAGTAAGAGGAGTAACGCTACTTTATTCTTTCCGTAGTACTATATATGTTTAATCTACTCCGTAATAAGTTCGACTGCTATAAGGGTAGATCTCTTTACTCTCCCTCCTATTTACTCCTCTAATAGGACTTTATATTCTTCCGCGAACTCTATAAGCCTCCTTACTACTACTTTTTCTAAGAGCTTACCTATTATATTTAGGAGTATAATTAGTCGGTATAACTTAAGTTAGGAGTAGTCCTCTTTTTAAGGCTTCCTAAGTACGATATTTAGGGATTCCTTAAACCGTTTTAGGTAGTATCCTTATTCTATATAGGCCGTAAAGATATTAGCTATAGCTAGGGCTAGCGTCTTATTATATACTTTAAGTATAACGTTATATACTCTATCTAGGCTTAGGGCTTTCTTACCTAGGAGTTTCGCTATAGTCGCTATAACCTCTTTCGTATCCGTTTCTAGCTTCTATTTAGTCCCGTCTATCGGCGGTTCTACTTTTACCCCTCGGATGTCCGTTAGGTCGGCTTCTACGTAGCCGCCGAAGAAGTATTATCCTAGGGCTCCCGCTTTATCCTCGTTAGTAGTATAGGTATTTCCTTACCTATCCTTTATATTAGGGAATTAGGGTAGTTAGTCTCTATCCTAAGTTAGTTACCTCGCCTATTTTACTATCCTCTATATATCTTCGGGTTTTTTTATAAGTATCCCGACCGTAGATTTCTATTCTTACCTTTTATCCCTCTTAATCTATTTCTTCTTTTCTTAAGTAGCCCTATAGTAAGTATCCTAGTCCTCTTAGGAGTACGTAGTAGTCTACTTCCTCCTTACCTTTCTTACTTCCTTTACTCTCTCCGTACATTCCTTCGTTTAGTATAGTTACTAGTACTTAGATAGTTTACTCGAGGGTACCGTTACTTCTATAGTATCTTATATAGCCCGGATTAGATGTTCTACTACTCTCTCGATATCGTCCTAGTTCCTAAGGTCTCTCGCCGCTATCTCCTAGGCCCTCGGTTCTAGTATTTTATTAGTCTCTTCCTAGTTAGCCCTCTTCTAGTTCGGTTTCGCTTCGAGTTCCTATTCCTAGGTAGCCTATAGGTCGAGCTCGGTCTATATCGGTAGGTAGTCTAATAAGGATTCTATGTCTATATTTACCGTATATTTTCTAACCCTTTCCCTAATTACCTAGGTTACGAAGTATAGGTCGATTATACTTTTACTAGATCTCGCTTCCTACGTCGTTAGTCCCTTTAGAGTTACTATCTCTATTCCTTCCCTTTCTATTACGTCGATTAATCTTCCCGCTAGGTAGTAGTATGCCGGTGTAAAGTCGGATCCCTAGAGTAGGTAGTAGAGGTTAAAGTCTCCGACTATTACCTACTATCGATCGTCCTATATTATGGTTGGGATCCTTGCTAGGCAACAGTTATTAGATTCTTGTGTATCTAAGTAGGTGCGACGTGCCCTATTATCTACTAGGCCCTACCTTAGTTTTTAGCCTTATCTTATGCCCTTTAGCCTTATACCCTTTAGCCTTTTACCTCCGGCTTCCGCTAATTAAGGTAAACTACGCCTCTCTTAGCCTAAGTAACTCGTTATTTACTCCTTAAGTACATACTACTAGCCTACTATCCTAATACGAATAGCTCTATCTCTCTATATACCGATACGCGTATCCGTTCTCTCGAGCTACGTAGTAGTCTCTCCGGCCGGGGTTTAATCCCGCCTACTCTTAGGTATACCGAGGGTTAGTTACCTATTAAAGGGATAAGGTCCTCGGAGCTAGTAGTAGCTACTACGTACTACGCCCCGCGGTTACCTTTCGGCTTCCGTTTCGCGTTACCTATAAAGGTCTCCCTACGATAGGCCGACTATATCTTATAGAGGTAAGCCTATAGGCTCTACGCCGGGTAGTCTACGACCTATCCCTCTACTAACTAAATCTATATCTACTTCGCCTACGAGCTAGCCTATGTTTCTCCTACGTATACTTAGTATATAGCTAGCCTATATATACCGCTATATCCCCTCTACGAGTTACTATAATATCTCTTTCTTCGATAGACTATAACCCCTCCCCTTCCTTATCCGTATTCTTTTCTTTTAAAGTTTAAGGTATATATATAGAGGAGGCCTTAATAGTTTCGTCGAAAGAGGGCTTAATAACGTCTTTAAGGGTTACGGCGTAGCGAGCGTATTAATAGGTTCCGTACCTATAATATATAGTAAGCCTTAATAAGTTCTCTCGAGTTCCGCTTCTATTTTCCCTCGACGCGTCTTTCTCGCTAATCTAACGCGTTCTAAAGAGCTTTTTAGATCTAGAGGTGCCCTATCGCGTCTCTAAGGCTTCTATATCCCTATAGCGAGTAGAGCGCTATAGTTCGGGCCCTACTCGCGATAGTAGAGTAGGAACGCGTCGGGTAGTTTTCGTATCCTAGTATCCTCTATATCCTTCCTATATAAGAAGATCTCCGACCTAACGAAGGTAGTAGGTCGTAGAGCGTTAAGTAGGCGGTACGTCGCGCTCCTATCCCTAGCTCGCTATAGTCGTACGCCTATCGGCGCCGCCTCTTCTTATAGCCTCTATACTTAGCCGTATCTGTCACGGGGTGCCCCTGCCAAATTGGGTTAGCGCCGGGAGTGTCCGGCTTGGCACGAGCCTATGTCTCTCTCTCTCTCGCTCTCGTAGACTAGATCTTTAGTCTACTTTCTCGATAGGACCTAAACCACGCACTGCACGCACTTAACCCCTTGTCATAAAGTAGACTCACATATAGGAACTAGAAGCCATCGGCATAGCGATAACAATTATCGCGGTACGTAGCGTATTCATCGAGAAACGCGATACCTCGAAATCGGGCCCGAAACGCCCTTCAAACACCTCCGCTAGTAGCGAAGAGTCCGCTAGCAGCGATACACCGCTAGTGCTACCTTCCGCTAGTGCCACCTTCCGCTAGAGCGACAGCGCTATCCGGCTAGCAGCTACTTAGCTAGTGCCCCCGACTCGCCCATTATGGGCTTTAGAATTATTGACGACTAGACTAGACGCGAATACGACCTTAGTGCTATGTTAAACGACTGTAAGGTTTATAGCGACTTCCTTATACATTTCTACGAAAACTACTATATCGAAGACGATACCGACGACGACGAGGGTCCTAAAAGCGACACTAACAGCGATTACGGCTCGGACGCGTCTTACTATGCTAAAGACGGCTAATATTACTATATTTAGTGTAACGAGAGCTAGGACCCTTGTCCTTTATACGACCCTTATAACACTCGCTGGCCTAATTAACGGCCTAGCTCCTACAATCGCTTACACGAGCCGCCGATAATTACTTCGGCATTAGCTATTTACTTTACTCCGCTTACGGTTTAAGAGAAGGAGGAGTTACGGAGCAAGAACCACTACTTCCGCTATAGATAACCCGGATACCGTAGCTACGACAAATGCTACCTAAATAATACTTAGTAAGACCGCTCGAAGAAGCTAACCTCTACGCCCTCACAAACGACACTCGCGGCTTCCGCACAAACGATACTCGCGGCTTCCGCTGTCTCGCCGCTACCGCGCGCCGTACGCGCTCTCGATTAAGCCGCTACTATCGTTTAGAAGCACGGCATTTACTTCTACTTAGACTAGCTTTTAGCAGCCGTTATGAGCCTTATTCATTTACTTCCGACACCATCTTCCGCTCCGCCGCCTTAGTGCTACGCCGCCGAGCTTTACGACACTCACTTAGCACGTATCCGTGCCCTTAACGAAGCGATCCTCACTACTAGGACCGGCATTACATGAAAGAGCAAGATAAGCGTTAAGTACACGGTTTAGTAAGTAAGAGCTAGGCACCGAAGATTACACGAACAATTAATAATAGTTTCTCGGCCCCTTATTCGCTGCCGCTAGAAACACGCTTAACCGCATTTTCTCAATCCGTACGAGTCGATTACGCAAGTAACAGATCTACGCCGTAGTTCTTAGCACGGGCTACATAATCCGCATACATGGGCTATAACTATTTCCTTTAGACATCGATATCTTAATAACCGCTCGTCGCATGCATATTCTAGCTGCACGACGCTCTTCCGCTCGATCTCCTAATCTTTAGCATATGCTACATACCCATTACTATACGAGGACGAAGGCAATCTTAAAGGGGGGGTAGTGTTACGGGGTGCCCCTGCCAAATTGGGTTAGCGCCGGGAGTGTCCGGCTTGGCACGAGCCTATGTCTCTCTCTCTCTCGCTCTCGTAGACTAGATCTTTAGTCTACTTTCTCGATAGGACCTAAACCACGCACTGCACGCACTTGACCCCTTGTCAGTATCGTCGTAACGATGCGTTTCTACCTGCGGCGACGTAGACGCGTGTAGTAGGTCTTCGCAGGCGATATAAGATCTAGCTATAGGGTCTATAGCCTTATACCTTATACTTTATATAGCCGCTAGATGTTATACTATTCTAGGTCTATAAATTAAGACATAGATAGGCGGTACTAGAGGCTACGTACCGTAGTGTTAGTAAGTTTAGTATACCTAAGTTTATCGACGTACTCTTAAGTATTCGGGGTAAGACATTTACTAACTATAATATAAGATCGGCATTCCGTAAGACGGGCATATTCCTAACGAGTAGGGAGGTTCCTTATAGGCATATTCGAGATTAGTATAGAGCTACTAACGAGGATTAGAACTAGTAAATAATCGAGAGTAGTCTATCGTAGGAAGAAGCCTAAAACGAGGAATCTCTAGCATTAGCGGAGGCCGCTTAGGAGGAACACCTAGCATCGGTTAAGCGAGAACGTTCCGTAGATCCCACTATCGTCGACCTAGATAGGTAGTTTCGTGCTAATAATCGCTATTACATAGGGGACATAGAGAATATAATTACTTAGGGCATGCCCTCGTTACCTCCTAAGCGCATCCGGATACTAACCCCCGAATTACCGTAATAGCTACTAAACCCTACGATAAGCCCTCGGACGATATAGGCGTCGCGTAGTACTATATAAGCCCGTAGAGACTTTCGACGTTCTTATCTAAAGCCGGCCCCGCTAAGTGCCGACTATACATCGTCGTCGTTTAACCTATTTTCCTCTTCGCCTACTAAGGAGGTATAGAGGATCTATAACATCTCCGTTAATGCCGCTATATATAAGGGTAGAGAATATAAGCGGAAATACTAGTTAACGAGTATCGTCGAGCGTATGAAGAAGCGGTAGAAGGAATAGCCTAATCGGCTTATAAGGGTAGGTGCTATCGAGGTAAGTTAATTACGCTTACAACTTACTTAGTAAGATAAGGATCTCGCTAATAACAATTATTAGAAGATGCTCCGAGAGGTAGATACTACGATTAATAAAGTACGCTCTTATCGACTTAAGTGTAGCGATACCTTCCGTGTAATCTTTAATAATAATAGTAAGATAAGGTAGATAGACATTAAACTATAGTCTATCGATAAGCTACTATAACGCGTCTTTAATATGCGACTTCTTAACGTCGAGAATAACGGCGGCATTAAGAAGATAGGCGATCCGTACGCTAGTACTATAAACTTCTACCGCCGCTATACCGATACGACTAATAATGGCGATGTTACCTACTTATAGATACTAACTAGGATACTATTACTACCGAGCCGTACCTACGACTACGACGAAGGCGACATTCCATTATAGACTAACGTTAAGCCGAAACGGCGATTAGGTAACCTATTCGTATAAGAGCCTAATACTCGTTTAGACTAGCTATAATAAGATGAGGCACTACTTAACGAGGATACTATATATACTATAATCTAGCCTTACTTAGTACCTCCTCGCCGCCGCGACGAGTCGATATAGCGGAAACGACATTTCTATAAAGCTCCGAAGAAAACTAGCCGTTACGCGGGTTAAATCGCTAGTAGTAAGTATAACCCGATTAAGCTAGAAGAGCCTTCTTATAGTAGATATATTAGTTAAGAGTTAGAGGTATTAGGCTAGACATATAGACCGACGTGTATACTAATTAATTACATAGTAGACGCGAGATATACGCGAAGATTTAGTATATAAATACGGTCGTAATATACCGACTAACGGTCGTAAAGTGCTAGATATACTATCTCTTAACCCTAATCGCACTTACATTTAGTTTCCCGTCGAAAATGGCGTGTAGCACACGATGCATCGACATTTACGTATAGCCTACTAAGAAAGTGCGATTTTACGTATAGCTTATTTCCCCGAGCTCGGGCGAGGGGTGGAGTGCTTCACGGAACCCCGGATAGAGCGATGGCGAGGGTGTACAGATGTCGCAACGCCAAGCGTTCTGCTCGGACACAGATCCGAAGAGACTGGGTCTTCCGGCTCGTTCCTCCTTTCTCCTTTCACTCAACTCTCTACCTCACGATCACCACACCACTTCCAAGCCACACCACAGGAGATGTGACGGTATGTCCGGAAAAACAAGGCGGCATTCCAAATTGCAGATGCTAGGCAATCGGGACGAATTTCCCTGACCATCTTCTTGGCGAACTCCATGTCCTTAGTCCAAGAGGCGTTTAACAGCGTTGAAATTTCACCTATGAGTGACTTAGCACCTGGACCGTACTCTCGAAAGTCTGGCATTCCGGCCGGATCCGAGGAATAGACTATCTCGAGCAACCAGAGTCTCGTGCTGTGAACGCGGCTGAATTTGTACCAGAGATGATCCCTGCATGAATGACCTTTATGCACCACTGTGATCACTGGTTTGGTGATTCGATCAAGATCGGCGGCCCTCATGCTTGCTTGATAACGCCGACCGCAAGCCGCCTTTTGCAACAATTTTGGCCGAGACAGGGCCATGACGTGATATTTCGATTGCGGAGGAGTTTTTTTGCTAGTACTTGCGGTATGACCCATTATAGAGCAAGCCGGCCTCTGACCTTATTTGGCGACAGGTCAGGGGCAAGGACTTGTCGGACGGTGGTGTTGTTTCCAGCAGCTTTACTGTAATCTTCACGTTCGGCTTACGATTATGCTTCCTACATCGCAGTCCCATGTCAGTGGAGGCTCGATCTGGTTCCACAAAGCTCGACTCCACGATTCTTCAGCATTCGCCCCCGGCTTTGAGACTCTAGGTTGCGTAGAGCTTCATTCTCCACCTCGAACCCATGGTCTGCCCGTCAGGAGCGGATTTTGCTCGCTACGATGCTATGATGAATAGTCATGAATGGCAAAGTTTGTTCGGAGTTTATAGCTGACACCTTACTATCCAAATGATCCGATCACTCCTCGCGGCCCAGACCTTCCCAGACTGGGACAGCAGTAACTGCAACCTGATCATACCGCGTACTCCATTTGCCCAGCCACCAGATCAAGCAAGAAGTGAGCTGCAGATGAAATGGTAGCCGGCGCGCATGACTCTTGCGAAGAAAGAAAGGAATTTGCTCCCGATCATATTCGTGGATGTCGATCATATCTGGCTCGTTAATACGGCTGAATCTGAAGTCCAGCATATCCTTAGGAGACCGAACCAGATTCCGTCCCGAAACTTGAAGTGCCTGCATTCATCCGTTCCGTCCGAGAACTCGACTTCTGCATAGACAGAGATGTTGCGAATGTGGTCGGCGTCCCTGTCGCGGTCCGGAAAGTGACAAGTTCAAATTTTCCTGCGGCCGTTGGTTCATCGGACATCCTCATGTCATCCGTTCTGATAGTGGTACGCCTCATCATCGCTGTACGGATCAAATGGCATTTCGCACAAGACATAGGATTCGGCGATATGCTTCGATGCAGTGCTCGCGGGTCTCCTCGTAGATCTAACGGCAGGTCGAAAGTAACGAGTTCTCTGGCGGCTTGGCCTCGAACAGATTGACTTTTACCGTCGGCTTGCTGACATCGTGATCGGGAGTGAAGGCGATCTGATAGATGTCGTTTCGAAGCTCAGATGGAATCTTTTCCGGAAATCGACAAAGCATCACGGCAAGGGTGGCGCTTGCTCGGCGATAGTGATCTGCGTCGGTCATGACTGCTGCATCATCGTTGGTGATGTCGTATGCGCCAGCTTTCACGTCAATGTTGAAGTTCAAGCTGATGAGTTGCTTGTGCGCGGCTTCTTTGCCAAGCCTTCACATGCAAGGAGCCGCGCTACAAAGGACTGAGCTGATTGACTCGGATACAGCCGGCGCTAGCTCCGGTCTGCATGATTTCAACGGCCATGCCTATCTCGACTTGCGAACGATGAGGGGTAGAACTAGTGGTCGCGGTGGAGTTGAGCGGGCCTCGACGTGCTACTCATTGGTTTACAAAGGCGAGTCAAGTCTCATGTATTATGAAAATTTTCATTTGATTCTATCTCTCGTCGTCCTGCTACGAGCAACTGACTGGTCTCAGTTGAATCATTCATGACGCGCGACACCAATATCCAGTAGTTCTTCTCGATGCTTGCGACATTCACGCCGCGCATGCCTCTAGAACAGATCAACGTTTTCCGCTATCTCCGTTTCATCCCCTTGCTATTAGAGCGCAAGGAGTTTTTTCGTATGGTAGGTAGGCTCTTTCTAACCTTTCTATATCGGACAACTACGCGAAAGACCTATACCTAACTATACTAAACTCCTTACGCTAGTAAGGGTCTAAGGACAAATGTAGTAGATCTACTATTCTATCCTTATGAAAATAGAACACTATTACCTAGTACAGAATATAGTAATTTAACACGTGCATCTTATAGCCCTACTAATTCTAAGTTATTCTATCTATATATCTTTCTAATACGACGTGTAGATGTTAAGAAATATAAGATCTCTAACTAGTACTATACATAGCGGGCTATAGGAATGCGACGGGTTACTATAGAGCGTCTACTACCTAATATTTAACGCACGAAATACATACATCTAATCGTAGGAGGTTATAGAGAAAGCAATTCTAAGTAGTGTTTATATAAGCTATAAATAGCCTCTATATATATCTACTAAATAGGAGCTCTCGAGCGGAGCCGACCTAGGCACCCTAATTAAGACCTTCTAATATCGACAAGCTATAACATAGAGGTTATAGAGCGGCTATTTCTCGAGTACTTTAGTATAAACAATGTCCTTATAGAGCGTATTGTTATTATGTTATATCTAAGTAGCGGAGGTTACTTAGCTAGCTTAAATTTCTTACTAAAAGCCGTTACAATACGCCGTTACAACACACCGTTACTACACGCCGTTATAAGCCGTTACTATAAGCCGAATACCGCTTTATTAGTACATGTACGCCGCTAAAGATCTAGCTTCTATGTCGAGCGTTTATATACGGGCGGCTTCCTACATGTTCTTATTTATCTCGCTAGTCGCTAATCGCTAGTCGCTAGTTGTCGCTAGTCGCTAGTTGTCGCTAGTCGCTAGTTGTCGCTAGTCGCTAGTTGTCGCTCGCTAGTTGTCGGCATGTGAATACGTCTTTACGTGCATCGCGTATATATCGTATAGCGTGTCGTATAGCGTATCGTATGTTATATTTAGTTAAGTAGGTCTAAAGCAAATAGAGTTTTACTACTTTAAGTTACGGGTATAATAGCGGGTCTCTAACCGCGTTTCTTCTCTTCCTCTTTTATCTTAGTATCTTTAGTCTTTATCCGTAACTAACCCTCTATAACTAACCCTCTATAATTAATACTAACCCTCTACTAGTAACCCGTCTACCCATCCACCCGCTTTCTACCTATCTACCCGCTTTCTACCTATCTACCCGGCTTCCCTATCGCTAATATGTCCGACATCGATATACTAGACTTAGACTCTAACCTACTAGATAAGCTATCTAGCCTTCCGCCGCCGACTAACATACATCTAAATAACTTATCTAAGCTATTATCTAAGTTAAACTTAGACTCCGAGTAGTAAGCTAAGTATAAGGCTATACTTAATACGCTAGACCCTAACCTACTAGATAAGCTATCTAGCCTTCCGCCGCCGACTAATAACATAAATCTAAATAACTTATTATCTAAGCTATTATCTAAATTGAATTTAGACTCTAAGTAGTAAGCTAAGTATAAAGCTATACTTAATGCCTAGATAGCTATGGCCCTTCTACGAGTCGAGGAGTACGAGGAAGAAGATGAAGCTACTAAAGAAGCGGCGCGGAGAGAGGTACTATTATAGGTAGTCGCCGATAAGGATACGTACGAAGAGGAAGCATATAACTAGAATAAGGATATTAGTAATGATAATGTCGTATTAGAAGAGGCGGAAGAGGCTCCTATCGAGGAAGACGAGGCTATCGATCTATATAGCGATGTCGAGGAAGGCGAAGGTAATAATCTCGTAGATAATAAGAACGTAGAGGATACTAGCGCTATAGCTCTACGTCGCTAGACTCGATAGTAGGCTAGACTCGTAGCATAAGTAGCCGCCGCCGCTACCGCCGCCGCTATAGCTCCTCGGCACGGTAGAGGTCTTTAGTAGGGCGATCGTACGACTCGAGGTACTTAGCGCGTACGCGGCTAACGTCGTACCCGCGAGTAGAAGTATACCGACATATTCGGAGAGATAAAGCGTACTAGACTACCGCCTAAGTAATAGATAATAATGTTTAACGGGTACTAGAAGAAGCTTAATAGGACGTACCGTAATTATATTCGCTAGTCTATAGCCGTACTCGAGCATAAGTATGTCTTCTCGGCCCGAGTTATTCGTAACGAGCTTAAGAAGCTTATAGGTAAGCGCTTCTTTAACTAGTATAAGCTAGAGGATTCTATGTAGGAGGTTAACCTATAGGAGATGTATAGTATTATCGAGGACGCTACGCTAACCTAGGTCGATCTTCTACGTAAGCTACTTCTAAATAAGAAGTTCTTAATCGATAAGGAAGACGTAGGTCCTCCCTATAAGTAGGATCGCCTCCGTAAGCGTATTACGGTAATAACGTAGATAGCTATTCGTTCCATCTCTCTAAAGAAGGCTTCTATGTTCGGCAAGTAATTCGGTCTATATCTAGTAACTAGTAGTATGCCGTATTATGTTATTAGTATTATTAATAACATAGGCATTTCTAGTGCCGCTCGTACGATCTAGGTGTTAATGCGGAAGATAGAGAAGGTCTAGGACTAGCGTGTACTCGTAATAGCTCGAGATAAGCAGAGTTTCACGGTATACGATAACCTCGTTAAGCAGAAGAACCGAAAGGGCGTCTAGAAGTAGGGTAATCGCACGGAGATGCTTAATATAACTACCTCCTACATTAGCATTAATAAGCGTATACCGGAAGATAGCCTAACTAAGGACATACTAGACTTAAACTCGTAGCTAAGCTATAAACATATCCTCGAGAACCTTACTTAGGATGCGAAGTATAGGACTCGCAAGCTACTCTCGATATACTATATCGACTAGGCGTTAGGCGTTATATTTAGGCTAGAGCTAAAGGGCGTGTTCGAAGACTATAACTTCGAGGGGCGATTTAACTCTATTACAACAAATAATCTCGATGTAGTACTTAGTATTAGTACCTAGTTCCTTCGCCTAGGTACTAAGGCCGAGCGACTCGCGTAGCTAATAATCGACATAATAGACCCGGAGATAGCTAACGATCTCGTACTAATAAAGTTATTAATAAACGACGAGGTATCTATTACCGGGTCTAAGGAGGTTCTTAAAGATATCTTCCTCGATAATATGTAGCTAGATAAGGATAAGGACTTCGGAGATTAGGACGCGACTCGAGATAAGAAGAGCCGACTATACCTAATCGTCGGCGACTAGATGACATGTGCTCGGTTTAATAGCTATTAGTTAGAAGGGGTTAAGTCGGAGCGCCCGTACGATCGATACGACTAAGGTGTAATTATGCCTAGTTAGTTACACATCTATATAAATAAAGCATACGGCATCGTTAGGACATATTTCGATAAGAACTCGGAGGGAGCGTAGCTTACTTATTACCTAGTCGGTAATACTTTATTCTATACGATAAAGGGTATTAGTAAGGATAACCCGAAGTACTTCCTTACCCTAAACCTATTATATCGCATGTTCCGTAGCCGCGTTACTACTTACTTCTAACATAAGATAGACTTAGCGGATATACTAGACTATAGCGATAAGTTAAAGAGCCGCATCGAGGTAGTAAAGGCCGCCGTCTCTCGTCTCGAACTAGAGTAGTATCTATAGATAGTAGAGAACATCTAGAAGAAGGTATTTACTAAGGAAGCATAGTAGAATAAATATGTCGATGCGGATAGGCTTCTAATCTAGGATGCTAACTATACTACTATGTGCCGTCTACTTATGTAGATCGAGGAGCTTATAACTATGCGTACCGCTATTCGGAAGATGGATGTCGGTCATCTATAGCGTATAGTCGACTATCTAGTCGTTCCATTCCTTAGGGTAAACTAGATGAATTATGCTAGGCATTTGTTAGAGTTCCGTTAGCTATTAGAATAGGATTAGCTATTACGTCGAGCATTAATAGCTATCTCTATCGTTAATCCCTCTAGTAAGTAAGGTAAGGGTATTACGGTAGACGAAGAGATTAAGCTTATTAATAACGACCTAACCCTAGACCTAAACTACTTTAGAAACTCGACCCACGATATAGCTACTATCGCTCGTAAGAAGGCTAGTAATCGACGTGCCGCTCGAGCCTTAAAGAAGATGTTTACATCTACGATCGGTATCGAAGGTACGAACTATTATACTAATAAGAATGCCGTAACCGATGTTATAAGTATAGTAGATAAGCTGTTCCGTAATAGCCTTACGGAGCGATAGCTAGTTAGCGAGGGCATTAATAATAACCGTGCCTTGTCGGATAACATCTAGTAGGTTGGGATTAAGAAGTTAGTACTAGTAATTAAGGCTCTAAATAAAGCTTATAGTGCCCGTTTTCGAGGTGTAACTTTAAGCACGAGTAAGGTAGGCAACGATAGAGTCGATAGCATCGATAGAGCTAATGCTCGTGCCTATAGACCTAACGGACATAGTAGAGATTATAGTCTACTTAGTGCTAGTACGGTTAATGAAGTAGACGAGCTATATATAGATGCCGATAGCTTCGCTTAGTTAGGTGACGCTCTACCTCTAGTAGGATATGTCTAGGCACTAGGCGGAGATAACGGGGACGATAGCGGCAATCTCGGCTTCTATACTATAGCTAGCGGCATACTATAGGGTATAGGACTTATAGATCCGGCCGTGTTATAGTCGGATAATGCTAATCGCGACCTAGTTCGTAATATTAGTACTAGCACTAGCACTAGCTTAGACGATGACGATAATCTAACCATAATGTACGGTGCTATTTAATAGACTGCCGCTACTACTAGCCATTTCGACTATGCCGCCTACTAAGACCTAGGTTAGGACGAAGATAAGGCTCTTATAGAGGTAATAGTAGTTTAGTAGGAGAAGAAACATAGCGATCGGAGTTAGAGGAAGCTTTACATTCGTTAATTAGATACGTAGGAAGCTAATCTATTATCTATAGCGATACATATCCCTACTCGGAGATACATTAATAAAGCTAAGTCGCCTATAGTATTAAGCGCGTTATAAGATTAGTGTCTTCTCGCTATCGGATGTGCGCGTAAAGAAAGTAGTGTTAAGGTGAGTTAGGCGAGCCTACCTCTACGCCTCTTACTACGCCCTTAAAGAAAGTAGTACTAAGTTAAGTTAGCCGCCTACTAACTATTAATGTTAGCGAAAGGGCTACCTCTAGGCTACCTCTTACTACGCCCTTATAGTTAGAAGTTATCGCTAAGTCGAGTACCGGTATCGACGGCTAGAAGTTGTCGCTAAGTCGAGTACCGGTGTCGATAGCTATATTGGCATACTACATATTAGCTATAATCCCCTACTTCGTACGCTGTCGCTTAGCCTAGTTTAGCACGTGAAGAAAGTAGTGTTAAGGTGAGTTAGGCGAGCCTACCTCTTGCCGCCTCTTACTACGCCCTTAAAGAAAGTAGTACTAAGTTAAGTTAGCCGCCTACTAACTAGTAATATTAGCGAAAGGGCTACCTCTAGGCCGCCTCTTACTACGCAATTATAGTTAGAAGTTGTCGCTAAGTCGATGTGCGTTATTAACGGCTCATTATTAGCGACAACTTCTAACTATAATTACTACCTCTAGGCCGCCTCTTACTACGCCATTATGGTTAGAAGCTGTCGCTAAGTCGAGTACCGGTATCCATAGTTAGAAGCTGTCGCTAAGTCGAGTACCGGTATCTATAGTTAAAGTTATCGCTAAGTCGAGTGCCGGTATCTATAGTTAGAAGTTGTCGCTAAGTCGAGTACCGGTGTTAACGGCTTATTATCTACGAAGTTACGGAGTAGCGGTTAAGCCTATACTAGGTGAAGCCTTACTAGGTGAAGCCTTACTAGGTGAAGCCTTACTAGGTAAAGGCTATGCTATAGCTCTTTAGGCAAGGTGTTAATGTAAACCTATACTAGGTAAATATAGGCTATGCATACACCATCCTTAAAGCGCTTCCGTCCTACAACATAGAGATTATACTAGGGTTAAAGATAAGCATGCATAGTTAGTAGGGCGAGCTAGAAGCGCATTTGCAGTAGGCGATGCAGTAGGCGATATAGTAGGCGATGTAGCAGGCGATGCAGTAGGCGATGTAGTAGGCGATGTAGTAGGCGATGTAGTAGGCGATGTAGTAGGCGATGTAGTAGGCGATGTAGTAGGCGATGTAGTAGGCGATGTAGTAGGCGATGCAGTAATCGAAGATACGATGCTAATAGGCGTCTACTAACGGATAGCTATTACTACCGGTAGCTATTATAATTCGTTATCTCTACATCGTCCCTAGGAGTAGTAGCACCGGTAGTAGTAGTTATTACGGGCTATGTCGCTCCCTCTATAGTAGGTAAATAACTTAAATAAGATTACGGCTTCGACTACTAATACTCTCGAGGGCGCCTTTCGTAGGGGTGTTATATCTCTACATTATCCTTAGGAGTAGTAGCACCGGTAGTAGTAGTTGTTACGGGCTATGTCGCTCCCTCTATAGTAGGCGATGTAGTAGGCGATATAGGCATTTAGCATAGTAGATAAGCGAGAGGATACGATCCTTAAACTCCTCGAGCGCGTCTACGAGCTTAGCTAGAGTAATTAGAGACTAGTCTCGATCCATTCTCGGCTATCCGCATACCTTCTATGTTAGCGAACGGACTACCTCTTATCGCCTCTTACTACGCCCTTAAAGAAAGTAGTCTTAAAGTAAATTAGCCGCCTACTAACTATTAATACGGGCGAAAGGGCCGCCTCGCCTTAAAGCGCTTCCGTCCTATAATATAGAGATTATACTAGGGTTAAAGATAAGTATGCATAGTTAGTAGGGCGAGCTAGAACGGCTTATTATCTACGAAGTTACGGAGTAGCGGTTAAGCCTATACTAGGTAAATTATGGCGGACATCGTTTACGTCTACTATACGTTATTAACGGCTTATTATCTACGAAGTTACGGAGTAGCGGTTAGGCCTATACTAGGTAAAGGCTTACCGCCCTTAAAGCGCTTCCGTCCTATAACATAGAGATTATACTAGAGTTAGAGATAAGCATGTATAGTTAGTAGGGCGAGCTAGAGGCGGCAATTTCGGAAGCGATAGTAACGTCGCGTTAATGCCGAGTAAAGAGAGTCGGTAAATAACTTAAATAAGATTACGGCTTCGACTACTAATACTCTCGAGGGCGCTATTCGCAGGGGTATTATAATTCGTTATCTCTACATCGTCCTTAGGAGTAGTAGTACCGGTAGTAGTAGTTGTTACGGGCTATGTCGCTCCTCTATACTAGGTGAAGGCTTACTAGGTGAAGGCTTACTAGGTAAAGGCTATGCTATAGCTCTCGCAAAGGCTGCTATCGAGCATGTACTACCTTTTAGGTTACGCGCGTCGATAGGTTCTAAATATAGGGATTATCCTTAGGAGTAGTAGTACCGGTAGTAGTAGTTGTTATAGGCTATGTCGCTCGGTAGTACCGGTAGTAGTAGTTATTACGGGCTGTGTCGCTCCCTCTATAGTAGGCGATGTAGTAATCGAAGATACGATGCTAATAGGCGTCTATAGTAGGTAAATAACTTAAATAAGATTACGGCTTCGACTACTAATACTCTCGAGGGCGCCTTTCGCTCCCTCTATAGTAGGCGATGTAGTAATCGAAGATACGATACTAATAGGCGTCTACAGTAGGTAAATGACTTAAATGAGATTACGGCTTCGACTACTAATACTCTCGAGGGCGCCTTTCGCTCCCTCTATAGTAGGCGATGTAGTAATCGAAAATACGATGCTAATAGGCGTCTACTAACGGATAGCTATTGCTACCGGTAGCTATTACTTATTACTACTCTCTAGGTAAAGGCTTACTAGGTAAAAGCTGTGCTATAGCTCTCGTAAAGGCTACTATCGAGCATCGAAGAAAGTAGTCTTAAGGTAAATTAGCCGCCTATTAACCATTAATACGGGCGAGCTATGTCATCTATATTAATGCTAGGATGTGTTCTTTAAACTCCTTAAGCGCGTCTACGAGCTCGCTATCTACATACTAGGATATGTTCTTTAAACTCCTTAAGCGCGTCTACGAGCTCGCTATCTATATGCTAGGATGTGTTCTTTAAACTCCTCTAGTACGTCTACGAGCTCGCTATCTACATTAGTGCGAGGATGCTAGAGTAATTAGGCCTTAGGCATCTCTATGTATGTAGTGCCTTAGGCATCTCTGTTCATGTAGTACATCTCTATTTATATAGTATATCTCTATTTACGTAGTACATCTCTATTTACGTAGTACATCTCTATTTACGTAGTACCTTAGGTATCTCTTAATCTCTATAGTAAACTCTAACCGTGGATCTCTTCATAGTAGTATGCCTTAGGCATTATTATTATACGGCCGGCCGGTAACGTCGCTATTATAGTATAGTCTATTATAGATGCATCGCCGTTATTGTTGCCTTACTATTATTACTTAAAATAGCGCATTACTATTAGTCGAGCTAACCTTACCTATAGTATTATAGAAGACTTCGCTTTCTTCTAACCTTAACTTCTTCTTCTTCTTCTTTACATATACGCGTAGGCGTATACGTATACGCATACGTACACGTATATATATACCCGTATACGTATACCCGTACCCGCACCCCTAGTAATATACTACCTATCTACGAATGCGATAGCGTCCGTCTATACCTCTTTATCGCATGTAGGTAGCTCTATAGCGATTAATACCGTTCCTTACTAGTTCTACGACTTGCTACCGCGGAGCCGCTTTAGATAGTTAAGGTTCCTCGGACAGGTGTCGTCTACTTAGTCCTTTAGTCTCCGATAGGCTTCGCCGACGTAAGACGTTACGAACGCGACTCTCTAAAAGAGTAGGTAACGGATAGGTTACGAAAGCATAGTTACGAGTCGTAGGGTATACTACGCTAGGGCATACTACGGTAAAAACTCTTTAGTAAGGTAAACCGCTATTAGGCTTACTAGTAATGGTTACTAAGGTAAAAACTCTTAAGTAAGGTACACCGAGGCACTCTAATAGGCGTGCTAGTAAAAACTCTTTAGTAAGGTAAACTAAGACATTCCTAGATGAGCGTAGTATTGTTTTAGGTCGCTTCCGCGCCCGCTATAGATAGCTTAATTCTTAATTTACTTCTTATTTTCTTATCCATTACTATAGGCTACATGGGCTTCCTACGTTCGGGCTCTTCTCATTCTTCGGATGCGGATGCTATATATATCTAGTTAAGCTTAGCGTAATATATAGGTTAGTCTTAGATCCCGATTCAGTTCGAATTTATACCGCCTAATAGCCGATCGTCTTAATTACAAACTCGGTTATAGGCTAAGTTATTTCGTGGCGGTGTAGGCCTCTCCTTTAGAAGTATAAGCCTAGCCGCGCTTAGTCTTTTTCGGTGTAGGCTTTAAAAGAATTTCGGTGTAGGCTCTAAAAAATAGACATTTCATTTTAGGCGCGGTTCAACTTTAGGTTAGCACCTAGCATTACTAGTATTATACGCTTAATTAGTACCTATTTCTATACCTCCTCTTTAAGTACATCCTCTTTAAGTGAGTACTATAGTTAGTAATAGACGTGTTAAGTACTTCGCATCGCGCGTAGTATATAGGTAATATAACTTCTATAACGTGCTTATCGGGTATGCTCTTCGTAGCCCTAAGACAGCCGGTACGAACTAGATCCCCTTACGCTAAGTCCTCTTTCTCTCTGCCTTACATAGTAACTAAGATATCTAGTAGATCGCTCTTAGGGAGAGACTAAGAAATAGGAGGTAGTAGACGTAAGAGGCCTAATAACAAGGGTTCTCGAAGAGATGCTTCTAGCTCTCGATGCATGTTAACTATCCGCGTATCCATTTATACCGTACATATTATATTACTAATAGCTATAGTGTAATAAGTATAGCGTTAGCGTTAGTATTAGCCTTCTCGAAATGCGACAATGCGACTTCGCTCGGTATGCCTAAGGCGACCGTCGTTATCGTATTAGACACTTTTGTTAGCGCCGTTTACTAGAAATGTACTTAATCGACGTATCTCGTGCGGTACTATCGGTGTCGTACTATCGGTGTCGGTATCGGTACTACGCTGTGTTATGTTATAGAAGTTATAAAAATCGTAAAAGTTAACGTAATACGCGAAGTAAAGTAGTCGCGATGTTTATCCCCGCTAATTACGCGTCTTACTATAGTAAATCCGGGGTCTTAGCGGGATTCGAATCTTTATCGCTTCCTCGAGTACACTTTCGCGACTTTACGACTTTTACGGTTACGACTTTTACGGCTACGACTTTTACGACACCTCGTTCGAAGAATACTAAGCATAGCATCTAGACTAGCGAATACGGTAATTAGCGAAGATAATAGGATAACGAGCGATAAGATGTTAGCTACTATTACTCTCGGATTAAAGCGTAGTAGCGGTATAATATAGAAGTAGATCGCGGATATATATAATGTCTCGGTACGGAGGAAGCCTAGACAGCTACCTAAGAGTTAGTATGCTATAGCCTAATACGTTTATCGGCTCGCTCGGAAGTATATAGTAGAGGTAGAGGTAGATGTAGAGGAAGAGGAAGATAAAGAGGAAGCGGAAGATGAAGATGCGAATGTTAAGATTAAGGTTAAGTAGGATGTTATAGAAGTAGGACTAGTAGCAATAGTAGGACTAGGACTAGCAATAGTAGGACTAGGACTAGCAATAGTAGGACTAGTAGTAACGATTATTTAGGATACTATCGAAGAGTTTAACTCGATAGTGCGAAGAGCCGTAGATACCCTATAGTACACAATTCTTTAACAGTAGTAAGGGAATAGGTCGAAGGGCAAAGGGCGTGCGAAGTAAACCCTTATAACCTACTTAACACTAATAACAACATCCCTAGCGACATAGGAACGAAGTAGTACACGAAAAGCAGTGTACGAAAAGTAGTGCACGAAAAGTAGTACACGAAAAGTAGTGTACGAAAAGTAGTGCACGAAAAGTAAAAGCTAGCCGAACACACGGATTAATCATTAGTGTACTATAGTACACGAAAAGCAAAAGCTAGCCGAACACACGGATTAGTATAGTACACGAAAAGTAAGGACGAAGATCGCGTTACCGCTATTAAGATTATTATACGCTAGGGGAGTTTTAGGAATACATCTATACTAGAGGAGTTTAAGGACTACATCCTCGCATTAATATAGATAGCGAGACAAGCTCGTAGACGCGCTAGAGGAGTTTAAGGATTAGGGCCGGCTCTTACTACGCCCTTATAGAGACACGGATTTAGGAACTTAAGGATTACATTACGCTTATACTAGAATCATTATAATCTACGCTTCTACTACGTCCTTCTATGCTACGGCTCATCTCCTATACCTACGAGTTAGACTCTCTTCCTATTCGTCTTCGAGTAAGTTCTCTTCCGGAATGTCTTCGCTCGCGAGAGCTAAGTTCTTACGTGCCTTAATAGTTAACGAACGGCTACGGCGTAGCCGACTCGAAGCTTCGCGAAGAGTAAACTTAGTAACCGAGATCGGAGTACTATAATCGCTATCCTTATTATTACGCTAGCGCTAGCGACGTAGTATCCGCTACTTCGTAGTACTACCCTAGATAGGTTCTCCTACACGCTTATCTCTAATACTAGTAGCTAGCTACGACTACGACTACTTCTAAGCTTTACGATTACCCGCGATAGCCTTCTTTACTAGCGACATATTAGCATTACGAGACTTATCTAAGTCCTACCGTAGTTAGCGTAACCGGTCCTATATAGTAAGCGGCGGCGGCGGCGGCGGTATAGACTATGTAGTAGATAGCCTATCTTCTACCTCTACTACATTCTCTCGCTCCGCCTTCTTTCGCTTCCGCTCCTCGTAGTATTTCTACTAGTCTTCGAACGCCTTTACGAAGTTACGATTAACCTATTTAAGGATGTTACCGAGGCCGAGCTTCTAATAAAGATTAGCGCCGCTATCCCGATACTACGCATCGAAATTTAGCGTACTCTCGAGCATTTCTACCCTATCTATGCCTATAGACGGGTTATCGGCATTACCGAGTACTAGGTGTCGTATTACATTGTAGAGCTCCTAGATATAGCGGTCCTCGATAAGCGTATTAGATAGGAGATCGAATAGGTATGTATTAACTCGATTACTAGCTTCATTAGCCGTACGATCGAAGAACTTCTATAGATATAGTAACATAAAGTACTACTTAGATCCCTTCTATAGCGCGACTAGGGCTTTTAGTAGACGAGGGATATCTATACTATCCTACTAGAAGACTAAATTTAGATTATAGTTATAGATAGTATTATAATAGTCCTTAGGGTCTATAGTATCCTCGGGATCCTATAGGCGAAGGTATTCCTAGTATCGCTCGTTTAGGATAGCCCGTAGACAACGAGGTATCGCTATATACTAGCTATTAAATAACAACCGGAAAATATTAGGGATCTTGTTACGCTTATCTATATTATCCTTCGACTAGTTCTTACGAGTAGAAGTAGAACTAGCGGTATTAGCATCGGCTTCTTTAGCGGCCTATCGATTAGCCGTACCTCTCGGTATAATGATAGTACTATCCTCGTCGTCGTCGTCGTCTTAGTCTAGGTCTCTATTAACATCTTCGCTAGGGATCTTAGTATTACGTAAGCCGCTTAGTCGATGTAGTTAGTATACGATAGTACCCTATGTAAGGTCCTTATACTAAGGAGTATTAGCTAGGTGCCTATCTCGATTAATGATAGAGGCATAATCGATACTATCTAGTACCCGCTTAGCCTTATTATCGATATACTAAGGGAAGAAGAAGATAGCGTACGATCGCTAGCCTACGCTAAGCTTACGACTAGTACGACTAGCTCGCTACATAGCATTATCGATGTCCTTAGTAATAGGAAGCTACTACATAATCACGAACTTAATGTCGCTAATATTGGTTCCTATAGTAATCGCTAGTGTGCCGACCATAATACGGGTTATCGAACGAGTACCGGGCTTCTTAAATTCATTGTATCGGACCTCCTTATTATAATCTGCGACGTATACGGTATAGAAAGTAACTACTTTATATATATTATAGCCGGCGTTATTCTAGGTATACTTCTTAGTTAAGTCTTCTTAGCCTTTAGTTAACTAGACGAGCTACTAACGGAGCATTTAGGTTAGCTTGTCGACCTTACTACGACTATTAATGAATACGATAGCCTTATCGATATTCGTAGGTATAGCTTCCCCGTTAGTAACGGCCTTCTTTAGTAATAGGTATAGTAAGTCGAAGTCGCTACGGTACTTTTGCGGGATCGTCTTAAAGATATACGTAGTATTAATTCGATCGATGCTCGCACGGATAACCTTAGTCTTAAAGGCCTCGCGGCCATTATTACGGAAACTACTATGCTTTAAGACATACTCTAATATTTCTTATAATATAGTAGCGGAGGTACCTAGCTATAGGGTATTATTACGGAATAGGCTACGGAGAGTATATATTTAAGTAAACTCCTCGCGAAAGTCCTTCTACTTATGAACTAGGTATAGCTCGTCGATAGTAACGAGTCCGATACGATTACTAATCTTCTTAAATACCTCTCGCAATTCCGGCGTAGAGGCCTACTCTAGACTATAGAAGATGTAATAATATTTGCTAGCGACGATATTATTATACATCTTTAGATCCTTACGCTTAGTCTCTATAGAGATTATATAATAACGTACTAACTCGACATTGCTACCCCTAGTAACTATATTCTTCTAGGTAAGGTTACGCATAGTCTAATCGATGTCGGCCTTCTGCTCTTCGCTAAGGCGGTTTAGAGGGATGATTTAGATGTTAATACGACTAGTTAGCATTGTATATGCCTAGTATACTAAGCTCTTGCTACTACTAGTCTTCTCGATTATAACAATATCCGTACCTACGAATACTAGGTTATAGAGGACCTCGCGCTAGAGTTTAGATAGCTAATACCCCTTACTAGGATGGAACACATCTAACACCTATTATAGGCCGTTCTTAATAATATCCCGCTAGAACGGAATAGCTTCTCGTTCGAGAGTAGCATCCTATACTAACATCTAAATCTCTTCTAAGGTATAACGGCCGTGGCCGTCTCCTTAGTAGCCGTTTCCTTAGAGTATGTAATCGGTCGCTACCTAGAAGAAGGTAGTCTTCTACTATAAGTTGTCCGGAAGAACTAGCTTCTAATAAGACTATTCTAGCTACTAGCGGGTATAAGCCTTACGAGATAGTAGAGTTAGTATAGCCTAGTTCTACATACCTTACGATTACTACTAACGACGCTAATTGTATGTCTTTGTTAGACGGCCTCCTAGATTCGCGCTCGGTTAGCCCTAGCCCTAGCCCTAGCCCTAGCCTTACTATTTACGCTGTCGGTTCTACCTACGCTAGGCTTTAGTAAGGTTAGGGTTTCTAGTAGATTAGAGAAAGCTACCGCCGGCGTAATGGACTAGGTCTAGAGCCGCTATACGTAGAGGCGGGAGATTATCGAGGATAGTTAGATCTACTTTAATAGCATTAACTTCCTCCTATTCTAATTCCATTAACGGTCCTATATCCTAGCGCGGCGGGCCTTAGCGAGCTATAGTACGTATTAACTAGCGGCGGTGTATACGCTATCTACGAACTATACGCTAAAGAGTCTAGCCTTTATCTTAGCGGGTAAGCTAGCGCTAGCGGCGCTACTCCTCGAGGCGGAGATAGCTCTCGAAGCGATCGGTAATAATAGTACCTTCTAGATCTTAACGTAGGATAGGATTACCGTCTCTAGTAGCGAGCCGGGCCTACTAAGGAACCTTAAGGGCTTCGTCGGTGTCCATATAGCGCGGCGTTATCGGAAGTCGAGTCGGTATTAGGTATTAGGTGTTAGGTGTTAGGTGTTAGGTGTTAGCAGATAGCACTATGTAGAGTATATAGAGTATGTAGAGTATATAGAGTATGTAGAGTATACGTGTGCTTAGTAGATGTCGCGAAGATGCGTGTACTTAGTAGATGTCGCGAAGATACGTACGTATAGACTATAGACTAAGAATAGCCGCATTTTAGCCTAGTCTACCCGATAGGCCTTAGGATCTAACAACGCGACACTTTTACGTATAGTAAATAGTTAGAGGTTAGAGAGCGGCTAATTCCGAGGGAGCGCGTATGTTTCGTTTAATATAAACGGTGTTATTTAGCATTACGATAGAGGTAATCCGGACGCTATTCGCATAGCGTTTATTACGAAGTAGTATTTTATAGTTTTAATTTTTACATATTTAAAAATACACAATTCTTTATATAGGTAAAAATCTTTATTACTTTAACGCCTATAATTAATTCTAACATAACTTTTAACGAGAACGTACGGTAGTTATACTATTCGACCTATTCTATATGTATATAGCGCTAGAATGTCCGCTTTACGACATTTATCCTTAGGCTCTTCGATAAAGACTTCTCCACCGCACTATACTACATTAAGAAGATCCGAAAGTGCCGATCGACGCTAAAAAGCCACATAGATAGAAGGGTAGAAGGTAGAAGGTAGAAGGTAGAAGGTTGGAAGGTGGAAGGTAGAAGTCTACATCGAAGAGCCTAAGAAGGAGGTAGGTTTTCCGCATGTCTGAGTCCTCTCATGCCTCGCCAGCTATATTGCCGCCGCGTTGTATTGTGATGCCGGTGAGCCGTTCTCATCTCTTTGCTGGTTCCACATTTCTGGGATAGCTTCCTACGATCCTGCTCACGATAATTAGCACTACGATCATGTTTCTAGAGAGTATGATGACTTCGAACTTACATTTAAGATCCTTGGATCGCCCGAGCTGGTTCAGAGAACCCCAGTAACCCATGTACTTCAATGGCGACATCTTGAGACCCGCATCTCGGTAAGTAATGAGGGCAATGAAAAGCAAAAGCTGCTTGTGTAAAGGCTCGCTGGATTGCGGAGGTAAATGTTCGCGCGTGACATCGACTTCAATTCTGCCGGTTATTGGATGGTGTGTGAGAAGCATAGTCCTCAGACCTGGCGACTCAATAATCTTCCACATCCCCTGATTCCAAATATAACTAAGTGCGCGTGAGTCGCCGCCCCGAAAAATTTGAAAGTGTCTAATCCGATCGACATCCTCGCCGCGAAAATGCGCGTGGGCGATGTCACTGAATCGCGTTCGCGGAAAGCTGATGGTGAAGTTCGTGGCCGGCCAGTACGCGCGGTAGGCATTTAGATAGAAGCCTTTTGCCTCGTTGTGGATCTGGCGACATGTCATGAGCAGAGACTTCCGTGGCGGCTTGGCCTTGAACAGCTCGACCTCCTCGTTCTGGTCGTGATCGGGTGTAAAGGCGAGCTCCCAGATCTCATTGCGCAGTTCAGCAGAAATCTTGTCGAGGAGGGGGCAATCCTCCAGCTCAGCTTGTGCTGATGGCATGATTGTGATGCGCGGCTCGACTGCCGACTGCCAGGTTGGAGAAGAAAGTAAGCTCGACAAGAGGCACTGATAGGATTTGTGCAGTATTGTCGAGCAGATAGCCCGGTGCGGTGCCTGCTGCAGTCGCCGATATGGTTTGCCTGTCGATGTTGATGTCAGTGTTGATGTTAAAGTCAAAGTGGACTTTTCGGTCCTGTTCGGGAAAGCACGCGCAAGCGCGTCAACGCCAAGCCTTCACATGCAGGGCGCCGCAGCTCTTGCCTTAACATCGTTGTTTGCTGACCGGTCAACTTCACAACCTTCAAATTTTCATCACAGAATTCACACCCTCACTCAAGCATCCACTCATCACCCCCAGCCAAAATGCCACTCCTCCCTCGCTACGCCAACCTCGATCCCACCGCCCCTCTCCCAGAAGGCCAAGCCTGGGCAATCATGATCAGACCCATCACCAGCACCGAGCCCGAAGACGGCGGAGTCGAGCTCTACAAACTCCCCGTCTCACTCTCCCATCACGCCTGGACCACAAGCGAGATTTCCCGAAAAGTCGGGTTTCCGCTGCAACTGTCGCAATGGCAGCATCGGTGCGTGATCAAGTTCCACAAAAGAGGGAAGAGAAACATAGAGACTGACCTCTCAACCAGCGAAACCTCGCTCCCAAACCCAGCAATCGCGCGCGCGCTCTTCTTCTCGACGACTCAAGATGAAAATTTCGGGACGTGTTCGGAGGCGTGGACGGGAGATGTTGTCGCGATTCGAGGGGATGGGAAGGAGGTGGTTGAGGAGCATGTCAAAGCTGTTAAGTTCCACGTCCCTATCCCGATCATTTCAAAAAAGAAAAAAAAGGATAATCCTGCTAACTTGTGAGTGGTTTTCTTCTGTAGCTCTTCGCCTACCTCTCGCACGCGATTTACCCGCTTCTCGAAGCCCTTTCTCCCCTCCGTTCCCTACTAGCCCACGAAACCGACACAAACGCCGAGACGCGAAAGGCACTGCAAAAGCGTCTCGAAGGTCTAAAGGAAAAGGCGTTGAGGAAAGTTTCGGCGCCGGTGTTCCATGCGTACTTTGAGCAATACCGAGATTATTACGCGAGCCAAATGAGGCAGAATGAAGAGGACGGCGTGGAAGTTACAGATTCCGCTTGGCTTGGTCTTCCCTCCCCCGTCCAAGTAACGCTGGGACCGGACAGGCACATTCCGGTGCCTTGTAGTGTTTGTGATGGGACTGAGGGGAAGATGATGAGATGCGGGCCGTGTAAAGCGAATGGAGAAGACGTATGGTATTGTGGAAAGGAATGTCAGAGGGAGGATTGGAAGGGTGGACATAAGGATGTTTGTGGGTAGGAGTGAGATAGCAAGGGTGGGAAGTTGAAGCTCGGACAGAATCGTGAAGGCTGCAGAATGCATTCATTAAGCCAAGATGGGGTGCAGCGCGTCGAGCTGTTGCCGAAAGTGCTTCAAGGCAGACTGGTAAACAACTTGGCCATCTTGGGGTAATTCGGAGTTCCCAATCCCGTAACAGGATCCCAACCTTTCACAGCATCGAACCCTAACCCTTCCAGACAACCCTTATTCGTCCCATTCGTGATATCATTCAAGATCTCCGGATGTGCATAAAGGACAGGATTCAAGAATCCCACCGGCTTCTTCCCTATCGCCAACCTCTCCTCATTAATTCGGTTTATGATCCCGGCGAAAATCGGCGTAGATGCTGAAGTCCCTCCACTGAGCATAAATTCTCCTCCAGTGTAGGTTGCAATGTTATCACCGTTGGCTGCAACATCCGGAACTCCGCGACCAAGACGATTGTAAATTCCACCTGTATTGCCGGCTAAAGCTGAGATATTGACGAGAGTTGGATTCGGAGCGTCTGGTGCGAGGGCGGAGTAGTACGGAAGCCCTGGGCCATGGTCACGGAAATATGTAGCGACAGCGGATTTCTGGTAGTTCGGGATCGGGTAAATGTTGCTGAACCCACCTCCAGAGCTGTAATTGACGGGATACGGATGTCCAGCTATGACAAATGCCGCACTTTCGGGTTCGAAGACAGTATGTCCGGGATAGACTTTCGTTGCTCCGACATTCGTGACATATGGACAGGTGTTGGGCCATGTTGGATTGAAAACGTTGCCTTTAGGTCCTATGCAGCCTGTGGGACCGCTGAAGCTGAGATCTCCTGGGTAGTCGCCAATACCTGCATCGCCGGATGCAAAGAGGAAGGAGATGCCTTGAAGCCCGAGTTTCATGTATTCGAGGCATTGGCGCTTTTGGTAGGCGATCGGGACGATGGCTTCTTGGCCGCCGTAGGAGATGGAGAAGACATTTGTGGGTTTGAAGATTCCGCATTGGAGTTTGCCTTTGTAGCCGCCGGGAGCTGGGTCGGGGTATGTTGGGTCGATACCCTGAGCGTCGCCAGTTTCTCCGTAGGCGGAGAAGGTGCAGTATGAGCCATCGATGGCGTCGAGGAGAGTGTTGAAGCCCCAGGAGTAGGTGGCGTTTGGCCAGGCTTGGTAGTTGAGGTCGTCTACGTTCCATACAGTGATTGATTGTGGGTACACGATAGGGTAAGCGAGTTGAAGGTCCTGTGAGATCTCACCATTAGCTACGCCAACCAACACGCAACAGCTTCTCGGCGTGAGAAGCTGAGTAGGGCACATTTCGAGCTACTTTGCTTCTGTTCATGCGGTGCAGAGTGCGGCTCATATTGCTCCAGATACTTACCAGCATGGCTTCACCTCCGGCTGCAGAAACATTTGTGGTCTGCGCAACGCCTCCATCAATTTCCTTATTGATAGGATGCGTGTCATTGGGGATATTGGTGAAGTTCGCGAAGAAGAGGTTCAGATCAAGTTGGTCCCAGTATTGTAGTTCAGACTCGAAGATTCCCATGGAGTTGCTCGGATCTGTTGTGTGCGACGAGAATCAGCTCCGAGGTTCTCAAGATCTTCGTGTGAGATGTTTGGCGGCTTACCTGAATGATGCGGAGCGGGAGGAATATTATACAGAGCAGCGACACAAGCGGGAGTGATCTCGGTGTCGCAATTGCTCAAATTCTGACCTCCATGTCCGTGATTATGATTCGGAGGCCAATCTGGCTTCCTGCCTAGCCAAGGTCTACCGTTGCCGTGATGGGGACCATGGTGGTGAAATTGCCGCTTTCGCACGATGTCACCTTCGCGAACGGCGGTGTCCTTTGGAGCCATAAGCTTGATGCCTACAAGCAGTATTAGATGTGGCAAAGAAGACAACCTCCATTATTCGCGCCTTCTCAACTCACCAGGGGTGATATAGTCAATGTGCTCTTGCACTCTTGCTGGAACGTGATAACGATCGCAGGCCGGCATGACGCCACCTGAACGCTGGTCTTCGAATTCGTAATATGTCGTGTGAAGCAAAGACTCCAGCTGGTGAGCAGGCATATGCAAAGCAAGCCAGCCTCTATTGTCCGAGTGCGTGATTGATGTCGAAGGAATACCACTGTCGATGAGCCATTGGCGTACCGTCTCGACAGTTTCATCCGATGGCTTGAAGGCTTCAATCACTTCTTCAGATGTCCAATGCTTGCCATAGTTCGCCGAGGCTGGATGCGAGATGTCTTCCAGCAATTCATAAGCTCGATCGAGATTGGCTTCATTTTGCTTCAGACCAATTCGCACAGGAAGAATGGCAGTAGGCCTGACACGTTCGCCCTTCACCCATCGTGATGATTCGAGGTCGCCTCGTTCTTCGTGGAGAAGATGGTCGGTAGGCACAGTCAGAGCAGCGGCAAGTCCGCAGTACAGCAAGCTCGATGTCCAGAGCATCGTTTCTACTGTTCGAAGTGTATAGCACCGGCCAAGAAATTTGGAGAAGAGGGATGATGGAGGTACTGGTGTGTCCCAGCCTTGCCGCAGTGCACACTCGGGGGGAGGATAAGCAGCGTCCAGTCTCACCTTCCAAATTGGGCCTTGGTGTCGGTAGCGTGCATTGCTGGTTCTGATAAATGGAGCCACTTCTGGCTATACTGCCGTTCTGCTCCTTGTGAAGCCCAGTCAATCTCACCAAGGCTTTTCCTGTGGAAGCCTACATGTATCATTCGTGTACGAAGTGCTAGTGACCACGACATTTCAGCTGTGGCTTCCACCAAAGAAAGCCGGTTATTGGAATCGGGTTCACCAATGGCTAGCGCACTTGGACGTGGTGGAACAACGGAATAGGTCGAATGCAGGAAGGGCTTCCACAGGAACTGTGACCAGGAGTACGAATTCTGGGCGCATCTCAGTGAGCCATGGCGAAAGTCCTCGCCGCATTTCCGTATGAATATTTACTTCTGATACCGCATCCGTCAGGAAGTGCCGGAGGTGGCTTCGTTCGTGACATGTTCATTGAATACAGCCTAGAGCTGATCTGGTCTATGCGAACAACACAGCCAGCACTGATTACCGGTAGCCTCAAGATCGCCGGCCATCTCCTGGAGCGCACTGCCTGCTTGAGGCAGCGACCAGCCTTGGCAAAGCTCATCGTATCTTACATAGCATGCTTATCCTCAATAAGCCTCCTTTTCCCGTAATTTTATCGCCTGTGCTTTACCTCCTCTCCCCTATGCAGTCGGCTGTGTATCCACATCCATCTTCTCACCCACACCAGCCTCTCCATCGCCAATATCCTGCACGGTCACGTACTTGCTGATCTCCTCTTTCGTGACAATCTTCTCGTTGAGCACGGCAGTGGTGCCTCGCGGGAACTTGTAATCTCTCTGCTTCCTCTCTCTGGTGTTGGGCGTCTTGTAATTCCGCATCAAAGTCGTCTTCTCCTGTGTGATGACACAGACGTCCACATTGCTTCCCGATCCCAAGTCATTCCAGATACCAGCCTCAATTGCATCCGCGCACAGCTTCACAGCGTCGTCTTTTGTCAAGTTCGCCTGCCAGCTTGTCTCGAAAACACTCATGGCCGCCAGCGAACCTGAGCCCATGGTCACGTATGGCAGCTTGTCCGTGCTTCCGTGGGCGTGGACTGTGAAGAGATGGTTGCCTGTAGGATCGCAGCCTGCTACGACGAGATATGCGCCGATGTGACCCTGGTATCGGAAGAGATGCTGCTTGAGCATGGTCATGACAGTGACGACGCGTGGTTTTCGGCCGGTAGAGAGCGAGTGGAGTTCGAGGTTGGAGGACATGAGGGCTGTGGTGAATTCTGTGTCTGCTGCAGTTCCGGCGCCTGCACACCAGATCTGAGGGGCGATGTAGTGGAGCTTCTCGCAGTTCTGGGGGAAAGCATTAGCAGGTGACGGAGCTTGTTTGGGGGGTTGCTTGTTGATGCGCATACCTTGTCAGCTACTATGGGGCCGCTGGTGGCTCTGGTATCTGCTGCGATAACAACACCGCCATCGTAGAGACAGCCGACGATGGTGGTACCGGTGGAGGTGGCCTTGGGGAGTGGAAGACCAGCGGCGTGCAGGGCGACGTTTCTGTTGTGGTTGCTGAAGTCGAAGCCGGGCATTTTGGGTGATGTTGGTTCGTGTTGGTTCTAAAGGATTGTAGTGCGCGCGAAGTGGTGTGAGGTGTTGGTGTATGTAGCTGTTTCGATGTTTGGCGGATGGTCGATAGCTTCGCGCTTGGCTTGGCTTCAGGCTGCTGGAGGTGATGCGGCTGCTTGAGTCGGAGCTTGTGAAGACACTGCCGATGCGAGAAGTTGTGGTACAGAAGTAGATGCATGTCACGATCTTTGCCTCACAGTCACGTTGACATCGGAGCTCGGACGCGCGATCACGTTCCTTGGCTCTGAGCTCTGTTCGCGATCAAGTGAATTACTCTCTGCCTCTGCCTCTCATACACGCCCACCTGCTGGAGCGCACTCGCCCAAGCCCATCCACACCTAGAACTACCTCCCTGCCCCCCGTGCATTCATGGCAACATGAACTTTGGCAACAGCGACAGCGGCAGCGGCAGCAATGCCAGGCCCGGACATGTTCTTCCGCACATCGAGACCAACGACATTGCTCTGGCAGATATCAGTCTGCAGAAAGGTGGAAACCCAGTGAAGTTGACGGAGCCATGGGAGACGCAGCCGCCAGTGCACGCATCGCTGCTGAGTATTGCAAGTGCAAAGGGAATTCTGGCTGTGGCTGGACCTTCGTCGTTGGTCATCGCAAACACAGAGTCGCTGAGGCGGCAAGCAATACCAAAGAGGCTGCAAAAGGGCGAAGAGCGTCTGATACGAGAGAACGGGGTGGCCGTCGAGGGCAAGGCGTATGCAGTGCGCGAACACGAGCCATCTCCTATACCGCTCAAGGCACACCTCATCATTGACACGCCACGCTTGTCGCATGTCGCATTCAGTGCAGATGAGAGCTGTCTGGTCATCGTCTCAGAGCAAGGCGGAGGTCTGGCTGTATATGACACCAATGCGCTTCTCAACGGCAACAAGGAGCCCGCCTTCTCCATCGGCACAAACGGCGTGAGCCTACGCCATCTTCTGCCAAATCCCAACCCGGACGAGGCCACTGCACATCTCTTCGCCATCGTCCTGACGAACGGCCAACTTCTGCTTGCAGACCTCAAGGCACGAAGCCTGCGAAAAGGTCAGAGCGGCGAAGCATTCCACGCCAATGTCTTCAGCGCATGCTGGTCGAAAATGGGCAAGCAGATCATTGCTGGCAAAGGCGATGGCAGCTGCGCTCAAATCGACCCGCAAGGCGTACTCAAAGACTCCATACCCGTCGCACCACAACTGGCCGACATGAAACAGGCAGACTACCAGGAAGCGATAAAAATGCCCGTTTCCACGATACATTGGCTCGAGACACACAAGTTCCTTATCATCTACTCGCCCGTGTACGGCCAGCAAGATCCCGACGCCATACCTCCCATGAATGATTCAGTCTACTTCATCGCTGAGCGGCAAAAGGGCCAGCCTTTCAATTTCCACAAATTCGAGGAAGATCCATGCCCGCCTTTCGGACTGGAGAGGCTGCCTGCGAATCACTTTCTATCACGACTTACGGAATGGGAGCCCAACGTTGCGGATATGATCATTGCATCTTCTACAGCCTCACTCGAAGTTGGCATACTTGGCCAGGGCCAGTTCGTGGATGCCAGCGACGAGGCCGCAGGTGGGAAGAATTGGAAGAAGGCGGAGCCGTATGCTGGCATAATGATCAAGGACGATGTCCGTCGCGCAGCTCTGCCCACCAGCTATGTCGAGGATGGCGCAGATACTTCTTCCATCGGTACGGCTATCGACTACGGCACGAAGATCCTCGCATCGAGACCAATACCCACCGAAAGCGACACAATCGAGAACTCGCCTCACCCGGTACCCTGCTTTTGCTTGCTAAATACCGATGGTCTGCTGTATATGTGGTGGATAATATACCCGGATAGCATCCGGCAAAACAAGGCTCACCCTCGGATCGTGCACAAGAGCGGCCCTTTCATCACATACAACGACCTTGCCACCAAATACAACCGACCTCTCGACGACAACGCCCAGGAGATTGCCCCAGAAATAATTGAGCCCTCTCCTGATGAGCTTGGCAGTCAAAAACCAGCAGCTGCGACGCACATACCACAACCAACGTTTGGCCAGGGCCCGAGACCCGCGACACCCACAACATCGGCATCGTTGTCTTCTACAAGCGCATCACAGAGTCCAAAGCCTCTTTTTGGTGGCGCCTCTGCGCTGGGCGGCAACAAGTCTTCTCCTTGGGGCGCGCAATCAGCGACTGCAGGTGCGTCCGCCTTTGGAAAGCCTGCTTTTGGACAGCCCTCCGCAGTTGGAGGCTCAGGTTTTGCACAGGCAGCACAGAAGGGTGGAACTGGTTTCGGCCAGGTGGGTGGTCTTGGTCAAAACAACAAATCACCATGGGCGGCGGCTGGTCAATCCTCGAATCCGACACCGTTCGGCGCCGCTGCAAAGCCCAATCCATTCGCAGGCGCAGGGCAGAACAAGGCGAGTCCATTTGCCGCTGCTGGACAGACGCCGACGAGCCCTTTCGCAGCATCGCCGTTCGGAAGTGCAGGGCAGAGCAGCTCTTCGCCTTTCGCGAGTGCGGGTCAGTCTAGTCAGTCCCCCTTTGCATCAGCTGGCCAGACATTAGGAGGCAAGAGTGCATTCGGTGGGAGCTCGTTTGGAAAGCCCTCATTGTTAAACGAGACATCGACAGGGTCAACAGCTACACTTGAATCGACTGGAACCTTCGGCGGACCCTCTACATCAGGAGGGAGCTCTTTCAACAGCAAGCCAGCACTATCGAAAGAGTCTACGATGGGTGATGCGATCGGATCGCAGTCATCTGGGGGCCTGCCAAGCCTCTCGGAAGGTTTCAAGCTCGGATCTACTTTCAAAAGAGATGGTACGGCTCATGACGACCTTCCTCAACCGGAGAGCCCTGGGGGTGACTGGTTCGGCTCACTGGGCAATACCTTAGGCAATGGCGAGAACAAGAAACCAGAGATCAAGCAGGAGCCTGGCACGGAAAAGCAACCCTCGCTCAAGGACTTTGCGCCTGCCTTTCCCGAGCAGAATAGTTCTGGAATTCTTGGCCAAAGCAAGGGACTTGCCAGTATGCCGCTACCTCCTGGTATTTTCGGTAAGAAGGAAGAGACCAAGACGCCCTCGGATGCGCCTCTACCGCCTGACCCCAAGACCTTCGATTACAAGAAGAAGCAGGCCGAGATGCCGTCCATCTTCGACAAGCCCACGACTGAGGCTCCCAAGGCGTCAGCCGATGCTCCACTGCCACCTGACCCGTCAACGTTTGACTACAAGAAGCAGTTGGCCGAGATGGAAGCCCCACCCACTGCTGCCAAGCCCAATCCCTTCGCACAAAAAAAGGATATACCCATCGCAGGCAGCCCGCCACAGGACATAACCCATAGTCAGACTTTCTCCCCAGCTGCCTCAGAAGCAGGACCTCCTGAGGAATCAGGTAGTGAGGATTGGGACGACGACGAGGGTGAAGATGCCGAAGGAGAAGAGTATGACGAAGATGACGAGGAAGACGAAGAGGAGGAACGGGACGATGAAGATGACGAGAACGTAGACGAAAGTGACGAGGACGTGGACGATGAAGATGACGAGAACGTAGACGAAAGTGACGAGGAAGAGGTGCCTTACGAACCACAAAATCCAGCGGCTCTAGAGGCATTCCTCAAACGGACGTCGCCTGCCGATCCAAAGTCGCCAAAAGCAAGAAAGCCGAACGCCAAATCAACGACACCAAAAGCGCAGAGTTATACCCCGGCAGGTTTTCCCAGAGGTCCAGTCCTTGCACCTTCAGGCCAGCGCAAGACCGAACAGAGTCCACGATCACCCTCACCACAGCGCCAACCTGCACAACAGCGGACTGTTACCAGTCCTTTCCCAAAGGCAGCCCCCAAGGGCGAGATAACTTTACCGCCACAGATTAAGACGACCTCAGTACCTCCCGCTAAGCCGGTCGAGAGAGAAAAGGCACCCCCAGCACCTCCGAAACCGAAAGCGCCAACCGCCGGTGAGCTTGCTGATGAGCAAGACGCTCGCGTGAAAGCTCTTCTAGCCCAACCAATCGAGCCGAACAAGGCGTTGCCACCTTTCCATGCGCACCAAGATTACACTGGAGCAGTGGAAACGCAAGGCATCGGAGGGCAAATAGAAAAGGTCTTCCGAGATGTCAACAGCATGATCGATGTCGTCGGACTCAATGCCCGTTCACTCCACACATTCATTGCCGGCCATGAGAGATTACGAAAACCTGGTCAACGCTCACGAGAAGACTTGGAAGACCCCGAGGCCTGGACTTTAGCTGAGATTGCCGAACTAGCCAGAGTCATGGATCAGATCGGAAAGCAGCTCGAAGCAGGCAAGCTCGAGAACGTCCGCGCCACCCTCGAACTTTTGATCAAGGAGCAGTCGGAAGCGATTAAGCTCAAAGCCCGGACTACAGAAATGCGCAAGCAGATCCTTTCATACACCGACCCAGCACGACGCGCAGAACACGATGCCGCGCCCCTTGATGCCGAAACCGCAGTACAGCAATCAGAACTCCGCCGCAAACTTCGAGACGTCTACCAGCTCCTCTCAAACGTCGAACAGGAATTGTCTCTCCTCCGCGCCGACCTCGCATCAGCTTCCACGAAAGCCGCAACGAATGGCAAGCCCGTACCAACAGTGGAAAGTGTGGAACGAACGATCCTCAAAATGACGGCCATGGTCGAAAAGACATCCGGAGACGTCGACCTCCTCGAAGCACAAATCCGACGCTTACCAAATGGCCCAGCTTCTTTACGAAACGGTGGTCTTGGCGACGACTACGAAGACTCGCTTGTTGGAAGTCTTGTGGGAAGCAAACTTCTCAACGATAGTCCTTCCCGAAAGCGAACGCCGCAGAAGTATCCTCGCATGGCTGCTGATGGAAGTGCTCTGGGCATGTCTGGTATGTTTGGGTCACGGTTCCAAACACCACCGAGTGCTTCTTTGAGGGCATCTCCCGGGATGAGGAGTAGTGTTCTCGCTTTGAGGCAGAGCACGGGCAGTCTCAATGGAAGTGTGAGGAAGAAGACTATGGCTGATGTAACGGACGAAGAGATTGAAACATACTATGCCAGGATTTCACGGCGGAGGGATGTCCTTGGCGCTTTGAGAAGAGTCGTCGAAAAGCATGGTCCTAGGGAGGTGCGAGTTGAGTAGGAGATCAATCATGAGCATAGCGTGGGAAGGAAAAAGGATGCCATGCGTGTTGTTGTATAGTAGAACGAAGAAAGAGGATGAAATGTATCACAAGCAGCATATTGAATGCCCAAGAGTTCTACCCCCTGTCTGTCTTGGACTCTCACATCGCTCCCACCGTCACTGTAAGGCGCGGAGCGGCCCCCCTCATCACAAGCGTGCGACTCGAGGTAGGCAAGGCCGTTGAAATCCATGCAGACATGAGCTAGCGCCGGTCGTTGCCAACCAATAATCTCTGGGGTAAGCGAACTTCACATGTCAACGACGTCCGTTCTACTGTGCGATGAAAAGCCACTCATCTTCGGCAAGTCGATTGAGATTTTTGCAGACATGAGCTAGCTAGCGCACTCGAAGCTGGAAGGCAATGCAGACTAGATGGTTTTTCTTTGCTTCCCTTGTTGCTCTCAACCTTGGATTTCGAGAACGCGGCTGGTTTTGATTCAGGAAGGTCCAGATTCTTGTCATTTGCTTCCATGTTTGTGCGAATTTTTTGATGTCGGACTGTTCGTATATATAGTCTTCCTCTTGAGCATTCCGCGTGCGGGAGTAGTAGTATTGAGACTTCTCTCCCGACTCGAGCCATCGAGGCACTTACTTGATTAAATTTATGATTTTCTTGTGCTGCGGTGAGGTACTGTTTGTGTAGAGACTCGTTTGATAGAGCATGATGTCGAGTTTTGTGCTTCGAGAGAAGAGGAATTTCCTTACAAGGTGTACGAAGTTCTTATCATTTGATTAAATGCGGTGGCGCAGAGTTTTAAAATACCATTGGTCTGGGGACGTGAAATTCGAGCGGTAGCTAAATTTCGCAGGACTCGTTATATAAGGCTGTTGCCCTTCCTCGTTGTCATTGTCAGAGTCTGCGTCAAGGTCGTATTCCTTTAAACCGTCGCAGTCCAGTCCATACGAGCTAGTCAGTCTTATGATTGGCACTGTGTAGCGATGATGAGGCTGGGAGAACTCCTTCTAGGTAGATAAAAGTCTCGTGAAAGTCCAATCAACTGCAATGAATATTCAAAAAGCTCGAAATGTGCCTCCTGCAAAGCTGACTGGGAAACACCAGCAACGCTCTAGTCTTGAAATTTTTATGGAACGGCAGTTCTTGGCCATCGAAATGCTCTTTCATGTCTAGAGGTGAGGCACTGGCAGTGAAAATAAGTACCGCACCTCAATAAGATCTCCTTTGTAACACAATTCGTGTACTGCGCTACTTTCGGGTACCGAATTGAATGTTCGTAGATTTGAGTCCCAGGCTCCGTATGATATATTTAGCGTGAGACTCCATAACCAGGATGCCCAGCCGGGTGAAGGTTGTCTTTAGGATTCCTTGGTATCAGCATACCATCAGGTATTTCTGCATTTCCAGACCTCCTGGCTTGTGACACCTGCACCCCATCTGCTCCAATCTGATGATGTATATGAACATGCACAGTCCCATAGATATTGGCGCTGTGTTGATATGCCTGCACTTGCGCAATATTGTGAGAGATGATTTGACGCGTTGAGCGGTCGATCTGAGAACAGTAAATGTTCGCGTCAACGTCGCGGTTATTGTTGCCATGGCGTCTCGTTTCAACGCCAGTGGTTGCAGCTCTTGCTCCTGATGCATGAACATTGCGCAAGCAGTATGAAGTGAAGTCTTTGCTTTGTCAGGCTTGGCACAAAGCTTATCCATACCGTGCTCCTTGAAGGCCCAGTGTAGTTTCCCTGCCTTGGCAGAGCGATGCATCTTGGTGGTGATAGCGCTCGCCGCTTCTTCGATCTCTGTGGCGTGTCTTCAACACGCTGTGATGTAGCGCTCAAGTATTGTCGCTCCGTGTTCTATCGCAGGCTTTCGATCTTTCTTAGTGGCACAGATTCGGTCTCGAGGTCGGAGACAAGTTGCTTGAGCCTTTCGTTTGCATGTCTGATGCTGCTGCAAAAGTCTTTCAACTTCAAGGCATTCTGCTGAAGCTGATTAGCCAGAGACAACAGCCCTGCACCTGCTGATGCGAATCTCAGAATTTCGGCCATGGCCGCATAGTCGTTTCGAAGGATGAAAGAGTAATGGAAATTGTGAAGTGCCATATCATGATGATGACCATGTGATCCCGAGAGGGCCGCCCAAGCCTAGTGCTTCACGTCAGGCTGCGCAAGCCACTGGACGCAGCATCGCAGCATCGTGCAGAATACACGGCAGAGCAGTACCTATTGCGTAGCGCACGGGAAGTTTCCATATTCAGACGCATACAGCAGTACAAGCTGTGAAGAGCTTCACTGCAGTCCCAGGATTGTTACTGGCGTTTAAGTCGGGGTATGTCAACACAAGACTCCTAATTCGGATAGTTCAGATGGGCTGTGCTGTACACGCGGATACTTCGCTTGATGCGCAAGCTGCTCCGACACCAATGCGATCAACGCTCTAATCGCCCAATCCATAGCTCTTGACCCGACTCCAATAGAAAGCCTTGTCATTTCTGAGCGTGAAAGCGCCCCAGTCATCAGTCAACTTGTTATGGCTCCAGAAGCCCTTCCAAGCAAGCTTGTTGTTTCTGGCTCCTTTACCAGCGTTCGCCAAAGCAAGATGCATTCTGTAGTTGTACTTCGGCACGACGCCTTCCGTTTCGACGTAGACATCGCCTTCAAGCTCGTCATCCCCAGTGACTGCATCTGGAACAGAAGAGTGTGGTCCTGACAGTCTCCATCGGCCGCGAAGAGCATCGCGCATGACTGCTTGGGGGAGCGTGGAGCCTTGAGGATGGCGATCGTGCAGGTGTTCGCGAGTCAGGTAATGTACGACATCTGCTGGCTCAGACGTGGTGAGGAGAGAGATACAAGATCCGTCGCGAAAGAAGCGAAGATATCTGAAGTAGGTAACTACGTGGACTGGAGCGCCCCAGGTAAGAGTGTTGGTGCTGTTAGCTCCTGCTCGAGTGTAGTTGACTGTGCTGATGTAGCATCCGTTGAAGCGAATCCGAGGTCGTGAACGGAACATGAATCGCCAAGACGACTGATACTGGCTGTGGAGAAGCTCTTCGGTCAAAGCAGCATAGGCAAGGGCTTTCTCCTCCGGGGTCGGTGGTAAGACAGGTGCATTCTCCGAATCTTCGTCATGGTCTTCGCCTAGATACTGTGCAATTTGATCGTTCGCCTCAAGTGGAAAGCCACCCACGTCTACGGCATAATCATAGTGCATCACAGGAAAGCCATATGGCGAGTCCATCGCGACACGCTTCCAGATGGACTGCTCCGTAAGCACAAGATATGCCAGTCGCTTGCATACTAGAGCAAGCTTCATGAACTGAGCCACATCTGTGACAGCCAGTTCAGAAAGGACATGGGTTAAAATCTCTTCTGGCAATTGAGCGATGGGGCATCTCTCAGGTGGAGATAGATCAGTGAGAGGCTCAGGTGGCTCAATCCTGAGATGCGAAAAGTCATCGACAAGCTGTTTCAAGGTTGCCGGCAGTGCTTCACCCGAGCGTAGGGAGTGGTGGTCGGTTCTAGGCACTGTCGCGGAAGCATTCGAAGGGTTCGTGTTCGTTGCTTTGGGCTTCTTGAATACAGAAGGAGGGAAGTGCTTGCGCTTGTAGGACTCATGAACGCCGTCATCGAGCTATCACCTACCTCAGCATATATCACACAGACAAGACAAGGGTACGAGACGCACTTTAAATGCTTTGCGATAGTGTCTTAGACTTTCCCCAAGCTGACCCTGCGCCTCTTTCTCTACGGCTTTTTCGTAGTGCTCCAGAGCTGAGCTTGGCTCTCGGTATGCATCTCTGTCATGGTCTTGCCCTTCTATGCCCAGCTTCAGTTGCTCTTCTTTATCTGGCAGATCGTGGTACGCTTTCGGCGCGACCTCTTCATTAAAATCGTCTTTCCGACGCGCAGTAGATGGACCGGCTGAGTGCTGTACAGCATGCGTATATTTCGTCGTTGATTCGTGCTCGCGAGCCTTCTTGGACGATTCTCCTGGTCTCTTGTTTCTAGTCGAGACCTCTTCTCGCCACTTCTGTCGGAATGCCTCCAGCTCGGCCTCGTTTTCAGGGGCGGTCATGCTTGGAGTTCTGTCGTGCGCATTCATCCTGGACGTGAGTTGCTAAGGAATGATAGGGAAGGCGGTAGACGTGTATGTGGTATCGCCGTACATGCAGTTATCATGTTCTCTTCGGCGGGAAGCTTCAATCACCGGGATCTGACTAAGCCAGATGTGGGTCACCGATCGCGGCGCCGGCAAGTGGATGCGATCGCGAACCTTGCTTGATCCTTTGATCAGATAGTTCTGTCATCGAATCATCACTCCCAAACCACTTGAAAACACCGGCGATCAATCTGACCACTGCGAATCATCAACTTTCTTACATTCTTGCTGGCAATTTTGGACGACGAGAAGCCTTCATAGCATAATTGCACGAAACAAAGAAGAGCGCTCCGCTGGTGGCAAAGAAAACGAACTTGACGCGCTGCTCGGCGCGGTAGAAACAGAGCAGGGAATTTGATAAGGAGGATGGCTTCACTACACACCTCGCCGCAAGGCCAGCGACACGACAGAATACTGTCTGGAAGCGATGCAGAGACTCCGCAGTCACATACCCACTCGCCGCCGCCTGGTCGGACGGCAGCAGATTCAGAAACATCGGTCGTGGAGAAGATGCTTTGTGCTGTGGGAGGCAGTATTCTTACTTCCTTTCTGAGTATGGACCATGTCTTCGGAAGTGGTATACATCGCTAACATCATTCAGTCACACCGCTAGATGTCGTTCGAGTACGATTGCAAGCCCAACAAAGTCCGTCTCCCTCCACACGACTACCTTCCTTTGTGCAATTACCTCCTAATCTTGGAGTCACTGCCTGCTGCCGAGAAGTCTTTTGGGTCCAAAATCAATCACAGTTCTGCGTTGCTGCACCGACCGAAGCCGCAGTTATGAATCTAGACAAAGTGGTCTCTGACTGTGCTGCAGAAGAGACGCAACGAAAGACCATAAATTCTACCTTCGATGGGTTGAGGAAGATTGCGAGAAATGAAGGCATATTGACATTGTGGCGAGGCCTCAGTCCTACCCTACTCATGTCAATTCCCGCCAATGTCATCTATTTTGCCGGATACGACTGGTTGAGATGGAGCCCGAGGAGTCCTATGGTGGGTCAAGTGAGCGATCCATATGCACCACTTGTCGCCGGCACTGTTGCTCGAATCCTGGCTGGCTTTGCAGTGAGCCCGATTGAGATGCTGCGAACTCGAATGCAAGCTTCCTCAAGCAAAGAGCAAGGGCGTGGGATCATGCGATCCACAATTGACGGCATGCGGGATATGGTCGCGCAACAAGGAGTTCGGTCGTTGTGGCGAGGACTCGGCCTGACGATGTGGAGAGATGTGCCTTTCTCTGCCATGTACTGGTGGGGCTACGAGTACGGCCGACAGCGACTGGATCAGATGCGCCTGCACAGTGGGGAGATTGTTGGCAGGCCCCAGAACGAGCAGCTGAATCATTGGGAATTGCTTACCGACTCTTTCATTGCTGGAGCTGCATCTGGTGCAATTGCTGCATTTTTGACCACGCCCTTCGACGTTGGCAAGACCAGACAGCAGACCGTCATCAACTCGAACATGTCGCTGGAGAGAAGAAAGGCCCTTCCGGAAGGCAAGATCATGCCACGCTTCCTGTGGCACATCTACCAACACGAAGGCTGGAATGGGCTGATGAAGGGATGGGCGGCACGAACACTCAAAGTCGCACCTGCCTGCGCAATTATGATCTCGAGCTATGAAGTCGGCAAGAAGATGTCCTTACGGATGAAGGAGAAGCGCGATCACAAGAAGGATTTGGAATAATGACTACAGCTGAGCGGCGTTTCGAAGCGTTCAAGCATTTCTGGCGTTCTGTATAAAGAGTTGGAAACAGCAGCCGACTAAGTCTACTCAACTGATACCTGATGTACAAATAAAGAAGAGCATCATGGCGGCGCAAATGCGAAACAAAAGACAACAAATTTTGAGATTTACGTGCAGACAGTGCGACGAGCATCTCATCTCAATTGCAGTGGAGTGAGCCTTCTCGAAGCGATTGCAAACTTGGTCAAATTTTCGTTTAATGCAAATGCAAGCTCTACGAAACAGGCAAAAGCTGTCTCATCTACTGCGTCTTCTTCTCGAGCGGCTTCCTGGCAATCATCATATGCATCGGCGTGAAGCAGCCCAGCCTACCACCATCCCTGCACCCGAAAGTGCATTGAGCAACAGTATCCAGAGCTTCCATCTGAGCAGGGTGAGTGAGACCGAGCTTATAAAAGAACTTGACGATGGGATAGGTGGTATGGTAATAAGAAGGCCTCAAGCAAAAAGCCTGCCACCAATCACGCCAAGTCGGAGCATGCAAGGCCGCAAGAGAGTGCCTGGAGGAGAAGGTCAGCACCAAGAATCTCAACGTCTCGCCGCTTCGAACTCACCACCAAGGCACCGGATTCGCCTTCGCAAGCGCCCGATCCTCCTCAAACACAATCTCGAACCCCGCCTTCCTCATAGCATCCATATGCTCGCTCGCAAGTTTCAGATGCGGCACACTCCCACCCCTCTCAATCTCATACCTAGCCTTCCTGTGCTTTTCGTTCTTATCATCGTAGAGAGGAGTAATCACCCATTCATAAGTCCCCAATTTCCCACCGGGTTTCAAAACCCTGTAGGCCTCTTGATACGTCTTCAACATATCCGGACCACAACAAATCGCCTCAATGCCATACGCTGCATCGAAAGATTCGTTCTCAAAAGGCATCTCTTGAAAATTTCCGTTGACGAGTTTGATTTGATCATCAAGACCAACACTCTTGTTCATGAGGGTCCCGCGTTCGACATGCAGAGGAGAAATATTTATCCCCGTGATCTGGCAACCCGTGAACGCTGCGATTTCTCTCGCCGGCCCACCGATTCCGCAGCCCATATCTACGACTTTCCAGTCGGGTTGAATCCCGAGTTTCAACGCTAGGAAATGGTCGTGTCGGGCTTGTGCTGTTTCCCAAGATTCGCCTTCTTGGTAGCCGCAGAAATGGAATTTGTTTCCCCAGCCGCGTTGGTAGAGGTCTGTTATCATGTCGTAGTAGCTGGGAGGGAAACGTTAGGATGGGGGATTTGGAAGGATGGGATATGAGAGGAATTTACGCTTCATTTAGTTCTGGGGCGTCGAGATGACGCTTTGCGCGCTCTTCGTCTGTGACTGTTTTGTAGTCGTTGGACTTGAGGTAGTCGTCTTTGCCCCAGTGTTTGCGGAAGACGGCGCCGCTGTCGTGTTGTCTGGTCGCCATGATGCTGTAGAGGCGGATCCTGCGCGATGAAGAAGAAACGCATGGTTAGTTACAGTGTTGGAGATTTTTATGTGTTGCTAGGCATTTCAGCTTGTCTTTGTTCGTGCATGAGCTTTGTGCGTGAGTCTTGGTATTGTTCTGCCATGGGATTGTGCTGCTGGATTCGGCTTTGCGCTGAGCGGACATGGCACATGGTTTTGGAGATATGAAAGCAGCATGATGATCCACGATCCATCTGCTATGGTCACCGTCCTTACATTCATCACTCATGTTGGGAAGGCTCCTCTTGTTATCTGGCTGATGCGACCGCAGCGGCGTGGGGTGTGCCCACGTCTGAGCGTATCCTCAAGAGATCATGCATTGAGACGCAGACGGGCTGATGCTCCAGTATCAGTCAGAGCAATTCATTTTGAGGTTCAGATTTCAAGATGTTGAAGTCCTACAGTGCTCCTGTAGTCGGCTTCGCCAAGGATCGCACTGACCAGGCTATTCTAGTTCTAGGCCGCATCTAGACTAGCGCAGAGCTTACTGCAGAATTAGAATTTCCTAGCCTTGCCGCCGTCCTTTGCGAATGCATGCAATGCAATGCAAGGCTGACATTCAACACCGACAGCATCTGGTCTGGATGCAAAATCGACCACATATCTTTTCCATCGGCTGAGCATGCTGTCTTTAACACAAACATGGCCAACATTGATTCCCGGGTCGAGCTTCTCGACTTTCCTCGGGAACAGATCGAATGAATTGCTGGCTTTGTAGACGATCGGGACCTTCTCTTCCTGAGAGCGATTTGTAGCCCGTTGAACGTGATCGTAATGCCTATCGTCGGTAGAGTCTGGTTCACATAGGTCAGCTGTGCTCCAATACTGCAAGTCAGTTTCTGGCAGAGGTATGTGCTGAGTATCAGTTTGCATCCTGAGCAAGCAAGAACCCTAAAACTTGGAAACAAGCTACTCTGCCTTCAGGCGTCAGTTCTCTGTTCTGCTGTAGCCTGTCTACAGGCCATCCAACCCTTTCTCGCCAACTTTCCGCATGTGGCACTCCATGTACATCTGTACCTGGTTCCTCGAACGATCTTCAACATTCGCAATGAAGTTGGTGATCACGGTGCCGCCATCAACTCTGTACATCTTCTCCACTTGCTCAGATACTGGCATGATCCACCATTCGCACTCTGTCTTCGCGTCCAGATTGCATTCGTCTGGGAGACGATCAGCAGTCTCATTCTTGGCTCCACACGTTGCGAACATATCCTTCTGCATCTCAGCAACTGTCATGCGCCTGCTACTGAGAGGCAGCTGCAGATTCCTTGGGAAAGCTTTCACTGCTTCAGGAACATCATCTCGATGGTACACAACGCGAACGACGGTATTGCATGTCGAATTGTCCGGCAAGACGCTTGTGGAGGTGTTGCCAAAATTGGACGGGTCAAAGTCGTTCAGAGTTAAAGAGGGTAGCAACGGCGGCAGCTTCTTGTCTTCGCCGAGGGTTTCTCCTTTTCGCCAGTCGTCGAATTGCTTCTGGATCTTGCCTCTCAAGAGGAATTCGTCTGGGCTTCCCACCTCCATCTGGAAATCGTCGAAAAGATTCGTGTTACCTCCCTTTTCGTCATTGATGAAGTCAATCGTGTATCGCCTGGCTGCTTCACAGTCACCAATGCGACGTTTGGTCTTCGTGAAGATCCACGATGGCATCAACAAGAAGTTAGCGTCCATCTTATATCCATTGACTTGTTGGAAACTGGCCAGAATGGCATTCTGGCGCTTGATCCAATCGGACAGTTGTGCATCTTGCAGGTCGAAGTGCTTGCCCTGACGCTTCTGGACAGTGCCTATTTGCCAGTATTTGGTCAATGAGGACGCCGGAAACACGAATTTGTTGAGATATTGATTTTCTGGAATTTCTGCGGCGCTCTTCCATGGCTCAATAGAGAGCGACACGTGAAGGCGAAGCTTTTTCTTGTCGAGCTCGTCAGGGTTGTTGCTGAGGTCATGGATACTTGAGAATCTTCGCCACTTGTCCAAGCTGATTCTCTCGCTGGTAATCCGCTCGCCGTTTTCGTCACCCTCGGTGCTGACATCGGTGCTGAATCGGATCAGAGGACAAATGCTTGGAGAAGGACATTCTGAAGTGGACTCTGCTGCTGGCTTGTCCAGACCGAGCATGAATGCTTTTGCTTGGCCATTGGTGAAAGAGCTGTGATTTTGCAACTTTCCGACAATCAGACCTTTCACCTTTTGGAGTAATGTGTTGATTTCTCCTGGCTGAGCGATGGATATCTCGGAAGTCTTCCAGCTACCCGAAGGCAGTCCCGCTGTGAGCGCTTCTGGGATTGTAACCCAGTCTACTGTGAGGTCCATACCACCTTGAGACGAGCTTGGAGAATCAGATCCGCTAGCTTGAGACATCGGTCACGGCGAGAAGACCTAGATAAATGCTGAAGCCCACTGCAGCAAACATCAACCCATGTCGCTGCCTTGGAGAAGAACAAAGGCTGAACATGCCAGCCAGATACCGAAACCACCATCCTCGAATACACTGGACGACCCTAAATCAACACTAGGTCTCAACACAATTACAAATGTCACGCTGCCATCATCCTTCAAGGCTCGAAGCTACTAATGTCCGTACAAACAACGACAATCCCAACCAGATCTTCTCTCCCTTTTCGGCCCATTGCTCAATCTGCGTCTTCCTACTGACCTTCTCTCGAAGTCCCTTCATATGCTCCGACTCCTTCCGAAAGTCTTCAACAGCGGATAAAGTCGGGAACGTTTTCGCCTTGTAGTCCTCAAATTCGAAGAGGTCATCCTTGTACTGTACAATCTTGTCGGCAGTGCGGATCCGCCATTCTTTCTTGCACAGTGGCAATGTCAGCTGCACAGCGTCGACGACAACCCTTTCCAATTCCTCCTCGCCGTTCAACCATGCTCTCATGGCGTCGAGGTCGCTGATAGTGGTTGTATCTTGGTTCGCCATGACCAAGTGGCACATCTTGTCCATGGATTGCGTCTTTGAAGTCGTCGAGCATGAGATATTGCGCTAGCAGGTAAGCGTTGGTCGATCCAGTCTGTCGAGAAGGACTTCGAAGTGGCTGGAGGATTCGATGAAGTAGATTGAGGCATCGCGCCATTGAAAATCCAGAATATGAATATGGCGAAGGCTTCCAGATGCTAACATCTGACTGACCTGGCCGTATGGGATGTCTGCTCAGCGGGCTACCATTGAGACAAGAGGTCTCGCCGAGTGAATGCTGCTAGATGCAGGGTATGTTCTCGCAGCGGGACTTGAATGGACATAGCTGTGGGATTGCGAAGGCCATATCTGAGAACTATACTCCGTATCAGCATTCCACTGTACACGTCTCGCATCCGTTGCCACCATGCTGCCGCCCGCGAACTGTCGAGGCACATGTTGTTGTCAGCAGCCTGTGCTTGTGTGCACGCTCGCTCTTGATGATCACATGAGGCGCCAAGACCGGCCGCTCTGACCTCATCTCCTTTCAACCTTTGCCAAACTCCAGCTGGCGAAGCTCCCACATCCCCCGCCAAACAGACACCTCGTCCCAAACAGTCGCTTAGGAATACAATTCGACCTTCCAGGCACGCTCTGCACCTGACAACGAACTACCACCATTGTCAAGACACTGCTTGGCGAGATTCCTGAGACAAATACTTTGGCTTGCTACACCCCTTTTCGACACACCGACGGAGCGCCCCGCCATAAACATCTGGGACAGCAGCGAGAAGCGCAATACCAATACCAATACCAATACAAGCAACATGGCGGCCGCCAACGGAAATCCCCATATGGAGCTCGACCCCAAATATGATCATTATGACTTTCCCACCACCGCTCCCGATCCACGACCAGGCCACCCAGGCCACACCACAAAAGAGCAAGATGCCCAAGTCCAGCAGCTGCGCATGATGCTGGAGCAAGCTGGCTACACCAAGAGACTGGATACACTGACTTTGCTGCGATATCTCCGCGCACGAAAGTTCAACGTGGAGCTGTCCAAGCAGATGTAAAGCTCCGCACTATGGAAAAAGGAAGATCGAGACATGGGCTAACGATGGTTCTTCAGGTTCATCAACAGCGAGAAATGGCGGTCGGAGTTCGGAGGCGGCGTCGACAACCTCGTCCGAACCTTCAAGTACGACGAGAAAGAGCAGATGATGGCCTACTATCCACAATATTACCACAAGACTGACAAAGACGGCCGACCGGTATACATCGAGCAATTCGGCAAGGTCGACCTCGAGGCAATGCGCAAGATCAGCACCGACGACCGCATGCTGCAGAACTTGGTAGTCGAATACGAGAAGCTCGCCGATCCACGTCTGCCGGCCGCGTCGCGAAAAGCAGGTGTCCTGCTCGAGACATGCTGCACCATTATGGACTTCAAAGGTGTGGGGTTGATGAAGGCAAACCAGGTGTACGGATACGTGCAGCGCGCCTCGGCTATCAGCCAGGACTACTACCCTGAGAGATTGGGTAAGCTGTACCTCATCAACACACCTTGGGGTTTCAGCAGCGTTTTCGCTGTTGTGAAGAGATTCCTGGATCCTGTCACAGTTGCAAAGATCCATGTGCTCGGAAGCGGATACCAAAAAGAGCTACTTTCGCAAGTGCCCGCTGAGAACCTTCCGGTTGAGTTTGGAGGCACATGTAATTGCCCGGGTGGATGTCAATTGAGCGATGACGGCCCATGTAAGTGCTCACTGAATGACTTCCTTAAGGAATGCTAATGCAGTGCAACAGGGAAGGACCCACAATACGTCAAGCCAGCAGCTTGGGAGAAGCCAGAGGATGACAGCATCCCCGCGACCGAGAGCCACACAGGAGAAGGCAAGCCTGCGACCGACAGCACTCCTGTTGGCACCACCGAAGAGCACCCAGCTGGTCACACAGCGCCAGCTCCAGCTCCAGCTCCAGCTGCGCAATAGACTCAGTGGTGATTGGCAATGAATTCTCCGCGATCCTTCAACAACGATGATATCCTGGAAAAGAAGCGGGTGGTAGGACGGTGGTGTGCATGGCATGCATTGGTTGGCGGAGCATGATATACGCTCGAGATACCTAGAAAGAGATCCTACAAAAACAGAATATCAGACAGTGCACTGCATGGCGAAAGTCGTCATCTTTCACGAAAGCGTATTCAGAGAGTGGACGCAAGACTGACAGGCAGGCTCCACGAGGTGAAGATGGACAACGAGGAGGATGTGTAAGTGAACGTGTTGCAGCGTGGGAGTTGGAAGGCAGAACATTTGCTAACGCTAGACGAGGCTCGAACGCACGACCATCGGAATACCAAAGGGAAGGATGCTATACGAATAGGCAAACAGGTAAGGTACGCTGGGTACGGCCGCGAGAAGGAAGGTGTCAATAATGAGCAGGGCAAGTGGGCTGCTCACATGAAGGGAGGCACATGTCGACCTCGTGGCTTGCGTGCTTCACTTCTCGCCAACACCTTCTCCGCCATCTCCATCTCAGCACTTCGAACCTGCTCTCCTCTCCCTCATTACGTCGCAGGTACGACTAGACATTTGAAGCTCGACTTCCCGTGTACTGCATGTCTCCAACACCCTCACCCTCACCCTCAGCGTCTTCCTGCTGGACAGCCTCCTTTCCACTCATCACCATCGTCCATCACCTCCATTTCTCTCGCTTGGTCTGGCGTTGGGTCGCCTGCTCATTTGGATAGCGCCTCTTGGTCCATCATCGTTCACTTACACGCTTCGGAGAGGCGGCACAATGCCTTTCACCGATCAAGTCTCGTCCATCTCAGGACGCAATAGCAGAGCCAGCAACGTCTCTGGAGCGACTGGAGCATCCCGCTCGCAGCACCGCTCCCCGCCCACCAGCGGTCCTCCGAACGATACTCTAGTCAATGCGGGCGTCCTCAGCATGTTAAAGACTTCAACAGATACAGGCGACATCGGTGCTCTTTCATTCAACAGCTCCCGCATACCTGCCGTTCCTGGCACAGCTGCACGGGGACGACGAGGTCATGCTTCTAGACCTTCCATGTCAGCTCAGCATCACCCATCAAGACACCAATATGCTCCATCTCAAACCTCGCGAGTCAGCTCACAATGGGATGCCTCCTCTACGCAGCGACGAGGCTCGCTCACCAGCATGCAGAGCATGCCACCTTCCTTGCCTCCGCTTCATACCGGAAGGCCGTCCCTGCAGATGGCAAACAGCAACCCAGATGCAAACCCCAGAGATAGTCGGTCATACTCTATGACCTCTGCACCTCAAGCTGGCCAGCTTCCAAGACATCGATCAGCCACAAGCCTGAAGAGTCAAGGCCACGAGCCTCGTGGTAGCTCTCGCATGCCTCCAGGTCCCGTCCCGCCGATGCCAGAGAATCGTCCCCCATTCGTGTATCCCACCAGACTGAAGCGACCAGGCTTTCGCTCTCCATCTCCAGCACTTAGCGATACATATGCTCAAGGACAGTATCCTGGAATGCCACAAATGCCGAGACAGCCACCAGGACCGCATCCGCCGCCCGTAGCTGCGTACAATGGTTATGGTCCAGGCTATGCTGCAGACTTCGGTCAGCATCTCAACGTGCAACATCCACCATACGCTGGTAACACTTCGCCTGGCCCTGGCTATCCGCCAAATCACTATGGGCACTCGCCAGGTCCAATGCGACCAGGCCCAAACATGGGAATGCCTCATGCTATGCAGCAGCCCTACGCTCCTCAGTATCCGATGCAGCTACCGGCAAACAATTATCAGCAGCCCGCAGGATATGGACCACAATATCCGCCGCGAGCAGGCTATCCGGCATATGGTCCTGCACCGCAGCCACCGCCGCAGGTGCGTCGTGGTCCGCCGCCCTCGAACATCGGCCCAAAAGCACATCAGATGTTCCACAACGCTGCTCGAATGGCACGTACGACGCCTCATCGTACTGATACGCCCATGACAGATGGCGGCGCTCCCTCCTCTGATCCTGCATCCTCGAGCTCAGCACCAGACTCTTCGAACCCGCCGACGCCCAAAGATCCCACAACGATCAGAGTCGCAGTCGATCCGGCTTTCATCGACCCAGCTCTGCTCGACCTTCCAGACTCACCCAGTGACCCAGTGCTGCCTAATGCCAAATACTTCGAGTATGCTGAAGGTCTGGATCGAGCTGCCGACGACCAAGAGATGGATGTGCCCCACAGATCGATACCGCCATCAGGATTTGTGCAGCGAGTGAAGATGATGCTGGAGTCAAAAGCGGCTGCTGAGGCTGCAGCCAATGCCGAAGCTGAGCAGGCTTCTCAGCAGCAGCTCTACCATCACTATGAACAGCACTTCAGTCAACACTTCGATGTTGAGCACGATCATGTGGAAGTGTCGGAGCTCGATGTTCATGAGTTGGCGGCAAACGAGACACCTCGCTTCACGGTCATTGAAGAGTTTGAGGCGCCTGTCGAGCTGCCTGCCTCACCTGTCAAGCTTGCCGAACTCGATGCCATGGAAGGCCAGACGACACGCATCACCCGAGACATGATTCAAGCAGAACTCGGGCCCTCCAGCGTTGACAACACGCTTCAGCAAGCTCAGCCTGATGAATCGACTGCTAACGTCTTGGCTCAACTTGTGGAGAATGGGTACGATAACAAGCCAGAAGCACCGGCTCATGAGCGAAGGCCAACGACCGAGTCTCACTCGCGTAAATCTTCTCGGCAGTCACAGCAAGGCCTTGGCAACAAGCGTCGTCAAGATTCTGTCCAAGAAGCTATTACAGAAGTTTCAGTGGAGGCATCACTGCCCACCGGAGCAGACTATGCGATGCGGTTCTCAGCACCCATCGACACCACAATCGCTTCAGATGAGACGCAGTCGAAGGATCCCTTTGCGCTCGATGCAGACACAATCACGTTGCAGCAGCAGCAGTCTTTGAAGGATGCCACCACGAAGTCCGGAGAGACGTCTGAAAGCGGCAATGACGGCAAGAAGACTCCAGCGGAGCAACTCATTCGTGAGAGCATCTTCTTGGAACGAACGCCGGTCAGTCCACTTCATCCTAACGAGATCGTGAAGCGCAGCTCTGCTGTGAGTCCGTTGAACTCGGAGTTTCGTGGTATTGATTCCACCTTGCACATTATTGGTGACAAGCGCGAGTCGACAACGACTGAGGAGCGGAGCAACCTTGATTCTCTCAGTGCCGACGACTCTATACCGCCTCCCACGCCGCGCACTCCGAAGACCTACTCCAAGTCGGTGCAGCTTCGACCCAGCATCGCCGTGACGGACACTGGCAGTACGTCCACGAATCGCTTCTCGTTGCCTGGAGATCTGAGCACCGTTGGTGACAGCACCATGACTGGCTCGGACATGATCACCGACGTTGCTGTCCGTTTCTCGTTGCCGCAAACTTCCATCACTGTCGGCAAGCCACAGATCATTGAAGTCTCTCCAGGAAACACTCCAGACAAGTCCAAAGCAGACCTGAATGGCCCGCAAGCTGCTGAAGTGCAAGGTTTGAAGAATAGCCGACGGAGCTCTGTCACATTTGCGGACGAGATTGCTCCCCTAAACATCGCGAAGAAGCCAGAACCGGCAAAGGCAGTCACCGAGTCATCATACAGCAAGGGCAAATCAATCATTCGCAAGCCATCGCCAAGAGACGATGTGTCGATGAACAGTTTCGGCAGGGATTCGCGTGACAGCAATACCGAGATTCGAGCACAGCCTACCAGCCATGCCAACAATATGAACAGTCGCTTCGGCACGGCACATCTGCCGGGTCTGAAGGAAGAATCGATCGAGGACATGAGCATCTCAGACCACAAGCGTTCAACCGATGGCGGCCAATTCCCGCTCCCAGCTCGCATTGCTGCTGTCAAGGCGATGCAGGAGAGGCGCATGCAAGAGTCAGCAGATAAGGCCAAAGCCCGGCGTCAGGCTCGCCAGCACAACAGACCTCTTGGAGACACTCGAGATCTTCCATCTCTGAATTTCAGTCGCATCGATCTCTTCGAAAAGCTCAACGACGCACTTGAGATTAAGCCTTCCAAGTCAATGGAGATTATGCGTCGCCGCGACTTCTCTGGCATTCACTGTCCATCGCCACAGCGGCCTACCAGCACTGAGCCTCTTCGTGAACGCTACACCAGCTTCTTTGCCAAGCCCGACGAGATCAGCCTTCCAGATGAGCATGCTGTCAGCGAAGACGATGACGAGGCAGAGATTGAGTCCGAGCCAGAAGCAGAGCAGAGCAACGCATTGGTGCCGACTGTCCAGGTCCAAGAAAATACACAGCTCGATGATAGCGATGTGGAGCAAGATCGCAACAGGCCGCTGTCACCAGAAGACTTCCTTTCAGTCGCGTCGCAAGCCAATCGACTGTCAATTCCGTCTGTTAGTGCCCTTTCGGACCGTCTCTCTGAGCTCATTCCAGGCTTGAGGAATCTCCAGAATCTCAGACTGGACTCCATTCTGCCGGAGCTTGTCGAAGCTCGGTCTGGTAATCGCGATTCTGTTGTCGGCAGGCCAGAGACGGTATTGACCAATCGCACCTCGGCTGGCTTCCGCACGCTGGCCGAGCGAGCGGAAGAAATCGTGGTCAATGGTACTCACGACTCACTTGGGCTCAACAAAGAGCTTCCACTGCTGCCAGGATCGACTTCGGCCGACAAGTTCGCAAGCACAAAGTCCTACGACGGCAAATCGTCGTATCTAAGTGGCTCCGTCTCCATGCCGCTGGACTTCGATCAGGACGTTGCAAGACCATCGTCTGCTTTGATGCGCACAAAGGCGCCCACCACTGAAGAGGAAGTTGCCAAGCTACTTCCATCTGAGATGAATCCCATAACACGCATGGCGAACAAGCGGTCTCAGATCCTATCGCAACCCAGCAGTCGGCCATGGAATGTGGACAAGAATTATCCGTGGTCCGAGACGAAGATCGAAATCGACCTCTCCGTTCCGTCCCCGGCTCATACGCGGAAGTCGCTTGCCAAGGAAGCACTTCTCGAACGTCGAACTAGGTCTCTCGATATCCCACCTTCGTCAGCAACGCCTGGCAGTACTAAAGGCGCGGACATCGGCTCCATCACCACATCCCATCTTGACTCGAATGCCTCCATCAACACCGAACAGCTTACGGGCGTCAGTCCATCGCATCTTCGCAAGCAGTCCAAGCGCTCCGTGATTGGCTCTTTTACACGCAAGTTCGGTCTTTCATCTGGCCGTAAGGAGGGTGTTTCGGACGAAGAAGCCACGACCAAGAGTGTGGGTAAGTCACCCGTACCTCGCCAGACGTCTCGTCACTCCGACCATCCCTCCCACAGGCCGGGCGATCGTTATCCCACCAGCAGCTTGACTCCGCCTGCCAACTTCGCGCTCGATGAAGTCCGATCCTTCTTCTCGGATAACAGCTCGGAGCGCGATCGCACCGCTTCTTACCTCAAGCGTCTGACACATTTCAAAGGCAAGGGCAAGTCGGTCCGGCTTGAGGGCAATAACCAGGCTCAGGCGCAGTCGCTCGATGGTGCGGGCAGCAACACGGAGTACAGCGCTGGGTTGATGAACGAGATGGGCCCAGCACAGAGCACTGCGCACGTGTACGACGCGAATGGCATGAACAAGACGGAGTTCTACGTCAAGCGATTCGGCGAAAAGCTGCGACATTTGTTCGCCAGGGCTGGGCAGCTCGCGCGAAGCTTCAGCACGCGAACATCCAGAAGAGGAGCGGAGAGAGGGCAAGACGATTGGCTTGCAGATTCTTTGTACTCTGGTGCGTGACTGTGCGGTGAGTCTCGTTCTGCATCACCGGGCCGGAAGGCTTACTGAGTCTCTTGCAGGTCCAACGCTGCCGGTATATGTTTGACGACTATTCATGGCGGATATCATGTACACTATGCAGAGATGGGTTGTATGTGGTAGGCCCGGAGAGGGATAATGTTGGTGTGACTTTTGGCGTTTGAGATGTTTGGTATGTGTATGTTGATGACAGTGGTAGATGTGTATTGAAATGGTGCTTGTTATCTTTCCGTCCTCGGCACTGACTCGGCACTGACTCGGCAAGTGGGGCTCAGGGTTTGCCGTTCCGACCTTCCGAGTATATATAAGCACGACCGATGCCGATGTCAGATGACAACCACCCACTCTCTTCAAGCGACTAGGCTGATGTATAGAAGGCTGAAGATACGATGGCTAAGAAGGCTTCGATATTTGATCGTTTCACGTCCATGACTCGCGACAAAAGAAGCAACACTGCCAGCACCGCGCAGCACCACCAAAGCACCATTCCACCCACACATCATGAAGCCACTGCTCCCAAATCAAGCCTCTTGAAGCTGCCGGCTGAGCTTTTGATTCAAATCTTCAATCAAATCTCATTTGTCGACCTCCTGGCCTTCAGGCTGACCTCCCGCCAAGCAAACAGTCTGATCTCACATGGCGATTTGCCGCGAGAACGCATGACTGTACACCATCGCCATCAAACTCTCCGCGAAGAAGACCTGCAACTCTACATGCAGCTTTACCCGCCACCCCAGCCCTTCACCTTCACGTATCTTCTACAATTCCATCGCCGTACCAACTCCGCGCTGTTGTTTGAAAAAGCCCTCCACTGGTTCATTGCCGACTTCATAATGATGAATCCTGATCTCTGGCCAAGCAGTGGAAGCGACCGGTTTCAGCCGTTTCCCATCACATATCTGCCGCCTGAATATGCCCTTGTCCGGAAGAACATGGTCCCGCTCCTCCTCACGATCCAGCACTATCTCGAACACTTGCGGCACGAGTATCTCAAATCCGGCGAATGTGCTCCATCGAAGAGGAAGAACAAGCAAAAGACAACCAGAATTAACGCACCGTTGAATCCCGACCGTATCTTCGAATCCTCTGCCGCATACCACAACCCGAACCACCTTCTAAACACGCATCACATGTTCATGATCCTATGCTGGGTCATGAAACGACTCTTCGATCCCGCTTCTCACCACCACCGCGCGACCAGACTCTTTGTTTCTTATGCAACCCATACATCTCTCCTCTCTGACTCCCACGTGAGAATGTACGTCTTGCTCGCCAATCTCCAAGGCCTCAGCGCCCTTCTCCGCCACGACTCGTACAAGCAACGTCGAAAGACAATTTTCAAATTCTTGGCTTCGCTTGATCCACATGCTTCTGATTCTTGGGAAGAGGCTTGGGTGAAGTGTAGTCTGGAGTACAACAATCCTTCTTCTTCTTTACCGACTAAAGCTCAAGCTACACGCCTTTTATCCTCAAGCATCGGCTGGCACGATATCTGGATCCACTCGGCAAGAACTATCTTCTTGCGGCATCGATTTTTGCAGAGTAGACAGCTTCGTGTCGTTGCGCGAGGAACGCAGAGGTTGACTTTGCTGTGCAGTACGGATATTTCGGGGTATCATGGTGTGCAAGGGAGGCGGCTGGTTGGGGAAAGTCTTGGCCGGGGAGATGGAGAATCTCGGTAGTGGTTGCACTGATCGCGTGGGTTTGGTGTTTGTTGCGACAAATGCTTTGAATTCTGGGGGAGGGGTTTGAAAATTTTTCGCAAAGTGTGAATTATTCTACATGTATGTTCTTCGAGCTCTTCTGTTATTCACGCTTTGGCTGTGGGGACCTGAGGAGGTTTCCTCGTCCTAATTACAGCGAAGACTTACACGGTTGAAAGTGGTGGGAGTCTCCAAGGATCTCTTTTCTCCATTGTTTTTTTTGACACCATAAAGTTACACGATGAGGTGGTTCAATCCTGAGTAATCGGTGAAATCAACCACACCCGTTAATTTAGACATACGTCTATTTTTAGCGTCCCTGGCAACGACATGTGAGCACCTCCTTCCAGAGCTGAGTGCACCGGTCTTGACGTTGGTCATCTTGTATATATGTACACTGCAGTTTCGAACATATATGGTCGTCCGGAAAGCATTGAAGTCATCGCATCGTTCGGTCGGTCTCGAGAGAAGAGTGGTGCAGCGAGTATAAAGACAGCTGTCTGATGATTCTTCATATGAACATAGCTACTTCTCTGTCAGATATTTCGTGTTCTTCTCCGCTGGTCTGGCGATTGATTGAGAAAATTTAAGCTCCGTCTTTCTTATCACCGGATCAGAGATCTCGAAGACTTCATGCAGGGATAGACGGCCATGGCATCGGCGTTGGTCGTCATGAATAGTCGAAACTTTTGGCCCTTTTTTTTGAAAAGAATCACGATATGTCTGTGCGTGATGATCTAGGCCATAAATAAACTCTGACATCGTCCGGACAGGATGGAGGTGGGCTTAGATGCTGCATATTCTGTTCATCAGGCAGGTGGCCGAAACACACAGCAGTATCTCAAGTGTAACTGGAGTTTGAGCAAAGACCCCCAGTCCCATACCTAGACCAGTATGCAAGCAGCAAGACCGCGTTGTTGATGAACTCACGGAGATCTATTTTAGGCGGTCTTCGGCAGCCTGCTCGGCGAATGGACACGCCCTGAACGAACAATAGCGGGCCGTGGTATAGTCGACAGATCACGCAGTAAGTCTTTTGAACCCGTGAAACATACGGTGACCCTTGTTGAGATCTGCCAGAATTGTTGTGGCGATTGAAAGCAGCGGTCGGCATGGATGCTGAAGCTGGCGCCTGCGTTTCGATGCTGATGTTTGTGCCACTTGTGTTGCTCGTTGTTGATATAGAACAGCCCCACGCAGTGCACTCTCTTGAGTGACCCGGGAAAGACTCCAAATAGAGGAATTGTGTCGCGGTACACGCCATAACGCAGCATTGTTGATATGATGGTCCATTGGGATATGTTGATTCGAAGGCCTGGGCGTGCCTCCTCATCCAGCATCTGGACCCAACGCTTGCAAGCACTTCTCCCGCACCGCACTCACACCTTTAGCCTCACCAAGCTTATCCAGCGCGGACTTGACCTTCTGCCATTCCCTCTTCGCAGCCTCATCATCGCCGCTCCGAACCATTCTCTCCAGCCTCTCCGGCGCGTTCAGCAGCCACCTCACAGTATCCTGCTGCTTTCGCCTCTGCGCTTCTTTAGTCTTGAGTGCGGCAGCTTCGCGTCCATGTGCTTTTCGCAGCTCTTCAGTCAAGCCTTTCGCAGTATCCGCAATATGTCCGATAGCAGGACCCAAGGTATGCGTGGTAGGCGTCATGGGATCCATCTTCTCTCGCATATGCCGGATTGTGTCGGTCGCGGCGATCAGCTTGGAGTAATTATCGTACACCAAAGCTTTCTTTTCGCCATCCAGATTCCTGATGTCGCTGACAAGCCCGGCTTCCACCCTCAGTACGCCCTCCAGGCCCTCGTTGGCGAGGAGTTGCTGAACGTAATTTTCGACTTTGAAGCCAGGTTTGTCGAGCTCGGACTCTTGTTCGGCATCGAGGGTTGGGGTGGAAGGGACGGTGTCTGGGTCGGGTGTTTCTTTCTTGAGGTTGTAGTAGTCTCGTAATGCTGCTCGGTTTCGTCGGAGGCTGCCTCTTTCCGGAGCTGGTCTAGAGGCTGTAGATGCGGTTGTATCTATGGAAGTTCGACGGGAAGATATGCTTATTGACGGTCGAGGTGACGCGATCGTCGACATGCTGGCGAACGACCGTTCCAACCTATGCGGTTAGGTGGCTATGGTGTTGTTGTAGATGAGGTTGAGATTATACTCTGGCCAATAAAGGTCACTTTGAACAAGGACCCCTGATATTGACGCTTTACTAATCAATATTGGCTGACGGGCTTAATTAACGACTATTCACGTTCTTACTCTGGCTTTAAATCACGCACCATAATGTGACTACAATGCCGCCGTCAACCGCCTCGGGCGGCATTAACCAGCTTTCTCAAGCAATACAAGCCCATCTCGCCTCGAAACACATCACGCCAACCCAGCAATGGCTTCAGAACTTCGTCCCTACCCTCCGCCTCACAACTCCTCTGATCGCGAACCAGAAAACAGCCGAATATCGACTGCTTCAGACTGATATCTGCAGTACGTTGCAAGCGACTCCGCGCTCCACATTCCCAGCCGGCATAGCCAGCCCTCAAGTTCAAGAGCAAAGAGTTCCTGGCCCTGTCCCTGTCCAAGTTCTTGACATCGAAGACATCGGACGCAGCAGATGGAGTCAGGTCGAGGCAATCGAGATGGAGGAGAGAGGGGAGACGAAGAGAGGACATGAGGTCATCAGAGTTGTGGCGGAGACTGAAGATGAGAATCAAGAGAACCAGGCGACTGCGGGTGCCAATGTGCAAAGCGGACCGCATAAATTGCTCTTGCAGGATTGCAAGGGCACTCAGGCTTATGCGTTTGAGCTCGAGACTGTCAAGGGCATCGGCATTGACTTGGCTATGGGGAGCAAGATGGTCATCAAGGACTTTTTGGTTGCTAGAGGTGTCATCATGCTCACTAATGCGGGCACGGAAGTTCTAGGTGGGAAGGTCGAGGCATGGGACAAGAAGTGGAGAGAGGACAGGAAGAAAGTGCTCAAGGAAAGGGCTGGATGGAGAGAGGGTATGGGCATAGATACGAGCGTCACCTGAGCTCCGATCGATCTGTCTGCTGCCATTCGAAGACGATGCGGTTCTGCTGCCTGGGTCACTTCCGGACGACTTCGCTCCAGCTGATGAGCGTGTGCCGCTCTTCAGGCGCGCACGGCAATATAGCGATAGCCATTTCGCGAGCTGCTCGCCGCCCGAACGCGTCTTCCGAGTAAGGACTTATTACAGCTTTTGCACTCCGGTGCTGGCAAGCCCCGAGCTTCAGACATTAAATGCTGCTCGCACGTCGAAGCGCGGTGCAGTAATACCGAAATCTTCCCACTCCACCCACAAGACGATCACGGCATTCTCCGTTCTGTAAGCCATATTGCCCTGTCGATTGCTGCCTACATCAAGGCACATATGGCGGAACGCTCGCATTTCGCTTGGCGTCCTTCTTTGCCTTGCGCTTCTCGACCCACCGCTTCAAGGGATTCTGCTTCTTCCCTGGCTGCTGCGGATGAATGGCAGACTGGTACGAAGGAGGGCCGACAGGAGCATCGTACTGTCCTTGCCACCTATCTTGACCTCGACCTTGGCCCTGGGTCTGCGTTCTGGTCACTGGCATTGGACCACCAAATGCCAAAGCATTGATGCCACCAATTCCGGTCGCTAATGTCCCGCCTTCTCCCGGCGTGACCATCTTCTTCTCCTCGGCCCATTCTTTGAGTGAGGCTAAGCGCTCCTCAGGCGACATTTCGCGAACATACTTGTGCTGCCATGAAGGTCGACGCGTGGTAGAGTCAGACGAAGATGGGTTTGAGGACGACGCCATCTTGTATCGCGACGATCGATGAAGCCGGCGCGCTACTGTTCCGCGACGCGATGGCTGTACTCTAATGGTGACGGTTCCTGGCTAGATGGTTTAAGCTTCACCAGATAGAAAAGCTTGGTCAAGGGTCTCGAGCTTGAAATGACCTCATCAACAGCTCGAGCCAATTATGTGAGTGAAAGTTGCCATGCAATGCTTGATCTTGCAGCACGTGGAAGTCTCGGTGTTTTTGGAGAAGAAGAATGATGAGAGGAGGGGAGACTCTTCAGCCGCGAGCGTTGAGATTCTGGCGACGAGACGCAACAAAGTGGAGAACCGCGGCTCCTACGTCTCGCGTAACACAGCAGAAGGCAGAAGCAAGCACTGTACATTCCGATCAGTGTAGCACCGAAGAACGTGCTCGATTGGCGATCGATCATTCGAAGTCTTCCTGCTGCATGTTCCTGTGTGAAATACACTGATGCGTAGGCCAAGACCACATTCAGGTCACTCAATGACGACGAGTCTCTCGCATCATTGTTCAAGCTTTACCAAGCTCCGAATAACTCCTGGACATGTCGTAAGCACAACTTTTTCTACCACTTGTTCCACACTTGCCATTGCAATGCGTTCATTCACTACCGCCGCCGTGGCGGCTTTCGCAGCACAAGCTCCTGCCCTCAATGTGCTCATGGGCAACGATGATGGATTTGGAGCAGCAAACCTTCGAGAGTTCTATCGTCTACTGAAAGCTGAGGGTCACGATGTTGTTGTTGTCTCCGAAGCCGACAACCAGTCTGGTATGGGTGGACGTGCTGTGTTCACGAACCTTCCAACTCTTCCAGCTGGCTCTGAGTACGGTCTGATTCCACCGGGTGCTCCATCCATTGGGCAGGATCCTCATGGTGAGATCATGAACTCTTTCGCGATGGAAAGACCCAATCAGCTGATTGTTGATCACAGACAAGAACATCTGGTATTACAATGGCACTCCAGCGGCCACCGCGTTCGTCGGCCTCGATTACGTTCTTCCAACCTTCAGCAACTTCAAGGAGCCGGATCTCGTAGTCGCAGGTCCAAACTTCGGCCTGAACCTTGGACCATTCCTCTACACTCTTTCTGGCACTGCGGGCTACACCTACGCATCTGTCGGCCGTGGCTACCCTGCCATCGCGTTCTCTGGCGGCAACGCAGAACAGCGCTCCTACACATGGATCAACAAGACCACTGCTTCAGGCCACCCGGATCCTGCCACGATTCAAGCTCAGCTCGCCGTCAAGGTCGTTCAAGCACTCGTCAAAGCTACGCCAAAGGGCGAAAGACTCCTCCCGCTCGGCTACGGTATCTCAGTCAACACGCCTTTCATCACATCCCTCTTCAACGATTCTTGCATCAGCCCACCATTTATCCAGACTCGCCTCACTGGCGGTGCCGACTACGACATCGCAGTCTTCAACTCTACCAGCAAGACCTTCACATACAAGAATACTGTCCCATCAGGCGGCAATCAGTGCATCAACGGCGACTGCAGCTTGCCCGGAGAGACCGAGATTCTGAACACTGGGTGCCAGAGCTCGATCTCCGTTTTCACCGTCGACTACGATGCTCCGATCGGCCGATCTCAGACCGACATCCGACACAGGCTTAGCAGCATTGCGCCATACAACGGTACTGGTGGTGATGTGGGCAACTCGACTTGGGGTGGATATGGACCTAAGCCGACTGGATGGGTGTCGCCAAGTAGACATCATTGGAGCGCGAGGTGGAATCTGGAGAACTAAAGGAGAATGAGAGCAATAATATGAGAAAATGATGATATGTATAGACAGTACATGTACATAGAAAAGCTAATGGCTAATGGCTAATGGCTAGTGGCTAATGACGATCGTTCTTGTCAAGCCACTTCTTGGAAGTGTTCAACAAATTGGAAAAGCTGCTGACAAGGCCGTCTCCTCCCCGTTGAGATTCTTAGGACGTCCTGAATGCGACATGAAGAGCGAAAGATCCCATGGACAGCTTAGTGAGATGGACTCGGCGACTTCGCCATTTTCATTTCCCCTGGTGCAATGTTTGTGTCCAGTGCTGCGCTTGATGAGAAGAACATAGATCAGGATCTGAAGAAGAAAGACAAATTCATGTGGGAATTAACGACATCAACTCCGAGTTTCACACTTTTGATGGATCGAAATGAGTGTTCAAATTGGAAGCTATCTCATCTGCACAGTACCATCGCTAAAGGTCGGCAGCAAGGTTGGAGTGGTGAAGTGGATGCTCTGATTTTACCACGTCACCTATGGTCCAACGCGACTGTGTCAACATATGCAACTAGTAATGCGCTCGACATGAGCAGCCACGAGGTTGCGATATTGAGCGAGACTCGACTTTCGGTGTGAGATATAGCAACGCCTCGATCACATGCCACCTCACTAGGAAACCCGCACGGACCTCGAAATGCGGGCCGCGCTGCGCATCGCACATTACATCAAACTTGCAACTCAACCCAGACCTGGATTCATCAAAACAACAACCTACAAACTCAATCCACACACGCACAGCATAAACCCGCAAATGCATCAAGACATGAAGCCAGCTAAAGCCAAGAAGACCTTGAAGCAGTGTCTCGAGTCGCTCCCGCAGGAACTCTGGAATGAGATATACGATCTCACTTTCTCGCCTCCGCACCTCGACCCCAGGACTCATGTCACAGGTCAACGTCTCAAGCCCTGGATTCTATTTACTGCCAACCCACCATCCACTGTCGTGTACATCAGCAAGAACTACAAGCCACCTTGGCAGCTACAGATCTGCCGCCAGATGCGTGAAGAGTTCAGCCGCACCTACTACACTAGCACCTTTGTGGGTAATGCCTCCGAAGTCCTCGCATGGGCATCGTCAAAGCGGAAGAGCCAACGATGTCTCGTTAAAAGTATCTACTGCTGGGTTGGAGAGGAAGCGCCCAGGCACAGAACCGCACGCGCCCTTCTTGCAAGATCCGAGCGTTCCGTCGTTCTGAAAAAGCAGCTGAAAGATCTGATGGCCTCATCTGTGGTGGTCTTCGACTATAGAGATCAGGCATGTTCCTAGCCCATCCTGGATCGTGTCTACGAACTTTTTGCACTGACATTTCTTGAGTAGTTCGCGCTGGCGAGGATGTTCCGCAAATGAATATAAAGATCTGGCACACATATCACGTCCACCACTCTGTCCGTGTATTCTCACCTTACACAACCGAATCCTTTTCATGAACACAACAACAGATCTCCACGGACTTCGGACATCGCCAGCACGGCAACCACATCAATGCCGGAAATCTCTGGCATATGGGCGGCAGATTTCATTGATAAAGCACCAAGTCTCACAAGCGTGCTGCGGTATGCAACAATGATACATGTAGAGGTAGAGGTGGAGGTAGAGGTGGAGGTGGAAGTAGAGGTGGAGGTGGAGGTGGAGGTAGAGGATACGGTAGAACTAGTCTCTTGGCATGAGTCTTGGCGGAGGATGACTCAGCATCGTCATTGTCCTGCACCTGCGCTCCAAGTCACATCATCGACGCCAGGCGTTGATCTCGAAGTCTAGATTGTCTATCAAGTATCATGGCCCAGTTTTCTCTCACCCCCATGCTACACCGCCGTAGAATAGCGGCCTGCGATATCGATATATCTCTCCAGACTCACGGTGGCAGACGTGAATGTCGACCTTGAGCCCATGCAGCATGCCATGGACAGAAGGCCTACCGAACAACGCGCATACGGATTCTTTCAGATCCTCCGATTGGAATGCAACACCTCTTGGTCCCCTAAGCAACTGGCCCACTTCTTTGCGATGCCATGTCCTAATGCTCTTTGCCGACACCCGCCCGGCTTGCATCTTTTGGGGCGAGCACAGAATCGCTATCTACAATGAGCTGTTTACGCCCTTCTGTGGAAAAGATCATTCTACTCTGCTCGGGACATCGCTCAAATCAGCCTTCAAGGCTCATGCCACAGAGATTGAGACTTTGTTGAGAAAGGCTGCTGCGACAAGGAGAGCAATCGATGTTGTAGACCAGCCAAATTTCATGCATTGTACAGATAAGCCAGAAGGAACAGCCTTCACAGCTCAATACTTGCCTCTTTTCGGAGACAGCGGTGGTGTCGAAGGATTCTACAATACAGTTTTCGAAACTTCAAGCGAGAGCAGACTCCAATTGATGGCTCAACACGCACCTCTGGGAATGTGCCAGGCGACTCCAGATAATCAACTGGCTTGGGCCAACGAGCAGTTCTACGAAATCTTTGAGCATGACAGGTCGGATACGGACATCTCTTCTGTGCTGGACAAACTTTCGTCTCGCGATAAAGAGACTGCCACCAAGGATCTCGAGGCGATGATGAACGGTGGCCCGAGAATAGTGCGAGAATTTCAGCTGCAACGCAGTTGGAACTCTTCTGAAGTCAAAGATGAGGCGGAGGGAGCTTCATCTACGTGGATTTTGACATCTAGCTTTCCTTTGATGGAAGATGGAAAGGTCAAATTGATCATGGGTTACGTCACTGATATCTCTCATCAGAAATGGGCCGAGTCTGTTCAATCTCGCAACGCTGAAGCAGCAACTCAAGCTAAACGACGCCAAGAAGAATTCATCGACACCACGAGCCACGAGATGCGCAATCCACTGACAGCGATCACTCAGCTGGCAGACGGCATACGATCGTGTCTTGATGAAGACGTAGAAGATACCAAGGAGGGCTACCGAGCAGTTATCGAAAGCAATGTGGATGCAGCGACCACTATCATTGCCTGTGGCGCGCATCAGCGACGCGTGATTGACGATGTTCTGACCTTGAGCCGTCTTGAATCGAACATGTTCACGATAAGTCCTGTGGCCGGTCGTCCCATCGATGTGGTCAACAACACCATTAAGATGTTCAGCACGGAGAGTGCCATGCAGGATATCGAAATGGAGGCGTTGGAGGATCACTCTTATCACAATGCCGATATCGATTACGTTCTGCTAGACCCTGCCAGACTTACCCAGGTCCTCATCAATATGATCAGCAACGCCATCAAGTTTACGAGTTCTCAGCAGACGAGAAGGATATCAATAGTTTACGGTGCACAGAAGTACAGACCTCCCAGGATCAGAACCATCTTCGGAGGGCTGGACTGGATTGGGGCTCAAGATACGGAACGAGTTAATCTGGGTCTTGGACCGCCGGCATCAGGCAGCGAGAAGCTCTACCTCTACTTTTGTGTCCAAGATACTGGCCGTGGAATGACCAAGGAAGAGCAAGAGAAATTGTTCCAGCGCTTCTCACAAGCCCGGCCGAAGACTGACATCGCGTACGGAGGAAGTGGGCTTGGACTCTACATCTGCCGACAGCTATCAGAAAAGCAAGGAGGTGGTGTAGGATGTGCGTCGCGGAGTGGCGAAGGCTCTGTCTTTGGCTTCTACATTCAGACCACAACGGCCAAAGACACTGATTTGTCTGCTGAGCAGAAGAGAGCTAGCCCGGCACCAAGGGCCAAGCCAGTCAACACACGACCAAATCTACCACAACGCAGCTCCAGTGCACCACCTGATCCCAAGCCAGCAAGTAGAATGACCTTGGAAGACCATTCCCGTACAACTCAAACTCCGACGGGTACGGCCATGTCAGAGGGTATTAAAGAAAAGAATGGTCCGAGCCGTGAGGAGGACGATCAAGAACTGGCGACGGCAGATATGCTTGCCTCCCCTCTCGTCGATGGGAATAAGCAACTCGAGGCCCACGCAGAAAAGGCACCAGTAGCCGAAGACTTTCCCAAAGAGAAGCAATCGCAACACCAGAACAATTTTCATATTCTGCTTGTGGAAGACAATCTGGTCAATCAAAAGATCTTGGCAAAGCAATTGAGAAAAGCGAAGTGCACGGTCACAGTGGCGAATCACGGTGAAGAGGCTTTAAAGATTCTGGAAAGTAGCGACTGCTGGAAGTCGCGAAGTATTCATGCGGAGGCCTCGAAGATCGATGTTGTGCTCATGGATTGGGTAGGCCTCGAAGAAATGATCTACCCAAGCGAAGACCTAATGCTGACTGACATTCTTGCAGGAAATGCCAGTCATGGACGGCCTGACTTGCACTCGCAAGATCCGCGAACTGGAGAATCAGGGCCAGATCAATAGACGATTGGACATTATTGGAACGACAGCAAATGTGAGACAGGAACAGCAAGACAAAGCCATGGAAGCGGGCATGGACTCTGTCATGTCGAAGCCTTTTACAGTTGGAGAGTTATTGCAGAGGGTACGCGAGACATTACCTAGTGAGCGTAGAAGAAGGCCCGGACAGTACAGCTAGCGAATCAATTTTGATCGTGACAAACCCAGAACCACAAAAGCCAATTAACGGATCTTGCGCGTGCTTGGAACATGGATGGCGTTGCTTCATTACTTCCTCTGTAAGCGCGAGCCACGGTCAGTAGAGGCTTTCGTTCTACACACAATGCTTGAGCGTGAGAAGCGCAGGTAGTTGTCATTGCATCGCGTGCGCACTAGTGCTACGTGTCAGCTCCATGCGAATCGTAGAACTACATGACAGGACCGAGATTGATGTCTAACCCGACCTGCAGCTTCTGAATCCCGCTTTGCATTTTGTAGTTGTGATCGCGACAAGGTCTCAGCATAGCTCTACCCAGATCCGAGACCAGTGCAAAAGTAAGCACTAAACGGGTCGACATAAGGCTGATAGGTGTTAGTGCGATGGTCATTGTTCAAGCGCCGAAACAAATCCCAATGTACGAACATCAAGTGCTAGGCCACGTTTCTGACTGGATATCTGTGTCTCGAAGGCTTGTAAACCAGTCTTCGGAATTTTTGAGGTCGGAGTCGCGATTTTGGGTAGTCTGTTGATCATAATGATTTCTGGTCATGGTCGCTGTCTTGGTACGTACCTGTGTGATCGGATATGAAAGTAAGGTCATTTCTAAAGAACTACATGTAGTAAGTAGATTCTGCAAGTCCTGTTCCTTGGGCGCTGGACCCTAAGTTTGATACGGTCTGCGTGGTTGGATGTGTGAGTGAGGTTTTCTTGGGCATATTCATCAAGTAGGTTTTCGAAAAGGGATTGTCTTGGTATCTCTCAGCGAGCACAACAATTTTCAAAGCTTTTCTTTTGTATTGCTGGACTCTTCGATCTCTTTGCTATGCCTCGTCTGAAAGTGTTGTAGTGATCTGGCTGGTGAGAAATTCGAGCCTCATGGGATGGGCTGCTACACTTATCCAGCACTGCTCTATTAGTCCGAGGATCATCGATAGCTGCAGCGAGGCAGAGCAACTCGCACTGTGAAAGCAGGACGATACAGGAGTGCTTTAGTCTGCAACATCTCGCTTCTGAAGGCTCAGCCTCAGACCACTTCTTGCCTCTTACCTGCTCGGTCACTCGGTGGAACATTGATAGCGATAAGGCAGCTGCGAGATCTCTGCTGCCGGGCATTGCACCTGAGTGCTATGAGTGGACTGCCTTGGACTTGTTATCATGTATTGTTCCAGAGAAGATGAGAAACGACAACTGCCGAGGACGGAAGAAAGTAGGACCGAGAAGTCTTTGACGGAGCTCCAGACATACCAACTATGCAATAGCTTTTTCTCTACCTCTACTTACGAGTAGCGTATACGTCGATAGCTTTATATAACGTCTATAATAATAGTAATCGATATAAAGCTCTTATATTATCGCACCTATGCTCGACATGTACCGATAGGAGCATTAGAGGCAGCGTGCGCCGCTATAGCCTCCTATTCCTATTTATAGATGCCTTAGGCATGGAGTGCTGTTGCCTTAGGCATTAAGTCTTAGCGCTATCTTAGCGTTACTTATACGCTTCCTTCGGCGCTCTCTTAGATAGCTTATCTTTCTATCTAGAGGACTTAGAGCTTAGTAAACTAGGATAAAGATGCTCTATTTTTAATCTATTTTTAGGAAATAGGAAAATATCTACTAGTTATATAGTAAAATTAGTCTTAAATCCCCTCTAAAGCCCTTAAGTCTTTATTATAGCACTTAAGGCTAGTTTAAATTTAATTTTACTAGATAACTAACAAAAGTTTTGTAATTTTCTAAAAATAGATGAAAAGTAGAGTATCTTTGTCCTACATTACTAGGCTCTAATTTCTTTAGATAGAAAGATAAATATAAAAGAAGTTATAAAGAGAAAAGTTGCGGTCTACTTGCGGACTAACTTGCGGTAGACTTCTATCCATTGCATATGTGTGGGCCTCCCTATACGCCCTCCCCCTGGACCTTGTCTGTTTCGTCTCCTCTTTCAACATCAAACATCATCCCTTTGTCCGCGGCTCAATAAGATAGCAAACACTTCATGCATACTATTGAGCTTTGAAACCATCATGCAAACAGACCTGAAGCATAAAAAGTGACAGCACAAGACGAAACCTTCACATTTCCATACTTCCCTAAAAGCTAACACTCCACTCTCAAGAATCACCAAGCAAGCACAGAAAGAGAACCTCTCCAACACAATGCCCTACATCATGAACTGGTACGTCGACGGCGGCTGCCGACGAAACGGTTACCAAGGCTCCATCGGCGCCGCAGCAGCAATCCACATTGCCAAAGACGGAAGCTACACACCCTGGACCAGAGAACTCCCATCTTACTCTAACCCCACCAACCAGCGAGCAGAAATCACGGCAATCATCCTAGCCTTGGAAAAAACAATAGAGAAATCTAAGGGGCTTACTTTCCGCCCATATCTTGCTGTGACCATTCACTCTGATTCCAGCTACGCCGTAAACTGCATGAACGATTGGGTTCACAAATGGTCTCGAAATGGTTGGATTAATGCTAAGGGGCATGAGGTTGTGAATCGGGATTTGATTGAGGAGGCTTATGACCTTGATAATGAGGTCAAGGAGCTGGGGAGTGTGACTTATAAGTGGATTTCGAGGGAGCAGAATGCGCTAGCGGATCAGCAGTGTAATGAGGTGATGGATGAGATGTAGGGTTCGGATGATTATTATTCTTCGGGCGATGGGTACTAGGCGAGGTGTGGCAGGAGCGAATTGGTGTTGGCGACCGGGATGAGTAATCTCCAAGCTTTAATACTTCGACTGTCGGGATGCTGCGAGAATTCGAGCAGCTGGGCATTGTGTCGAGGCTCGTGTTGTAGCAATTGAGACGTCGGTTGAATCGCTGGGCGATCTGGTACGGAGACTGGATGTGAGGTTTAGGTGACACAGAGGTCAGGCATTTAGCTAAAGGCCCGAGAAGATTTTGGATTGGTCAAATGAGTGTCCTCGCAACCGTCGGTCTAGGTGTATAAATAAATCAAGGAAGAACGAACGCCATGTTTCACTAAAACGACCAAATCCCTGGCGCAGGGTCAGTGTCGTTTCCTGGCACCAGTCTAATGCATTCATGTTAGCACGCATCACTCATCACACACTTCTCAATATCAACTCACCCATACTGAGCAAAGACCTGCTTCACTCTCGCAACAATCACTTCTGTAGATGGAATGACGGTACCGTTCGCGCGGGCTGTCGTTGGTGGGTATAGCCACGGAACGGCTTGAACTTCGGCATAAGTGTAGTACATCTTGTTGATCTCCCATTGTGAGAATCCGCCTCCGACGAAAATTGCCTTTGGAACTTTTGGAGATGGAGAGTTGACGTTTGAACCGAGACCGGACACTGGGATCGAGTACTCTCCTGTCACTAGTGGAGGAAATTCGTAGATGCCGTTGGGTGCTGAGTTGACTACGTGGACGACTGGAATGTTATGTAAGCATTGCTATTTAGCCACTTGTCTGGAAGCGCGCATACCATCGTACTCCGGCAGCATGAGACGAATAAAGTCTTCACTGATATCGGCTTCCTTGCCGCCGAGGGCAATGGGTACAGGTGCAGTAGCATTACTGCTTGTTGGGCCAGAGGCGGCAATTTGGGTTAGACCGAAGGCGGCCAGCAGAGCTGCTAAGAAGTGTTGTCGAAGGCAAAGCATTGTGTCTAATGTGTTTAACGCATGGGACGCAGGGTAGAGCTAGCACCCATATATGCTGTTCTGATAGACACCATGTTTGGGGACGGTACTACTGGCCTAAAGCTGGTCTATGATGAGGCCAAGGGTGCCACGCGGTTTGGTTCCTGATTGATCAACCAGATGCATATCATCGTTCAATAGCATGGTGTTTGAGCCGCACAGGAATTAGTAGTGCCCATAAAAGGCCTGCAATTGTCGCCGCCTCGTAATCGTGCTCGGCCAAACCTTTCTTGCCATGCCAAGAGCGTCGCTATGCTGGAGCCGGTGCCAAGACAAGGTCGATAGCGTCCTGGCTGGCCTCTTTTCGATTGGAATTCTCAGACCCGTCACGGCGGCTGGTAATCCATCATTTCAACGAAGAATAATCGCTGGAGTGTTGGTCATCGTGGGCTGAAGGGTGATGGAACGTGATGTTCAGCCCTGCATATCGTCTAGGCGCCAATGCGGCTGACATGCGATAGCAACCAGAAGATCTGGAGGAGTTTGATGTGGTGCCACGGTTCGCAGGGCAGTGTCGTGGCGTTTTGGATCTCTGTCCTTGGTCGCCGTCCGGAGCTAGGTCCTAAGGGGCGCACATGCAGTCGACGCAGGTGACGACTGCTGTCGAATGTGGTACAATCTATCTTCGTCTGTTTATTTTGATGCTGGCCAGTGCATTCCAAGAATGGAGCTTCAAGTTAAATTTATTACCGTGTCTACCGTACTCCGGGTCAGACTTCCATTTTCATGCGGTCCTTTCCGGACTGCGAAGCCGGTATGCCCGAGAAGATGATCGTCGCTGGCTTTACTTTGGCAATACCGACGAGGCTGATATAGATGGGCCGCGACTTTGATCCACTGCGGCTTTTTTCAAGCGGAGTGCGCTCGTCTCCATGCCCAGCAACGCGGAAGAAACCGTTTCCAAGCTTCTAACGACGAGGAACTTTCAACAAGCGCCTTGTCGGCGCGGCGAGACACGGCTGAAAGCTGGAAATAAGATAGAGATGTGTATGTGAGGTGAGAGTTGTGGAAGAGTAGCAGGAGTGCGTCGGAGAGTATTTATTCTAAACGCGGAAAACCCTAAGCTTTTCGGTAGTGGGGCAGCTCGGTACCCCTACTATGTAGTCCATTATATTATTTCTACTACATCTTCCTAACTAACGTACCAATTTAATTCATTATTTTCCTAATAGATAATATAGATCCTAACGCATATTTTAATGTAGATATTACTATAGAAAGTAGTATTATTCGCGCGTAGGAATTAAACGTACATAATAGCTCGTTACTAAGCCGAGACGCCGAATACCTTATATCTAATTTCTTAGCGTTCCACGGTCGGTTTACTATACTAATATATACTATAATCGTAAGATACCGAGCTAATATATAACATAAGAAGAGTTATCTTCGCTATTATCTCTACCGTAAGGCGTAGATACGTAGGACTAGACTAAGCTACCGGAGTCTTAAATTTACACGGTTCTACTACTACCTCTAATCTAGCTCGAACATCCGCCTAGTAACGCGATAACGTAAGATAGCGATATTATACCGGCGGAAGAAGATCTACTAGTAGAAGAAGATCTACTATATATTAAACGAGATCCGGTAGATATAGCTCTATCGTAGGACGCTTAGTAGTAGGTACGGCATACTCGAAGTCGGTCTCGAGAAGCGGAAATCTAGCTAGAAGTATAGTATACTTAACCGTCCTAACCGGTTCTCGATATACCTCCTAGGCGCCGTAGTAAGAAGAGTATAGAATAGGCTTATTTATTAGCGAAATAGCTAGAAGCGGAGGTTATCGCTACTTCTACTAGTACTCGATCTACTAGTAAGAGGAGGAATTCTCGGGCAAGTTTAATAGGAAGTATTTTAAAGAAGGTAAAGAGTATACGGTTTAAGATTATAGAGACATAATAAAGCGATATTAGCTTACTAATAAGTAATAGACTATTACTAGAAGAATAACCTCTACCAGAAGAAGAACCTCTACCGGAAGAAGAACCTCTACTAGAGGAAGAACCTCTACCGTAGGAAGAACCTCTACCGGAAGAAGAAGAGGTTACTATTATAAAGGTTACGAAGAGGGTTAAGAAGCCGTCTAAGAAGGCCTTAGAAGCAACGTCTAAGAAGGCCTTAGAAGTAACGTCTAAGAAGGCTTTAAGAGCTACTCCTATACCGAAGAAGGTAACTAAGTAGGTAAGGTAACTAACGCCTTCGCCGGAGCCGGATACCATTAATCTCGAGATGTAGGTCTACTTTAACCGTAAAGACCTCGGTAAGGACTATACTAGTATACATAGTAGTACTATAAATCTAAGGCGGTTAATAGAGGCTATAGAGGTAACTATAATAACCTACGTAACCGAGAAGGGCTTCGCTAGTAGCTTAATCCGTCGCTACTACAAGATTTAAGCCCTTCTTATAAAGAATAGTAAGCCTTAGTCTAAGGACTTCCTTATAACTAAAGGGATAGAAGAGTAGCTTAGTAAAGGCCCTAGCATTGTCTAATACTTCCGTTAGATAAAGCCTCTCGGCATCGAAGTCCTTATTACTAAATACTAGAGCTATAGAGCTAATACGCCCTTTACTAAACTTAGTCCGAAGGGCGACGATAAGCCGGCTATACCGGCCGCGGCCGCGGCCGTATAACAATAGTCTTTATAAGCGGACCCTCTATCTTCTAATCCTATAGATATACCGTTAAGTCCGCTACTTAACCCTCGGAAAGAGCCTAAAGCTAGTACTAGTAAGAAGAGAGATGCTAATAAGCTAACTCTAAACGAGACTAACGATAACCTACTTCTATATAAAAAGATCCGTACGGCGTACGCCTATACTAATATATAGTATAGTCTTAGAAGGTAATAAAGCGTTATTAGTTACTACGTATTAATAGAGCGACATTATAAGCTTACTAGCGTACTTATTACTTTCTAGAGGGATTAAATAGCGCTTAATAGTAAGTATTCCGTTAAAGCGCCGAATAAGAAGGTTATTAAGGAGATAATAAGGTACTATAAGATTAAGTATCTTAACGAGAACGACTAAGGTAAGGCTAAAGGTAAGAAGTAAGTATAGTAACTACCCGAGCCGGCGGTTTAATAGTAGTATTACTATTATAGCGCGCCTTAACCGCTTAATCTATAGCCATATTAACCGCCGCCGCCTCTACCGCCCCCGTATACCTATTACTAGCAACCTACCGCTCCGCTAGTCGCTCTAGCTACGCTAGTCGCTACGGCTCCGCCTCTAGCTCTACGCTCGAGTCTACCTCTTACGGACGACGAGATAGACCTAGGTATTATTATTACCTACTATCGCTAGCTTCGTAGGCGCTATTTAGCATATACTATAAGCATTAAAGTAGGGCAAGATTAGATAGCTTCGGAAGGCTAGAGTCTAGACATAATTAAGGACCTAGATAAGATAGATAACCTAAAGAAGTAGGTACCTTCTAATAGTACCTTCTACCGGATAAAGAGTAAAGTAGACCGCTTCTTAAGGTACTATAGAAGTAATCGAGTAGCTTATAACATATCGAGTCCGCTAGAGGAGGTACACGGCTAGGGGTATAGTAAGCCGAGGAGGTCGGCCTTTATAAGCATAATATAGTACTACTAGCATATAAGATATGCCTACTAAAATTGTAGATGAGTTAGTCTATATACCTTACTTAGATTCTATCTATTTAGTTTTTCTATATTCAATTTGTGTTACGTATACTACATGCGTTTCGATTTTCGAGTCCTCTATGTGTTACTACTAAGACCGTACTCCTAGACCCTAAATCCTCCCGCTTTTCGTCGCAATTTTCTATTTATCTTAACACAACGTCGCAACAACGATAGCTAATGTATAAGAAACATTTCCTACTTAATTCTCTATATATTAAAGTATTTTACTAAAAAATTTTCATATCGATACGTGCTCTATACGTTATGTTTTAAGCGTTTAAAGTATATAGAGTCGGCTTTCTTAGAAAGTAGAGGCTTAGTATCTATCGCGAAATGCTATCTATTACTCCCGCGGCGACATTGCTTAACTATAACTAATCGAATTAAAAAGATTTTTATATACTATTATAGCGCTAACTTAGCGCTATAATTTCCATATCTAAATATATAAATCTAACTACTAGAAGGTATTATATAAGGCCGGAATTCGCGAGACAAAAAATGGCGACGACGACGACGGCGACGACGGCGAGGCCCCCGGGCGAGGGAAGCGAGTAGAAGGACACGTATAAGAGGGCGTAGGAGATAGCGATAGCGGCCGATAGGGAGGTCCCGGAAAGAGTACTAAAGATAATAATAGTAGAACTCTTAGGAGGGTTAAAAGTACTAAAGAACGACATAAGGATAATAGTCGATAAGGTAGTAGGAACGGCTACGGTAAAGGTATAGAAGGGGGCTCTCCTAGCCCTAAGAACTAACTAAGGCACGTAGGCCTAAGTAGCTAGCCTAAAGGAGAAGAAGATAGCGGTTAAGGTCTACATTATAGACCCCTAAGAATAAGAGGACATCGATAAGATAATAGGGAAAGAAATCGTCTAAAAGATAGAGATAAAGGAGATTATAGGGGTAAAGAAGGATAGACGAGGAGTAGTTAAGCTATATATAGTAGCGGAAGGGGATATAAGGAAGCTAGAAGCCTAGAAGGAGTAGATAACGAAGATTAGAAAGACGGCGAAGGTCTCGCGCTAGTAGTTTATAGTTATAGCCTACGGTATAACTAGAATATTTTAAATTTAAGATAATATTACCTAGCTTTAGAAGGAAAACTAATATACGTACCTAGAGATCTAAATTACTAAGGTAGCATAGGTTAAAAGAAAGATCGAAGATAAGAAGACGAGGTTATTACTTATCGTATAGGTCGGGAGTATAGAATAGGCTAATATGCTCCTAGAAAGGGGACTCTTCTAGGACTACGAAAGGATAGACACGGAAATCTATATAAATACCTATAGGATCCTATAGTACTATAAGTACTAGTAATACGGACACCTAGTAGTAAGGTGCCTAAAGATATTAAACACGTGCTCCTACTATGTATAAGGATACTAAGTAAAGGAGTATAAGGAACCGAAAGAAAACGTAAGGTATATAAACTACGGAAGAAAGTACCTATCTTAGGCTAAGGAATACCTAGTAAGAATTAGAGCCTAAGAGAGAGCGAGGGAGGCTAGAACGACCTCGCCGTAGAGGTACTATACCCCCGAATAGGAAGAACTAAACCGATAAAGAACATATATCCCGAATAAGAGGTAGAGGGAGGAGGAGACTACCCCCCCTACCGTAAGGAATAACCTATAGATAGGAAGACCGAGGCACATCGACTAAGTAGGGAGAGACCCTAACTAAAGGAAACTTAACTAAATAGTACCCTAAATAAATAAGGACACCTCCTAAGAGGAGATCCTTAGTTAAGGGGAAAACTAATAGGACTAGATAGATTAATCCTAATAAATAATACGACGATGTTAACGATTATATAGTATAACGTTAATAAGAGTAAAGATAAAGTATAGAGAAGCTTCCTCTAAGCCCTCTAACCGAAATACTACTACGTTATAGCGATCTAGGAACTATAGTTAAACCTATACTCCTTAAAACCTATAATAGTAAAGGACCTAAGATACTACATAATTATATATAAGAAGGGAACGCTAAGAACTTATATCTACGTTAGTAAAGAGATCTCTATAGATTCTTAGGAACCTATAGACTAAGAGGACGGGGACTCGACTACGATAAGGATATATACCGCTTAAGGCCCGATAAAGATC